>JAOXYM010000013.1:6352147-6365660 GCA_028567055.1 Leptatherina wallacei | reverse complement strand
GGAAAAGAAAGAGAGAGAGAGAGAGAGAGAGAGAGAGAGAGAGAGAGAGAGAGAAAGAGGGTGCCAAGCAGAGTCGACAAAAGACTCCTATTGTTAAAATTAGTACTAAATCTGTGGTTTGGAGGTTTGTGGGTGAGTTGTAGAGTTTAAGCAGGGAAAGAGACGCACAAAACACACATGTGTGCTGAGCGTGTGTGAGGCCAAGGGGATGTGGGGAAGAATGGAGGGATGTCACGCTTTGTTTTTCTGCCTGTTGATTCTGAATGTGACCAATTAGTGAAGCAGAGAGACACAGAGTGTGGGAGTGAAGGAGGAGGAGGAGGAGGAGGAGGGTCCAATCTCTTTCACCGTGAGAGTCCGAGGCCGAGCTCTGAGTCAGAGCGGGATGAAAGAAAAAAAAAAATGGGGCAGGGTACAACATAATGAACATAATGACAAACAAAAGAACTTTTCAGTCATTTGTGGTTGCTTTCCTCAGACCCCCAACTCAGTTTGACGGCTCAACGCTGAACTGCTGAGAGGCCGAGGCCAAGGCGACCCCCCCCCCCGATCTTGCAACAAAAAATTTAAGTCTTTCATGTGAAACTGAAAACACTTAAATGCATTTTTTAAAAATGTATCAAAACAAGTGGGCAGGCGCAGGTTTTGACAGGTTATAGCCGGCAATCTGGCTGCTTAATTAATCAGCAACATGCTGAGGTGTCTCTATTTTTTGTAGCAATATGCTCTCAAAGCCTCATCTGACAAGTTTAAATTCAGAAAATGATGCAGTCAAACATATTTATGAATGGAATGTTATATCTCAGGCCGAAACAAACAGAACCTAAATCTGACTTGCAGCAATTTGTAGGATTCTCCTCCCTAGGAAAGTTGGACCAATGCCGACTCAGGTCTTATCAATCACTATGTAGGAGGCCGTTTCAGCTATAAAAAAAAAAGTGGGTTCTTTGGCATTGGAAATGCTGTAGGGTGGCTTTTATGTGAGTCTTCAAAGACCACATGGGATGGAATTGACCTCTAGGGCTGAAAAATGAAGCCAATCCATAGAGGCAAAGACTGTAGTTGCTCGAATGGCCACATGGGGGCTCAGACACTGTAAACTCCAATGTTAAAATGCCCAAATGGACAAGAAAAACTCATGTTTAGAGCATTGGTTACAAAGTTGCAAAACCTTTACAGTAAAAAAAAAAAAAAAAAAAAAAAAAAAAGTAGGTGTATAGCAAGAGATTAAATAAAGTTAACTTGAAAAACATTAAACATCTTGTTATGGTCTTCAGTAATTTAAAAGGTCAAAGTAAAGATTTTGTGGGGGGGATTTTCTTTCCAAATACTTTTTCCTTGCTTAATGTTATAGAAAATATGTTTTCTGCTGTCATGGAAAATCTCATAGCATGAACTTTAAAACCAGCTAATTGCTGGAATTTTTAGCAGAAGGTCACATGACCTTTTTGTTGCTAGATAAATGCATTTTCTGAGCAAAACATTTCTAGATGGAAGGTGGTATACGAGGACAGAGTCAAAACATCTCAAGTGCAGTGGGCGAGGTTCATTATGTCTTTTGGCAACAATGATGCCTTATAGGTGCAACATATTGGCTAAATAAGCAGTTAAATGAGCCCATTTCAGGTCAACTTAACCAGTATTCTGATATTTTCTTGTGTCTCTAATGTGTTTTAATACTGTGCTTACCCATGGAATAACAATTGATTTATAATTTCTCAACATACACATTACAACAGATTAAACAAGATTCCAGCAACAAGAATATTTAAAATACTGGCAATGGAGGGTGTCTTGATAAATAGGTGTATTCTATAAGTGCAACAATAATTCTTCTGTACCTGTTGCAGGTCGGCCAGGGAGTACAGGTGAATGTGCTGTAGCAGGTATTCCCTGGGAAAAATCCTGTCAACACACACAACAAAACAAATTATTTGTTATATGCATTATTTTCCACAGAGCAGGTTATCTGTTCAACAGCTAATGATGATGAAACCCTTCACTCTTCAGAGAAAATAAAGACACACTGACTGGCAGAAAAATGGTTATTTTCTATGTGCTATGACAGATAAGAGAAATCATATAATTTTTTTTTTCTACACAACTAAACTTGTGTCTCTAACATAAGGAAGACATGGCACCAGTATGTGCTGTATGAAGTGCATACACTGATGTGGGTATTACTTTGATACCATCGTTTTAAACATTATAGCCGGCCTAGCAAAGCCCTTCATGGAAACCGTATTCCTGGATGGCATTATCTCTTTCAGCAGGATAGTGCACAGATTCAAGTTGGTAAGAGGAAAACAACAAGTTTGAGACGATGACTTTTCCTCCAGATCTCAGTCCAATTGAGCATCTGGGATGTGCTGGACAAATAAGTCCAATCCATGGAGGCCTCTAAGACTTAAAGGAATACATCTTCAAAGGTCTAGAGGAGTTCAAGCCTCTACAGGTAAGGTCTGTTTTTGCAGGATTACGTATAATCAATGGTCTTTAAAATCACTGTTTTGTGTGCTCTTCTGATTATATCATATATAATAGGAAAAAAAGGTTTGATGTTTTCATACTTCTCGTCACCATCGTTTACTTTTTACTCATTCATGACTTGTGTGTGTGCACAAGTCTTTATGTTTGTGTGGACAAAAATGGAAGTTAAACCCACTGGATTGTGTTCACAACTTCAAATGACCAAGATTGGTCTGGGTTCAGGTTAGGGTAGATAGTTGCTGAGGTTATTGTGACGGACTTGAGAGTCCATTGGGTCAAAAAATGTCCCCACAATGACACAAAGACAAGCATGTGTGAGGCTTGTAGCCTCCCGTCAGACAAGTAAGATGGATGGCACCATGTTAAATCCTGTCTAAAGCTGTGATGAGTGTCACCAAAACACAAGGACGAGTGTGTATGTGTGATCCAGACACCTCATGGTGATAGGCACCGCTGATAATCTACTCTGTTTTGCACGTTACCAATGGTTACCACATCAGCATTCATGAGATAACAAACACAACACAGACTCCTTTCAGATTGTGCTCAGATGAACACACCCTTAAAAGTGTGTGCTGATCTTGATAAAAGCACTAGAGAGGGAACGTGTTCCAGGATTAGATTACAAAGAGCAGACACAGATTCATGCATGTATGCAAATGTACACACATGTTCAAGAACTTCCAATATTTGTGTAAGACCTGATGGTCTTTAATACTACAGCTTAAATCTGTACGATGAGGGTTGTTTCCACTCCAGCTGACGCACCTTTCCATAGAACTCTGCTATCACTCTGTATGGGATTAAGGTTGTGTACCGAGGGAGGGTCTCACCCGAGTAAGTGTGTGCAGATTGTAAGAAGTCCTGCAAATCTGTGTGTGTACATGTGACAGACAGGCTACGGTATTAGTGATTACCAAAGTAACAAATCTGCCCCAAAAGAAGAAAAAAACAAAGCAAAACCAAAATTTTTACTTTGTCAATCTTTAAATGACATTTTTTTGGTACTAAAAAAAAACTGTTAAGTAATCTGAAAAATTTACATTTGAATGAAGTATTCCCTCACTACATGTCTTGCTACTACATGCGAGTTAAAACCTAAATACTGATCCGGGGGCTACTGGTAACGACCGCATTAAACACTCTCCAACCACCTGATCCATCTAAACAACCAAAATGACTTCTCAGACAAAGATTTTAAATTTAAAAAGACAAAACAGAGTACGGGATTGGACACATCTGAAGCATCAGGGATTCCAGCACCGGTGGACAATCTAAGAGTGCCACTTAAAATCCACTCAACTCCATTTCTGAGGACAGCTTGGTAGTAAACATGGCTAAACTAACCTTTTACTTTCTATGGAGAACCTCAGAGTTTATAGAAATTTAAAAGAAAAAAAATCCCAGATTAAAAAAACCCATCAAAACAAAACACAAAGACACCAAGTTTACAAATCCCTTACTGGAAATGATAAATAAAGTGGAGGCTTGAGGTGCTGTGTGTGTGTGTGCGTGTGTGTGTGTGTGTGTGTGGGGGGGGGGGTTACCCCTGCAGCAAGTCAAATTTATCTCTGCAGGTGTGAAAACAGAACACAACCTCCTTCTGGTATCAAAAATAAGCATCAGCAGGAGGAGAGGTGAAGTGAAAACAAAAGCAGCCATTTATTAAGTTCCATTGTCCTTTTTCTTCTCCACTTTTGTTGCCGTCTCACGGCTACAAATAGATTAAATAAACTGAAATACTCACAAAAAGTAAAAGATATTCAGCTTTTTGTACAATATCACAATGAACCCAAACTTCTGAATGCACACATACAACTGTTGCGTGTTTAAGTACTTCTTGTATAATACGGTGGGATTAACCACAAAAACAAACCCAAAAAAGACATGTCTGAACTATGAATCGACTACTAAATATTCTGGTTCAATAACAGCCTGTATGTAAACAGTCCTCTTCATCATACTGTTCACATGTTGACACTATCAGACCAAGACAACACCTCAAACTAGGGATGCACCGATTGCAGTTTTCTGGCTGATCAGCCTGACCCGCCGATTTTGGCCGATTCGGATTTTGGCCGATACCGATTTTTTATTTATTTTTTTAATAACTGACAGCGCACAGCTTCAATGTTCCAATGTTATTTTATTGAAAAACAATTAACAATACTTGTGAAAGCATACCAACTATGAGGTAGAGTTCTCAAATATAAACGAAAAGGCTAGCGAATGAGGTTTGTTGTATTGAACATTTTGTTTGCAGCACCACGGCTTATTTGGGCCTTGCATGAATTTACAAATTGCAAATCCTTCCTCTTTTTCTTGTACTGCAAAAAAACTTCCGATTTCACATAAAAATCGTCCCATCACGGATCCCCTATAATTAAGGAAATTGAGACCGATAGATTGTTGCACGCCTTCCTCAAACATGACAAATTAGTGAGATATGGACACTTTATCTTGTGGTATGCCGACCACTGTTCAATAAATTGTTTGAAATGAGAGAAATACCACAGCATGGTTAAACTTAAATGTCCTACATTCACTACAAAATTCCAGTCTAACATGGACTTTTTACATCTTCCATAAATTTCCCCGAAAAGTTGAATGTCTCTAACTTTGAGGAGTGTTTTTAAAACATGCATGCGCTCCTGTCCGCATCCAACACAAAACAGCATGCAGTCTAAAGGAAATTGAAATTACTTTTTTTACAGTATATGTTGATTTACATCTGCATTTTGGCTTAGGTTTTATAAGGGCAATCATTTGTCATCAGCTGTTGTTCATCTGATGTATTTACATCATTTTAATGCTGCTTTGTATGTCCTGATAGATAAAGCTCAACACTGAAAGCTGGTGCACTTATTTGCTTTTCTTTTCATGTGACCACATGATGCAGCATGTCTTCTTTATTATATGAATGATAGACACATCAGTATCAATATACACATACTTCCCTTTCATAATGACAAAGACGTTACGTATCACAGCCACACACATATATTACAAACCATTGCAGAAGTCGGAAATTTGTAATATCTAAATTTATAATATCACTGAGGAACTAAAATAAGTAAAAGATCAACCATGAAAATAATCAAAAAAGAGAAATTCAGACATTTAAATGCTGAGCACACTCACCGAGAGCATAAGGAGCTAAAACTAGATTTAATAGCCAGCAGTTTAAGACATCTTCAGACTTCATCCGTACAGGAAGCTGTCCAACACCCTGATGCATCCCATTTTGAGATTTATTTGAGTCAACACAGTTACGGTGAAGCTGTGGACTCTGGAAGAAAAAAACGCTCTTTGCTTGAGCCTGAGCTCTTTGTGAATGAGGGAAGCTTTACTGGGAATTGGGCTGAATTACTAAATTATACAAAAAGATGAAAGTTTGGATCTTGAGCAGTGTGCCTGGATCCATTTGGGTCCACTTAAGTGTATTCATGGAAGAGTTATTAAGATGTGTTGGTGTGGTTTTGTGATCTACTCAGTACAATTTCAGTCAGACTAATTCTGTTTTTTTTACTATGCAAACAAACATTTTTCATTACAAACACTTGATATCATTCATGATACTTGAATAGAATTAAATTGAATCAAAATAAAATTACATGAGCTTTATCGACCTAGCATCAAGGTACAACTAATTCCTCTCAATGCACTTTTACAAACAGCGTCCAATTCAATCCAATTCATTGTTGACCAGTTATGATCTAATTAAAACAAATCCATTATATGATCCACATTAGTTTGATTTATAATAACTGTGCTCATATAAACCAATTCATGGAAATAATTGGTTAGCTAAGGAAAACTGCAGATTGCATCGTAACTTCTCTTCGATTCAATCCCCCATCCTGAACATGCACGGAGCAGCCGAGAGTGGAAAATAAAAAAACTTCCCTTTTAACAGGAAGTAAAACCTGCAGGAGAACCGGGCTCAGGGAAGCGCGGCGATCTATCTCGACTGGTCGATTTTCTAAATAACATCTCAGCAACTGCAACGCTCTAAAATTTAGGTGACAACAACAAGCTTATAAACACAATGACCTCTCACTGATATGGTAGAAGGAAATGATCACCATAGCAACGGTTAGTAACCAACAGCCAGTAACTAACAAGCAAATAAAAAAAAATCTGGGATAAACATCTGAACATCAAAACCACCTCACAATGACAAGTATGTATGTAGCCACGATGAAGAGCATATCCTGCATGAGATCCCTTTTACTGACCGTTATCGGAAACATGTGGCTTCGTTGTACTGTAGGATGCACTACAACGAAGCATCGATAGGACAACCTCATTTATCACAATCACTGTCAATCAATAGTGAATCATCTTCACTAAAACAACAGCCACAAACGCAGATTTCCCTCCACAGCTGTTACACTCATTAACAATGTCAGAGGAAATCATTGGCACCTCCCCTCATCAATATGTTACAGTAACAGGCCCTCATTCCGGATTACACACACGTATATCCATCTCTCGTTTGCACAGTTAATTTGTTTCGTTATTATATCCCACTTACTTTATTCATCTCTTTTTATCTTGACTGATATTTTCATTTTTTCCTCACGCTGCTTTGCACCAACACACCAAAGCAAATCGGCCGAGCTATTTGGATGTGAAGCTTTGCATTAAATCGCAAACACTTGCGCTTACAGTATTTACAGCTTTGTCTGTGAAAATGCGTCTGCCTGTGAGCAGCAGACATCCTTCCTCGAGTAGACGGATGACTTGGGGAAGGTTTTAGCGCCACGGCTCTCATCAATCCTGCAGTGTTTGGAAGTGGTGGGGCGCTGGCCAGCATTAGCTAATGGGATAGAAGTAAACACAGAACGCTATGATGCTTCTCTGCTTTGCAACATGCTTCCTTTAGAGCTCTTCCTTTAGACATAATAGCTCTGTAGTTCAACTTGATCTGTGATGTAAAGATGTTAGAAACTGACTCGTATTCATGTTACAGTAACATTGCCTGCACCTGACAGCACCAAAAACAACTAGAAATCTGCCCCCTCGAGATCATCAATACAATTAAATAATATAAAATAGTCCAAATAAATATAACAGAGTACATATAACATAGTAATTCTTAATTAATTGGCTCCTTTTTTTTTAAATGATGTAATTCTTTCAGCTCCTGAAACACAGAGGATGAAGACGTGACAGACTCTGACATCTAACTTGTAATAATAACTTGTAATCAACCATAAAATGTGATATGACAAAAGGTGGAATTGAATTCAAGTCTATCTGCTGATCTTTCAGTAGAAACACTGCATCAGGTTAGAATGTATGAGCGACCTGGACCAGGTCAAGTGGCATCCATCAGCACACACAGACAAGGCTTTCAGTGTGGGACCCCGCTCAGATAAACAGTCTTCCCCTCTGACCATCACACACAACAACATATAAGCACAGGAACGTTTCTTTATACACACGCAGACAGGAATGCGTAAAGATAGTTTTGGCGGTATGCACACATGAACTCACACACAGATGCAGATCATATGAGAGGTTAACGGTCTCAGTATCATAGCAAATATTTAAGTCCATCAGTGACAGCTTCCACTGCAGGCCATGAAAACGTTGGCTTTCTTTAAATGAACACAAATCCAGCTGCAAAACACCAAAAAAAGAACCACTTAAACTAAAATGTGAAGAGTTTACGGTTAGATATCTCTGTTGATGCTTGGTGGAAACGTGGAGATCCTTGTTTTGGCTTTTTTATAAAGACTCAAGTCACCTCAATTATTACAAAAATGGGATTTTCAAGTGGTTTGGTAAGGCCTTGAGTTATGTGCTACTTTATTATGCTCACACATCTACTGCATGCATAACTGACAAGAAATCCAACTTATTAATAACTTATTCTAAGTTAACCTTAACTAGTAGTAAGGGTATAAGTGTGATGTGATGTATGTATGGATTTAAAAGTACTTGTCTTATCTCTTATTTTAGGACCTAAATTTGATTCATTCATTCTAACTGTGTTCATATAAAGTCAATTTATAAAACGTTGCTGCGCTAAGGCAACCAATGGATCACAGTGAATCTTCTCTTTTATTCGGTCCTCTGTCATGAGCGTGACTGAGGTGAAAGAGGAGAGGAAAACTCCTGTTTAATAGAAAGAAAGCCCCAGCACTTTCCTCACATAAAATTAAACTTTTACTTCACTTGTAAAGTTTATCATCCCATCCAAACATGGTCCCATCAGATTAACCAATGATGAGTCGGCATCAGGCGAGCATTGGCTACAACAGTCCCCTTCACTATGTTTACGTGTATTCTTGCTTTTCCTGTTTACTTATTAAAAAGAGCCCCTATTAGTCTGAATGAAGAACGGCAGGAATTCACTTTTACATTTTTTTAGAATTTAAGGTTTAGACAAATATTTTTGACTTTCTAAATACCTCCCGCAGGGAAGTCTGCTGTATGTGTGTAAATCAACCTCATTTAACTGCCATTTTTTGTGTTTTCTCATTCATTGATTGATTAAATTTCAAATCTCGAATCATTCCTATTTTCAGTGAACGATGTTCATCTTCAATGATTGATGATGATTCGACTTTCTCAGACTTTAAAGTACTCATCATAACCCATGGCAATATTTTGCAATCAGGTCGTTTCCAGCCAAATAATGCCGGGAATCACTGTTCCAACTCCCTTTTAAAAAAGTGCCATCATACCTTCGCCTGAGGTCCTCGGCAACGGTTGCTCGGCAGCTGAACAGGTAGGCCCGCAGCGACTGAAGCTGCTGACGGAGACGCAGCACCGTGCTCAGAGCTTCACAGTGTTCATACAGGCAGGGGTTGAGCTGCTGGATGTCCAGCAGCGGCTCCTCATACACAAACTCCAGGAACTCCTTGGCCTGTTTAGACACCTAAAGAAGCATGCAAGAGTTTCCATTAAGATTAATGCACTAAGAGCTTGAGATCATCCCCAAATAATGCTAGTTTCCACGCTTGTAATCCATGATTTGAGCTTATGAAGTCTAATAAAAACATATTGTTTTGTACAGAGCAAAGAAAAAGAATCTAATGTGCTCATGTGTGAGCTTTGAAGACGTTTCCTGTTCCATTTGATAGGGCACACAAGGTTCATAACTGAGGGCTGCATTCCATTTAGAAGTTCTGTTTTTGTGCATGTTCTACAATTAACCAGCACAAATGCATTAGTGGAATGCAGCCCTCTTAACACAGCTGACATTTGTACCATATAAACTGTAAGTTCACGGTTTCCACCTTCATGATTCCTGAATATAAATTTAGTCTAAAGTCATGGATGTATTCATCGAGCTCTCAGTAAGAAAATGATGCCTAGGAAAACGTACACTAACTGCAAAACAGTGGCTTATCAATGGCTCAAAAATATACTGCTGATGTTTCACCTTGTGCTTACTGGTGTCCCAGTTGTGCAGCAGGCGTGCTGGGATGAGGAAAGAGTTGTCCTGATGGCAGCTCTGGCAGTAGTACCAGCCACTGTAATAACAGACCTTTGCCTTTCCTCTGGATAGGCCGATTGGACGCTGACACCCTGAGGAGAAAGTCACTGGGTAAGTAAGTGTGTGCTTACACCTTGTTAATAAACATATGTGAACCAACACCATAATCTAAAGTGTCTGACTATCTCCGTTATGAGGAAACCTTGTCTTCTCAAACTCAACACCTTGCATATCAGCTTCAGTAAAAAGATCCATATCTGCAACTTCTATTTGTTCAAAGGCTAATCGGCCTTGAAGTATTGCACAAGTCAGCGCTCGGTGGCAACAGAAGAACCACGATCAGGATGACACAAAGCTGTAGAGCAAATAACTTGGTGTTAATAAGTGTCGGTTTATAGCCGCTCACTAAATACCACTCTAATCCAGCCGGCTAACGCAGCAGATAATGGAAACGGATCGAAGTTCAAAAGGAATTGTGACACTGGACGGGTAATCTGTTGTATTGTGACCAAGGAAACAAAAAGGAAATTCTTTCTACTAATTACTACACATCAGATTTTTAAATAAGCTTGAAAGCAAAAGTGACCCTAAACTCCAATCCTGCAATGACCAAGTGAGTTCAGGCAAGATGAATAAGCATATGTAATGTAGAAACTCCTCTTAATGATTCCTTTTTTTATTTTTTTAAATTGACAACATGTTTTTATGTTTGCAAAGTTTTTCTGAGATGTCTTGGACATGATACAAGATGTACAGGATGATACTGATTGCTTTATTTGGATCTTGCTGCCTTTTATTGCTTCCTCTGTCAAAATGATGCCACATTGCTATAACGATGTTGAGGTCTGGAGGATTATTGCCCCACAATACTCGTTGCTATTGATTTTCAGTCCAGATCTTGTGTTATTTGGCATACTTCAACCTTTTTTTTATCCACGTTTCCCTTTCTTAAAAACAGCCTCCAGACACGCATCCCTCCACTAAGACCATTTCTGATGAGGTTTCAGTGAACAAAAGGATCAACTGAAGGTACCAGATGGATCTCTCAGGTCCTGAGTCAGGTCTTTGCTGGAATTTAATACCGATTTCTTAAGGATAGATACCGTTCATCTGCTGCAGATAGTTATCTTTTTATGTCCTGACATGCATGTTGTTCTCTACTTGTCCAGTTTCTGCAATTCTTATAACACACTTCACATCATGTTGAGATTTGACAAGTTTTTAGCCAAGAGCTAAGTCCTGACATGTATTTTGTTCTTTGCTTGTCCAGTTTCTTCAGTTCTTATAAAAACACACTTCACATGATGTTGAGATGTGACAAGTTTTTAGCTAAGAGCTTTTTAAGAATCCCTTGTCTGCATCAGTCAAACTGAATTATCTTTGACATTTTTGTAGATGCAACTGATGTAATGGGAGCAAATAATGTCTGTGTAAGAGCCTGATAATAAAGTCTCTAAAAGATACCTTTTATAATTGTTCTTTGCCAAGTTGTCCGTTATGTGGACGAGAAAACTGCTTCAAAAATTGTGGAATAATATATCTGCAAACATAAAGTTTATTTGAATAATTTTGGAGTCAAATTAAAGAAATGCTAGGATGTCTTAAAGTCAACATATGCGTTACTGGTGAAGAATAGAAGATGGCACGTAGCACAAATACAAAACAAAAAGCTTCTCTGCAAAGGTAAACTCTGATAAGGTGAAGCAGAACGATATTACAGAGGTTTTAGAACAGACAGTTCAGTTCAGGTGAGGTCTCCAAGATGGCATTTTGGTATGGTCTAGCACCCAAGTTCCCAAATAGGGGAATATCAGGTTTTAAAAGGTTAAACAAAACCACATTCCTCTGAAAATGGTCAGGATAAGAGGAAAAACAGCAATTCAAAACTTTGAAAGATGTTCAAAAAAGCTGGAAAACTAATGCTCTAAATCACTTTAAATGGTCATAAGAAGGCTCTTTAGAAGCTAAAGCAGCATATAAGTAAAGGGATCTGCACACATTTTACCTTTATCATCTTATACAACTCTAAAAAACTAGTTTTTTTACCTTTGTATTCTGAGAAGAGGCATTTTAGAATTGAGTGAGATTTGTTTTAATATTTCAAAAACATAAGTTGAATATTCTTGTGAGAATCTGATTTGAATGCATCCAGTCTTTAACCCTGAAGCTCATAAATCCACATGAGTATCCACTCAGGGGGACGGGCTTAAAACGTGTGCATCATTTTACTGATGACTCCTGTTTAGTTCATCTTCTGTCTACTTCTGCTAAAAATCTGCCTGCCAAATTCAACCGAAGCAATCCCTAGATAACAGTCTCTTTTCCTTTTTTTGTAGTCACAACACAGCAGAGCGAGCTTTTGTAGATCTAAAAGACCAACAGATCCACTGCTCTATTCAGCCTGATAGCTTCCCCACTCTGCTTTGTCTTCCAGGTCCTTTAAAGTTCGTTCTTCACCCAAACACCCGGACCTGCTCCGTGATCACAGACACACACACCCACACACACACACCTAAACAGCTGAGCTGAAACGCTGCAACAGGTGTCCCTTATCCGCACCATCTAAGAGAACATGGAGCCTGGAGGAAAAACAGCGAATGAAGAGAAGGTCAAGAAGAAAAGAAATGGGAGATTTTTATCTAGTTTTTATTTGAATTTTTTTTCAGAGGTTTGACAAAAAAAGAAAGAAGAGACGTAAATAAAGGGGACATGTGTCAGCACGTTTGTCCAACACAAAAACCAACGCAGAGCGAAAAAGAGGAAATGGAAATAAAAACAACAATTGAGAGATGGAAGGAAAGAAAGAGCTTGCAAAGAGATCAAACAAGATGAAGGCAGACTTCTTCCAGCTACTTTTTATCATTGATGTTAATCTGATGTCTGAGCAGCACATACAATGGTGTAATCAGCATTCAGAGCCGAATGCCTTCTTTATCTAACACGAGGAAAAAATAAGTCATGTTGGAGTTCAACGCAGACACACAGACTGAAACGTGGGCGGAGCCGTTGCCTAAAATAGAAATCATTTGAATTTGAATTTTAAGTTAAAATGTTGATTTTACTCATACATGATTAGTTAAAACCATTAGTTCCTCTTTTCCAAATAAACCATCCCCTGGACAGTGGACGTCTGTGGGTGTCCTGTAGTGTAGCGACACCACCGTCACCATCAGCCTCTATAAGTCATGTGGTTTGTGAGTTGAAGCATGTGTGTATTGGGCTTGCTCAGGCACATCTTTCACCTTTACCTTGGCCTTTTCACTCGTTGCTACTATCAAGGAGTAGCACCGTCATAGGAGGAGGGTGTCTGACTGGTCTGACATTTGTATCATCCTGTTAACCAAGTTTCATAAAGATCGATGACATGCAGTGTCGGGGCACCGAAAATAGGTGGCGCTGTTGTGCAATTTTGCACATGAAAATATGAAATGTTTCACATTTCAATGGGGGGGGGTTTAGTACCGTCACATCACCACCTCCTTTCTGATTTCTGTCTCGTTTCCAGCAGAGCAAATCTAAAGGACCAACAGCACCACCAACCCAACAAAAGAGAAGCCCACAGCTCGGACT
>JAOXYM010000013.1:6298586-6309542 GCA_028567055.1 Leptatherina wallacei | reverse complement strand
GCCCCAGTCCCACCCCCCCCCCCCATACTCACACACACACACACCATCATGTGGTCCGGTGTGGTTTGTTTGGCTTCCCTCTTCATAGGTAGGAGCATGTGTAGAGGCTGTTAGTATGGTATTATTCCTGTAAAGGGTGTGTGTATGTGTGTGTGGTTGATACCAGCTGGACTGGCTCTTCCTCTCCCTGCGTCCACCCCTCAGGCCTTGTTAAGGGATGGAGTAATCCTTGCTGCCTGGGTCAGTGTTTATCCAGCGGGCTGATTGAAGGTCTGCTGCTCCTCCTGCTCCTGCTGTTTCTTTACTGATTCACAGTCATCCGTCGCCCTGCCTGGATTATCCCTACACCTCCTCTTTCTGTAACTATTCCTTGTTTTGTTTTGTTTTTTATCACCACTCAGCTTATTTATCTCCATCATTGTATAAAATGCTGCACAGAGCCTTTACTTTATTCAAGGTTTTTTTAATAAAAGAGGATCATATGGAGTTTGGAAAAGAAAAGAGGACATGAAATTAGTTTAAGTGGACAGGGTTAGACAGAGGCAGATGATTAGCTGTGGTGACCCTGAACAGAACAGCTGAAAAGATTTCACACAGAGGTTTCTTCCATATAAACATTTTTTTTGCAGACTTGGTGGGACTTCTCTTCAGGAAACCAGAAAACAGACATTTTTATTTAGCACATCATAAAAGTGGCTGATGTTTTCCCAACCCCAACCAAGTAGGATTTAGTGCCTAAACCTAAGAAACTGCATCTTTATTTCTAAACACAACTGTGTCAGGTTTACAGATTTTAATCAAAAGAATAAAATGTACTGGTTCAGATGGTAAACAAATCCATGTCTGTAACCATACCAAACTCTTTCAACATATAAATACAGATGTTTTAGCCCATTAAAGCTGATAATTACTCCGACTCAGGTCCCATAAATTAGTTTCCTCACCAGATTCCAGCGGAAAATGGACATTTTCACTTTGAATGAATCAAAACTGTCATTTAAAGAGTAAAAAACAATATAAAACCTAGGTTTTTGGACCAGTTCATTCAAATTTGCAACAGTACAGAAGTACAACTACCAAATTGTGCCACTACATATAAGGTATAACAAAATATTCTTATCCTCGTACTCAGTGGTCTCTTCAGTAAATATGCCCTGCTGGAAACCATAGGAAAAATGGTATTGTTTTATTTGTTTCATTTTATTTTTAAGAAATGCAACCAAAGCCTGTACATATGTATTCAAAGGTTAAACACAAGAAAAAGATCAGTCTCACCAAAAATGATTAAATAGGTATGTATGTGTGCAGATTTCCCATAGTATTGAGTGAACGGTTGTGAACTGAGATAGCAACGTATCCCCGTACTGATGTTTGTGCCGTTGTAGTGCATGAAACATGACAGGAAGCACGGAAAAATTCCTGAGCTGTAACATGTTCATTTTTGTGATGATCTAATCATGCGTTTTGTAACTTTTAACTTACTATACATGTACTTTTAACTTCTGATCTTCACCATTTGCATGTGAGCGCAGTAGAAGTGAAAAATGGCGTGGATGTATGTGCACTGGTTCGCTTGAAGATCCCTCAGTTGTTCTTCTACCTTCCCCCCTCCCCCTTAATCTTAAGTGATCATGAGCAGGATGTCCTGTATAAAGTGGTCATCATGTTAGACGTCTTAATAGATTTATTTTCTATATCAGGGACAAAGATTTTGAGAGATTAAAATCAATTTCTCCATGTTATTAAGAGTAAAATGTTATGTGTAGGCTATGTTATATTTAATTTGGTGCCCATCTGTATTAGAATCTGTTCTGGTGACCATCTTGGCCAGGACATCCTTGGAAAATTAGTTTTAAAATAAAATTTTCCAGAACATATTATTGTAAGATGTAGCAACACAATATGAAATAGTCACTAAGTGATATGTGAACAAACCTTGTGAAGAAAAATATAAATTATTAAATTAAAAGATTATCATTAAAAGTCCTTGAATAACATCTTTTTTATGTTAAGCTTAAATGTGATTCTATCTTTATGAATATACAGTGATTTGTTTATATGTCTAAACCAGAAATCTAACAGTATGTTTACATTTTCTTTTCTCAAATATTTTTTTGATGTTTAAATTCACAAATTAAGTCTTTTCAGTATATAACTGTAACTTATAATTGTCCACAACAGAAACGTGAAACTTCCATTATATTTTGTGGACGTATGAACACAGCCTGAAAACTGGCAGTATTTTGAAAATTTCAGAAAGTCTTGTTTTTGAACAATGAAAGTGTTTAAAGATATTGATTACATAATGTCATGAATTTTTACTGGCAGCTCCTATTTATTGATAAATAATTCACTAATCGATAACAATGTGATACTTCAAGACTTGCGTTCTCTAAAATTCTGAGTTTAAATTGATCATTTTTTGTGTTTTATCAGCAACGATCAGAAGAAGTTAACTTGTCTTTTTACTGTGCAGAATACCGAAAGGTGCTGCTGTGGAGTTTTTATCAGATCTAATTAGTAATTAGTTGCCACTTCCATATGTTTCTTCTTGTGTTTGGTGTTGAGATTCTGCTCAGGCCAAACAAAACCGCTCTGATTTATCCTGTGTAAACAGCAGCTATGCTGCTCAGCACTGCTGCGCTGCAATTGACAGGCTTGGTAAGGTGCAGGCAGGCAGGCAGGCAGGCAGCCGGGAGCAGGACACCTGTTCATCCTGCGACTACAAGCAGATGGTCCACATGGCTCCTGCTCCCCGAGGGGAAAACCTGTCAGCTGAGCCCCAATTAGGGAGTCACTGCAAGTCAGAGAAGAGCAGGGGGGTTGGGATGGGTGAGGAAGGCTTGAGAGGAAATCAGTCTACAAGTAAAATGACTGTAATGTGATCAGCCAACAAATAGAGCTCTGTTTAATTTGAATCCATTTCATTTTAAGGGATTTATTTCACATGAATACACACACATTCACATAAGCACACACCCCACACTTAAACAAAGTTGGATTTTGGGCAGTGCTTGTTCTGTAAGTGGCCTCAAACTTTTGAGTTATTCCATTTTTAGCTGGACAGATTTTACTCACATGAGACGTTGTATAAGTAAAACGATTTCCTATGTGGGGATGATGTTTGTTGTGTTTTTTTTACCTATTGAAGAGTTGTGTTTAAGTTAATCAAACAGTGTATGTTTCACAACGCAAGTTTTAAAAAAAAATCTGACTTAATTAACCATAGAAGACACCACCATACTCCCAATAATCAGATCAAGGATGTCATGTTAACATGTTAAAAAAAAAAGCTAACCATGATATACTTTTTATAATCTACAGCAAGTCTTCCCATGTCATTAAATTTACTTGAACGTGTTTGAAAAAAAAAATATTACAGCATATTTTGAATATTGTGTACACCAATAAGTGCTACTGTGTGTGTTTCTGTGTTTCTGACCCTTTTTTCAGCCAAAGAAAACGGCAAGTGTTTCTGTTAAATTTTACACTACTTAGTAGTTAGATGACGTAGTGCAGTAGTAGTTATAACTTGTGTTGCAGCTGTGTTAAGTAAGCCTGAACAGATTTGGGCAACTATTGTGGTTGACTGGATTTGCATAATAAAACTATTGACATTTACAGTGAAAACTGTGAGTGTTTAACCCTGAGAGACAAACGGTGCTGTGACAGACTAAAATAGGAACTATGCATGGCAAACATGTTTGAAAAATCTGGGCTTTCCAGGTAAGACAGTCATGCAGCTCTGTTGGGGAAATGAATAATGTTTTCTGAATTGTTCATTGAACAATTATTGAGTGAAAACCTCAAATAGTTTTGTTCTTAACCACAACGCAATACAGACAGGGCAGTAGGAAGACTACTTTTTAAAGAAAAACAAAACAATAAATGGTCTCTATGTTTGTGTGCATGTGTTGCACTTTCAGACTGAACTGAAAACTATTAAGGTGGAAGGAAACTAAGTAGAGAAGTAAAATCAGATGGAAAAATAGTAAATGTGATCTTTGAGTTGCACTTCCCACACATTAACTGTCAGACTTTGTGGGCTCGATTGTAATATCTTCATTTCTATAATGTCAGATGGTAGTGTTTACGTCAAACTGGAAAAAAGGCATGTGTAATTCTTTTCTGAGAAAAGAGGATGTTACAATTCAGGCTAGATTCCACTACATTGTTATTAAATACTTGTGTTTTGGGTTAAAAAATCTTTTGAAAAAAGTCAAAGGATTTAAAATAAGACTTTCGAGCACCTGGTGTTGGTGGTGAAACTATATCATCCCAAAGCCAGTTTACATCTCTCTTAAATAGCCTATCCCAAGGATGGGTAGTAATGCTAATGCTAAAATATCCTTGCTAAACCCGTAGGTCATGAACCTAGAGAAACTAGTCATTAGCCTCTCCAATGCTAACTCCAGTATCTTCTTGCTATTAGACAGGAGAGAAACTCTCTAAACTAGGGGGTGCCCACCTCCAGTCCTCAAGGGCCACATTCCTGCAGGTTTTAGATGTATCCCTACTCCAACGTACTTGATTCAAATCAAATGGCTCTCCTCAACAGCTTGTTGAAGTTCTGCCCAATCATGTTGACTCATTAATTCGATTCAGATGTGCTGCAGCAAGAAACATCCAAAATTTGCTGGACAGCAGCTCCCGAGGACAGACTTTGGACACCTGTGACCTAAACAACAGGTTTAGATCACAACTAGTCGTTAGCCTTTCCAATGCTAATGCCAGCATTTCCTTCCTAAGAGATAGCAGAGGGACCATCTAGAGAAGTTAGTCGTTAGCTTATTGTTTGCCTGAAGTTAACTAAGCAATTAAATAATCTTAAATACATAAAAACAAGTATCCAAAAATGAAAATTTATGATATTATTAAGGTTAAATTAAGGCTAATTGGTAATAAGTGCTGTTAGGCAAGTTAGCAGGTTAAAGATCCCGTGTGAAGGATAGAGTGACATCTAGTGGTGAAGCTTCGGACTGCAGCAAAAAATGCAAAGAGGCCTCCTCCTCTAGAACCACTGTGTCCCTCCTGGGCTACTGTGGAAATAAGGTGAGCTGCGTACTTGTTATTTTTATGGGATTCTACAATACTGTCAACATAATTCATTGTGTTATATTTATTCATCCTCCTAAATGGTATACATTGGAACTTTAACATTTTATAGGTGGATCCTGAAATTTCTAAACACCAAGTTTGTTTTTAATGTGGTGTGTTAATGTTAAAATGTTAAAGCCATGTTATTATCAGGATTAATACATTATGTTGATATAGATCTTGCAATTTTCCTTTATACAACTCCCAACTGTACATACTCGAATTTATACCTATTTATTTGGTCAATCACAGTCACTTTGCATTGCCTTTTTACAGTGTTTATATCTGCTTTTTTTCTGTTTTGCACTTTTTTCTTTTGAACTGAAATAATTTTGTATGTATATTCAAATGGGTGTGTCTATCTGGGTTCTGTGTGTATACTGTGTTCACCACATACAGCTGTCTGCAACACTGAATTTATCCAATGAGGGACAAATAAAGGTTTCTCTCATACTTGTGTGAATATCAGCACTTAGCTGAAGAGAATTTTTGTCTTTCCAACTTACTGAAAAATAACAAATTCCTCTTCTTTGAAGATGAAATGGCTTAATAGCTGGGACTGTTGTCGAAGGATTGTCCAAACAATAAAGATTTGCTTTGGGGTTTTCTTTCACATCGAACTCTTTTCCCCTTTCACCTCATTAGTTTCAACACTTTCTCATTTCAGAGCTTTCCTCTCCACCTGCTAACTTTCCATCACAAACTCTCACATATACATCCTGACACCCTATTTTGGGTGCACACACTACCTTTAACATAATTTGCCTCATTGTCTGAGTCAAGCTAGTCCCCCCCCCCACACACACACACACACACCCACACCCGTGATACAAAGGGGTCGAAGGCAGCAGCCGTCTTCAGTGGGCCAGGTGCACCCCAGAGCTCAGTTCTGAGTCTTCTGTTTTTTGTTTTTTCCCCCCTCATGTATCTGTATCTGTGTGTGTGAGTGTGTGTGTAATGGCTCTAAAACATGGTGTGTTTGTGTGCAGCTGCCTGCCGTGGGCCCTCCTTTGTGTACCCCTCCCCACCATCGTCACCTCACGCCCTCTCGTCCATTCATGGCTCGAGGTGGCGGATGGGCTGCTGATGTGTGTGTATGTGTGTGTGTATGTGTTTGTGAGGTTTAGGTGGCGGGGGTGGAGTTATTTTACCATATCTTAGTGTCACTTTTTTCATTGGTGGAGAGGTGGGTGACTGGAGTGTGTATAGAAGGAGCTTTTAGTGAAGACAGGAAAGTGAGAGGTGTGTGTTTGTTGTCAGATTTCTGCCTTCGTATTGGTCAGAGGAGCAGTGTGAGGAGGGGATAGTAAACTCCATCTCCATCTGTTGTCAGTCACGCTGATAAACCTGCAGCTTTAGAACACTTCACTCTGGGAGCACAAACACGATTGATTTCGTAGAAAAAGCTGAACTCGGACAGGAGTCTCAATCTGAGTAGCCCCCACTTGGATTTAGTTTACTTTCTCCAGCTCCAGTGGATACTAAGATTGAACTTTTTTTTTCCTTTAAAAAGGAATTTTACCACACCTGGGCTTGCTTGGCTGAATTTACCACCACCATTGCAGGGAAATTATCCTGCTTTAGTTTTTTCCAACTTTACGTTTTGCTGCTGCAGGAGAGAATTTGTGGCCTTTTCTCTGTTAAGCCGCTTTGCCGTTTCTGTTGGAACTGTGTGGTGAGTGGTTTTCATTTCTTTTGGCGTTTACCTTGAGTCAGCTTAGATTTTGCACGTTACATTACCGAAATACATACTGTCAAATTACAAGTATGTGGATCGGGTGCAATACGGCCACTTCCAGTTAAAGAATAATAGTGGATCTGACCTTATGTTGACTTTTTTTATTCAGTCACAATTTAAAAGTTGAAATTTCTTTATTAGTAAAAGACATGAGCAATCGGAAACTGCAACATAATTTGCGGTGCATTGTGCACTTTAGAAAATCATGTGAAATTAAAATATATCGAAAAGCTTTCAGTAGTTTATTATCCGGGGCTTCTCAGGGGGATTCCTTGGGGTTTCCCTCACAATATGAGGAATAGGTAAATTTATCTCTAATAAACTTATACACTACCAGTCAAAAGTTTGGACACACTTTGCCATTAAATCTAATGGCAAAGTGTGTCCAAATCTTTTACCTTCACTGTATCTAACTATATAAAGTAGTTCAATTTCTCTCCAGACCAATGACAGAATTGTCGATGATAATAAGAACAGAACAGAAATGACTCATTTCTCCACATATGATGGTCTGTGACCTTTCTGATCTTGGTTTTAGTTAGCAATACTGAGGCACAGCTCGACATTGCTGTCTGCGCAACTCGGGGATAAATGTGAGTTCCACCCTTACTCCCCTTACCACAAAGGCCCCACAGCAGACAGACAGTGGTGATATGTATCACTGAGGATGAATCTGGGCACCACCAGTTGCAGCAGAGAGGTAGGGGAGGGCAGAGGAGGAGGATGCTTTCATGGAGGTCCCCTGTGGCTTCAGCAGGCATCTGTTGCCCCCTGCCCCCCACCCCTCTGCTCCTATATACCACCCTTCCTCCCCCTCTACACCCATTCTCTGCACCCTCTTTGTCCCCCTCCCAGCCGGTCGCTGGCGTGGCAGACTGGCTCACCGCCAGGCTCAGTCAGCAAATGGCAGCCGCGCGGCAGCCCGCCCTGAGGGACCGGTCAGGGTCTGACCTCAAGGGAGCTCATCCTTCCACGCACTTCCCCAAGGGGGCTAACCCTGGATCATGACACATGCAGAGAAACACGCAGTGCAGAGGCAGTGGGTCACTGAGGTGGAGGCTGCAGCATCTGCTCACTGTGGAAGGATTCGCGGTCGCCCTCCAAGGCAACACATACACACTTAAAGTATTTAGTAAAACAAGCAAATATTTCCATATGATGTTGTGTTTTAAACGTCAGCTTAAAAACTAAGGATAAAAGGAACTGACGGCATTTTATCATGTCTTTGGATTTCTTATTCTTTTATTGTGATGCAGGCCAAATTTAGCTTACTGAACTTGAATTCAACTGTAAATGAGTGGAATTAAAATGATAATACATAACATGACACGCTCGTACCAATAGCAGAGCTCAGGTCCTTAAAATCATTGTCAAAGAGAAAGTTTGCTAAGGCTGAGAACGAATAGAAAATCCAGGATGATTTAAATTATATTTCAAGTATGAAGACTGCAGCATAAAAACAGATGTAATTTCATGTAAAATATCAGCTCTATTAAAGTACATAAACTTCCCGTGCAGCTGTAAAATACTGCAGAGTCATCTGAAGGGCTGATGTAGTTTGTGTTGAAGACTTCTTCCCCATCCTGTTTGGTATAAACATGAAACAGAAAAAAGTTCTGCCTTGATACTTCTCATAAACCTTTAAAGAGTAAATTCATTTTCTAAAAGATTTTCTAAGATGTTTTAGTTATGTACAGATCTATCTGCAACTGTGATGTCCACATGAAACACAACTGATGCTTCTTCACCGCCGTCAGTCTGCAAGGACAGTTTAATTATTAAAAGTCAAAGAAAATGTTTCATATTGAGAATCGGAGCATCTTAAAAGACAAATAACTTCCACTTTTCTTTAAGAAACTAACTTTTAAAAAAAAGGCTTTTGCTCCATCAGTCATTTCTGAAAGTTTTTTCAGTATTGAATAGTGTGTGAGGTGTAGTGCTCTGCCCACGGCATTCTTCCATTTACTAAGACTAAAGACATTTTTCTCACATACATTTCCCAACGACCTTTTTTCCCCCCCACTCGCTGTGTCACTGTCATTTCTGCTGACTCCTCAAAGATTGTGTCTGCGACTGATGCTGCTGTGTCTGCTGCATTACCAGGCAAAGTCGTGCATGTGTGTTTTGGGGGTGAACGGGTTTAAAGGCCCCCAGCCTCCGTCTGTGCATGCTGCTTGGGCCTGAGAGAACAATGCTCCCGTCACAGGGGGACAGATTGGGTGGCAGCTGCATTGTTGAAGGACGGCAAGCCAGACACACTTCTTACCCCCCAACCCCCCCTAATACACACAAACTCACTCTCTCTCCTTCCTTTTGTACCTCTTTTGTTGTTGGCAAACTAAATTATTCCAGTTCTCTTGTGGCATTCAGGATGAAAAACAGCGGCACGGCAGATTAGACGTCGGGGGTCGGGACATTAGGAGGCCCCTGCTTTCCGGTGCCTTAGCCTGCGATCCAAGAGATTCCTCATTAGGACTACGGTTAACGTTAAACTGTACATATGCATGCACACAGTTTGTTTTAATCAGTTTGTAGAAAATAGAGGATATTAATTGTAATTTAAATGACATCATAGGTCGACTGTATTTTGAGGTTCAAACAGAAACCAGTTGTTATGTGAAGTTTTAGCTGTATATTAATGTTTTTCTATCAGCTTCTTGTTTCTTGCGTTCAAGCTTTTAGTTTTCATTGACCAGGACAGTCGTGTTTGGGTGAGATCGTGTGCATTTGTGCGCTAAAGTGTCTTTCAGAGTGGACAATATCCTAGTGACAGTAGCGTTTTCTTTAGTTAACCTTCAGTTTCGGCTTTTTTTATTTTGAAGTTGGCATCTGTTGCTTTACGATGACACCTAGTGGTAATTTTAAGATCGCACATTACATGTTTAAAGCTATTTTATGCCGTTATGAAACTGTTAATTTAAAATTAAATACTTAAACTTTTGAAAAATAAAAAATAAATACGAGAATCATTTTTCTTTTTTTCTTTCTTTTTTTCTTTTTTTACTTTAATCAAAAACTGAAAGCCGAAATTGATGGTGGGGTCCTTTAAACTGGTGTCCCTCCCAATACAGGCTGCAGGAAGTATCGCATAATTAGGAAGCACCCTTAGGGCTCAATGTTGAATACAGACATGTATATGGACGGAGCCTTCTGTCCATCCTCTGTGTTCATTTCATGCATATCTTACTACGTTTTCAGAGAGCCTGCACATTCGTATCGAGGCTTAGCAGATGGAGCTGTACCAATGGAAATTGCGGGGGCAGTGTTGCGCAGTATAGCTGACATGTGACTAGTGAAAGGAACAAAGAAGAAGTAGAAGTTGCAACACATTTAATGTCTGCGCTCTGATTCGCTGCCTCTTTTAATGTCTCTTCCTGAGAATGAGCGTTATCATGGTTTGCTCCACCATCACCATGTTTGCTTTTGTACATTGCTATTGAAACTGATCTCAGAACTCAGAGGTGAAATCTGAACTCTGGAATGCCCTCTAGTAGATGTAGTAGATGTATTGGCTAACAACCATGCCAACATAAAATTAAGCTTAGTTAAGAGTAAGTGGGGAGACGTTTGAGAATGTTCAACACAGATGTACCAAACATTGAAGGTAAAGGGAGCATAAATGAGCCCTTACACACTTTCACCCATAAAACCTAAATATTATAGTTGTATTTTTTTCTTTTTACTTCCTTTGTTTGCCACTTCCTGTTTGACTTGATGCAAAAACGCTTCTTGGTTAGCGCTCATGATGCTACCATCATGTTAACGCACGCAGTGTTTTGACATGTCAGCACAACAACACATTATTATGGTTGTGTTTATGCCAGAGGTGTCTGAAGTCGGTCTTCGAGGGCCACTGTCCTGCAGGTCTTGGATGTTCCTGCTGCACCACTCCTGAATGAGATTAATGGGTCAACATGTTTGGGCAGAACTTGACAACAAGCTGTTGAGGAGAATCATTTAATTTGAATCAACTGTGTTGGATCAAGGAGATTGTTTATTGGAGGAGGACAGTCTCCACATTTTATCTTTAAATACATTTTTACTTTAAATGGTAAATGGACTGTACTTGTATAGCGCTTTTCTAGTCATGTGACCACTCAAAGCGCTTTGACACTACATAT
>JAOXYM010000013.1:6280298-6291334 GCA_028567055.1 Leptatherina wallacei | reverse complement strand
GCACAGCTCCCGACGTGGAGGATCCCCATGAGGAAAACACTGGATAAAAGATAGAAATAAAACAGGATAAAATAAATTCCAGAAAACATGTTGAATCACATTATTACACCAGTTTGCTGCCTAGAAGAGTGGATTGGCCTGCAAACAGTGGAGACTTTTCACCAACTCAAAAAATTGACACTTCATGAAATGCAAATTACTACGACAAAGACCTAGATCTGCTAATTAGCTACAGTCCTGTATCACACAAGAACGGGACAACGTTCCTCTCTTGAAAGGCCCAACAACTGGTCTCTTCAGCTCCCAGATGTTTACTGGTTGTTGTTAAAAGAAAATGGGAAGCTACACAGAAGTAATATGGACATGTCCAAACCTTTCTGAGACACATTGCTGCCATCAAATTAATAGATTTTTTTTTTTAAATCTCTTTCTTTCAACACTTGATGTATTTCCTGTGTTACATTGTGAATGAAATATTGATGTATGAGATTTGCAAATCAGTGTTTTTATTTACATTACATTCTGTTTTGGGACACAACAATGGTAGAAAACTAACAACTTCAAAGAAAATGTTGAGTTTTATTTATAGATGGAAACTGCTGCTTTGCATTTAGTTATGAAAATTGTAACTTCTATTTTAGAAACATCCAGCCTGTGCCCCAACAGTAAAGAAAACTTTCAAAATATACTAAAACCATTTCTATCAATCTTCATTTGTAAGGGAATTTTTTGCTGACTTCCGATTCACTTATCAAACACATTCATTTCCTTATTGCAGTTCTTTCGATCTTTATCACTTCCCCTGATGATTAAATCACCTTTTTACACTCTAGAGAAGAAGCTACCCCCTTTAGGTTTCTTTTGTTAGTTTTTTGTATGATCTAGGTGATCTGTTGAGGCAGAAACATCTCTAACTGAAGAGCATCTGCATAAATCTGCATGATCCCCTCTATTAGGAGCTAAAAATATGTCACTACAGAACAAACCTGATAGAGATTAAGCTGGAGGTTGAATTCTAATTTGGATCTAATTTTATTGTGCATTTAGATTTATGCCTCCAGATGACCCACTGGGACGCCATGGGCCAAGTCTGGAGAATTTCCTGAGGAAGAGACCTTTATTTCCTGAACACAGGAAGCAGCCATGTCCTTATGGTAAAATATGCATTTACTGGCACTTCCTGTACTTTTTGTATTGCACAAGGGCTGGTATATTTTGATGAATTTCTATCCGTAATAAGGAATAACTGCTGTGAGGTTTGCTTTTTTTTTGGGGGGGGGGTGACTGATACAAATTGTGTTCATTAGCAAAAGTGTTAAGAAATTGTATTTCAGTACATTAATGAGAAGTTGTATCTATGTTTCTGTCAATAGGGAAGAAGTGCACCTATGGCCACAAGTGTAAGTTTTATCATCCAGAAAGGGGGAGCCAGCCCCAGCGCTCTGTGGCTGATGAGCTTCGTGCCAGTGCCAAAAATTCATCAGTCGCCTCCAGAAGCCGGCTGGAACACGCCCTGAAGGTAAAGAGCCAAAGTGCTGGTCAGTCAGAAGAAACAGCTGAAGCCGAACTGAGGCGGGGCAATAGACAGCCAAACCGGAGTCCTCAGAGCTCCTTCTCTGAGCTCATGGACGACGGACTCCAGGTACACTCCAAAGGAGAAGGTCGGAGAGGAAGCAACAGCAGCAGCAGTAGCTGCAGCAGTATTATTGTAGGGCCTCCTGCTCCAGGAGGGCCCCCTTCATCAGGATTCGTGGACCAATGGGAGCACCCTAGTAGATGTAGTGGAGGTGGCTCCAGACTTGCTGGAGCTTCTGGATCAAGCCTGGCTGAATCTTACCACAGATGCAAGTCTCCAGAGGTGGGTTACAGCTCTCTGGTAAAGGCCTATTCAGGGCTCAATCTTGTCGTACCCCAGTCCCAAGAGTGCCTCTTAGCAGCAGATTTGCAAGCAGGTTCTCTGGTGTCTGACTGCAGCAGCAATGGCAGCATTGGATCAGACTGTTTTTCCCCTGATCCCATGTTAGAGAATAGTCACAAATGCCGCCATCTCCATCCTCACCACCATCGTTACTATGCTGGGCAGTACGCTCACGCTGCCAGTCATTTTTCTCCTGGACTGAGCCAGCATTCCCCTCACGGTCACTCTGCTCCTAACGGCCTGTGGAGAGCACAGGGATTTGCCATGGAAGACCCTCCATCGACTGTTACCTCTCACAAATCTTCACATCCTCTCAAGACCGCTTCAGCATACATGCCACCCCAGCAACATCATCCGTTGCTGAGCAGCATTCTTGGGGAATTACCACCTTGTACACCTCAAACATCCACTGTTCACTCTCAGTCTCAGAACTTAGCCAGTTGCAATTTGATGGCTTCCCCATGGGCGGAAGGTGGACTCCAGAACTCCAGAGTGTATAATGGATCACCTCTTTATTCAAGAAGAAACTACTCTGGGCTAAACCAACAACCTAAGCATCAGATAAATTGGGACCCTAGTTATCAGCCATCCACTAAGCCCTGCTATGATCTCTTTTCACATAAGAGCTTTCCACCAGTCCATGGAAAGACTTGGTATTCTCCTTGGGGCCAGCAGGTCCATTCATCAGCCCACGACCATTCAGGATCAAATCTTCCACCACTCCCACAGCAGTCCCTTCCATCCATCGCTACCCACAAGAGCCTCCCACCCCCAACGCCCCTGCAATCCGAGCCTCCTGCTCTGGGTCTATACCAGGACCTCAGGGAGAGGGTGTTTTTCAGCTTGTGTGGCATCTTCCCTCCAGATCTGGTCAGGACGGTGATGGCCAAGAACCCTCATGTCATGGATGCCCAGGAGCTCGCTGCTGCAATTTTGATGGAGAAATTGCAGCACATTTCATGAATGCAGACAAAAGATCATGTTCAATCTCCATCTGGACTTACTTTTGCAGGTTGATCCCTCGCAGACATCTTGATGATTAAAGTCACAATGGACAACCACAAAATGACAGCACTAGATATGAGGATCTCTGAGCTGTTAATTAATTACATATTTTCATTGCAGGGAAGTCGTCTCAATCGTAAATTTTTTTGCAAAGGGAAGTCCCAAAATTGACAAGATTTTTTTCTGCAAAAATGCTTCTTTTTCAGCACTTATGAGGAAAGGTTGGGGCTGAATTTGCATGTTAGTGCTATTTTTGGCTTTCTGTCACATTACAGTAGGCTTAGGGAGCCTTAATATATCTTAAGGGGGACTTTATTGTTCATTCTAATTTATTTATTTGTCATATTTTAAGTTATTTACATATTTTTAAAGTTATTTAGTCTGCTGGCACTTTTTTTTGTATTTTTGTGCTTTGTTTTCCACTTTAAAAAAAGATCTAATTATTTTTCTTTTAAATTAAATCAATCAATCATATCAGGGTATTTCTCAAACTTGCTGTCCATCTGAGTGAAATACCTTCTTCTTTTCTTTTCTTTTTTTTGCAGTCTCTAATAATCGTAGAAATTTCGGTCACATTACAGATATCTTTCAATTATATTTTAAGCCTAAATTAGCTCAACCGACAGATGGGGTGTTTTAGTGTGTGTGTGTGTTGACAGGTGGCAGATCACTTGTGAGATTTTGTGGATTTCCCCCTGTGAGGAAGTGAAACTCCCAACGGCACCCACAAAAGAAGATAGCAAAAACTCCACTTGAAAAACCCCAAGATGTTTGTTCACCACCGAGTACGAGTTATTTCCTCTGCTGCAATAGCCCTGTCCGCTGACTTCACAGATTCCACTTTCAAAAAAAAAAGAAAAAAAAAAGTATTGGAAATCATTTTAAGATGACAGGCCAAAATCTTTAGGTAGAATGGGGATTGTTAATATTATTCTAATTAAAAATGTGTGTTAATTTATTTCGTTTAATATGAATGTCTGTGGTGCATGAAGCACAGGATCTCCTTTTATTTTTTCATTTTTTTTGGCATCACCACTCAAGTGTAAATCTTCCCCAGACAGGGTGTATCTGTTTTAAACTTACCAGTTAAATACATCAGGATCCATGATTTCTAAAAATACTTTAGTGCTGACAACATGATAGTGTTCCGCAAACTTTTCTGGAGTAGGGGGGGGGGGTTAAAAAACTCAGTGGTTTGGTTAAGAAAAACAGTCAGAAAATATAAAGGAAAAAAAAAAGTGTATGTGGTTAACCATCTTAATTCATTCCTGGCCATCAAAGAATTTAATAAATTCTGGTACTGAGCAGCTATAGTAATAGGGTTAAATCACTAATTTTCTTTAAAAATTTCAGCCATTTAAATGATTTGTCATTTACTATTATGTTTTATGGTACCAGTTAATCTTTATCACTCTCCTTTGCTCTTGCAAACATCAAATTCATTACCAGAAACATCAAGCACTCTGAGAAACCCACAAAATTAAAATAGCATGAACTCATCTGACAAGAAGTTGAATGTAACATAAAATTCTCACGCTTCAGCTTTAAGAAGTTATGTCAAGAACTGTTCATTTTTCCTTTCTATGTGCCGTTCCTTTAAAAGTATTTTTCTGATTTTATTCATTTCATGTTACTCACTTTAATACTGGATTTGTCCTTTGTTTTCACGGCAATCTCCAGCGGTGGGGTTATTTTAAATTCCTGAGGAAACGTTCGGAAAACTAAAACCCTTCCTGGTTGGAATAATTTCTTGTAGCCAGTTTCCACCTCTCTTTGTTGATACAAATTGTATCCTATGAACTTTTAAACAAGATCATTGTTTTGTATGAAAATGTGTAAAGAAAAATGGTTTGATCTGAAAAATTTTGTTAAGTGGCAAACGTGTTTGTCACCTTCGGTACCGAGGTGTTTATGTGAAGATGGATTTCTTTTTTTAATTTATGACATTGGCTGAGTAGAGGCTGCAAACATAAATAATCAGGGTTACTGGTGTTGTAATAAAGGTGTTTATGTTCTCATGGGACATAATGAAAGTTGCTGGCATCACAGTCCATCTTAGCGGATAGAAAGATGGGTATTCATGAGCTTTATCAAATCAGTGCCACTGGCTTGAAATGTTTCCTGACACCTTCTTAAAAACTTGACAAGCATATCATCCAGCCTTGAAACTTGAACTTGAAATATGTCCCCTTCTGGGGCTGTAATGTAAAACAGGATGAACAAAAGAACAAGCCTGGTCTTGTCTAATAAGTTTACTTTGTGCAGTCTATAAGATGTTCTTACACTGTCTGGCACTGTGTGCTACTGTTTGCTGACTGGGGGGGGGTATAAACACTCGATTTACCGAACCTTTGAGGGTGTTGTGTTCGAATCCCCTTTGATATTAAACCATATCAATTGTATAAGGGCACAGTTAATTTTCTAATAGCATGAACTTCTTTTGAAAAAGTATTTTTCTAATTGTATGTGCTTTTATTTCTTTTTCCCATAACAGGTTTTAGTTGTGCGAGTGATAAATATAGGGGTGAAATCATTGCTACCTGTAATAACGTGATGTTCGGAATAATTTTCAGAATGTTGTCTGTCAAAATGGAGTTCAGACTGATAAGAGAGCAAATATTTCATTGCAATATTCACCAAATCAAATGTAGTCAATATATTCCCTGCACAGATGTTAAAATAGGCTTATATTTGAGCTAGCAACGTGCTACATGCTAATGCATGATGGACTTCTAAATTTGTATGAAAGTGTTACTTTGCGATGAAAAAAATGTTACAAAGTGAATTCATATTGATCACAAAACAAATTTCGACACAGCATTACTTTTAATTTACACATAATTAATTTGAGTCCAGATGCAAAATATACATTAGCTAGCATACTATGTGCCAACATGAGATAAACTTTTAGACTTATACTTTTAAATTCTTGCAGGAAATTCTGACACCTTTTCGTTTGTTTTCACATATCAAATGTATGCAGTTTGAAGTCAGAAAATTATTTTTTCTTAAATGTAATAAGCTAACTTGCTAGCTAGCTTTTTCACAGGAAAGGTACTGTAGCTACGCGGGTTACTAGTTTACATTGACAGTAAAGTCTGCAGCTAAAAGCCTAAACAAAACCAAAAGAACAGAACTGATTTTTCTCTTCTGTAGTCATTCTTACAACCATTTGCTTTTTCTAAGCTCATTTACGATTTTAGTTTTATGGCAGTGTTCACATTGTTTTTTCCTCATTTGTTTATGAAATACTGTATCAGTTTGAGTCGGTCTCACGTTACCAGCTGTGCCACAGAGAAAGGTTGGATTTTTTTATTAATTTATCAAACAATAATTTGCTTCAACTTCAGTCTGAACATACCAGTAATTTATGTGTGGGTTTTGTTTAGGAAAATGCTGTTTGTAATATGTTGACCTTAAATGGGACTATATGTACACATATCTAAAGTTTAAGGGAAACATTGTCAAATGTTACACATCACCATCGGCCTATTCTTTCCAATGTGCTTTAATACAGCTTCATTTCTATGACAGAAGTAAGCTTTGCCTTGTCAGGGACCAAAGTCAAGTAAAAAGCTGTAAACTGTTTCAGTGTCTCTCCCCCCCCCCCCTCTTGCTCAGGCAAACTGTGGTTATATCAAACCAAAATAAAAAGGAAATCAAAGTCTTTCACCATTGCTGCAGTTTCTGCTTGAAAAAAAATTGGAGAAATTATGAGAAAAAGATGGTCCTGGGCAGGGGGCTAAAAATCCAAAGCTGTTATTTACTATGCTGAGTCATACGTTTGGATTATAGACAAACAAACTGCATTTCATAAATACCAGTTTTACACTTTACTTTGTGTACTGATTACAAAATTATTACTGTTAGCTGATATTGAAAGAGTAAATCCTGAATTTGTTCAGCCGAAATAGAAAATATTTCTCAAAAAGGGAAATGAAATGTGGGTAAAATGCTTTTCTGCATAATAGATTCGAGGAGAGCATTTATTTTTCTCTTCATATTTCTTCAACATGTTTGCATTACTCAACTACAGTTAACTTAAGAGTAAAAACAAAATTACAAGACAAAAAACGGGAACAAATGATCTGATTTAACTTCAGATTCAACCCTGGCCAAATGAGACATGACTGTTTTTGTGTGTGATGTAAACATGACCAATAAATCCCTACTCAAGCTTTCACGTCACTTTGTCAGCATATGTTGCAAAATACATGTTTTGTGTTGATGTCTTTAGAAAAATATGAGATTTACAGATTAAAGATTCTTCTATTGAAAATGCTGTATATCTCAAGAACTAGTTATTTCTTTTAACAGCCTTTTACTTATTTCTCATGATAGGTCAAATTATATATATATATATATATATATATATCCAAGTGCTATAGCAACTAAAAATGCTGCAAAATCAACACAATCACTGAACGTCTTCCCATTTTATTAAAAAAAAAAAAAAAACTCAATAAGTTGTATTGTTGCTGTATCAGACCAATGTGCAGACAGATAATTCATCAACAGAAATTCATTAGAGACAAATCAATGTTAGTTAGTGAATACAGGCTTTAGTCTTATTTTTATATCAATGTTGTGCATTTTAATATCTGGCTCAACTGGCTTTAACCTTAATCAGTATTTTAGGAGGAAACTCTGAGCTGCATGTTTGGAAATATAAAGTCATTCTTTATTGTGGGGAAAAAATATTATATAAACAAATGTCTCAATGGAAAGAAACAAACAGAATGCAAAGTAAAAATATCTGGTTTGCATCTGCATTTGCAGTGTAAGCATTTGCAAACTGACCATCATTCAAGGAGATAAGTGAACTAATGTAACAGGTAGCCGAACTGTCGGGGAGACAGAAAAGAAACGATACAAATAAGGCAATTAAAAAAAAGAAAGTATTTCAATTGTTTAGCTCATGATAACAGAAGTAAAAGTAAAATACATATATTAAAGCGTGCCGCCATCATCAACAAACTAAAGCTACAAATGGCCATTAGGTTTTGAGTAAAAGCACAACCATTTCTGTCCAGTCTCAAGTTTTGTCAAAGGATCTTGTTATTGTTAACTATCATACATGCAAGCTTTAAAACTGCCAGTAATGTACAAGGGAGCTGGAACGGTTGCTTGCAAATTTCAGCCCGATTAAAAAACATGTGCTTTTTTTTTGGGTTGAGAGCTGAACTCTCAAAAAGCATAAAGCAGTGGGACTGGTCAACTGCTGCCAGGCAGAGCTTTGGCGAGGCTGAAGCTACAGAGCCCCATAGCTGGTCTTTCTCCTGGGTAGAAAGAAAAAAAAAAAAAAAGCAGGAGGTCCTGGAGTGGCAGCAGGTTTTAGGCTTTTACAAGTAAAGTGAGGCGCTGACGTGGCAATGAGACCAAAGAGTCTCTTTTCAGCTTCGTGTCCACCTTTTTTTCTCACTCACATGGACTCAAACTCATCGATCCGCTGCTTGGTGTTGCCTTGACGGATCTGGCGCAGGGTTTTGTACTTGTCTCTGCCTGCTTTGACATTCTCTGCGTGCAGCATGTCGTTCTGGGTTTTCTTGGTATCGTCCCGGGCCTCGGCCAACTCTGAGCTCAGAGCCTAGACAGAGGGGGAGAAAGAATGCAGCGATGTGAGTCTATTCAATTATAAATAAGCTATTATACAACGGTTTTAATAAGTTTAAGCATTTCAAAACTTTTATTTGAGGCCTGTTGCATTGGGTCTCATGTTAATAGTGAAAAATGCAAATATATGTTTAAATCTATTGTTAAGTTTTTACATTAAATTTGGGCCTTTTTTCTATTTAGAAAACAATTGAAAATGAAAATATAAAAATGCATTATGTCTTTCAGAGAGTTTTTTTTTCTTTTTAAAGCTGCCAATTAAACTAAAATGTTAGGATTATTATTTACTTATCTTGATGGCCCAAATGCACGCAAGTCAAAATACAATGGTTGCATAATTTCCACAGATTTTATTTTTTAACTTAGAGAAAAAAAAAGGGAAAAAAACCAAACTCCATTATCAACGGTCTGCATGACTTCAGTCTGCAATTTGCTTCCGATTTGCTCTTGTTGGTCTTGGGGCTCTAAATTAACTTTTTGGATCACCAGCCAAAGTGGCTAGTAAATCTGTCATGCTACCGGCCAATCAGAATTCCTACAAGTCAAATTCTTTTTCCGGAGGGAAAATAATCCAGATTATAAATTAAACTGAATGCATTTAATCATATATGTTTCTTTGCAGTTTTTATTGACATAAGTCATGAAAATGCTGAACATCATAAACAATCTGCTTTCAAGCAAGGAACAAAGTTACTTACTAACCAGTTACTATCCAGCATAGTTAGGCTATTTACATCAACCAACGCATCTTACTTCCATTTAAATCTCTGTCCGAATTCAGCTGGGGGTTTTTTTTTCTCTCTCAGGCTGCAGCTCATAAACAACATCATACATACTGAAGTTTGCCTGCAGCCAATGGATGGATGACACGTCATGGAATAGTGTTCATGGGTCATGTACAGCCATGGCCAAAAGTTTTGACAATGAGTATTAATTTTCACAAAGTCTACTGCCTCATTTTTTTATGACTGCAATTTGCATGAACTCCAGAATGTTATGAAGATCGATCAGATGATTTGCAGTTAATTGCAAAGTCCCTCTTTGCCATGAAAATTAACTTAATCCTCCCAAAAAACATTTCCACTGCATTTCAGTCCTGCCACAGAAGGACCAGCTGACATCCTGTCAGTGATTCTCTCGTCAACACTCTCACCTGTGAGAGTGTTGACGAGGACGAGACTGGAGATCAATCTGTCATGCTGATTGAGTTAGAATAACAGACTGGAAGCTTTAAAAAGGAGGGTGGTGCTTGAAATCATTGTTCTGTTAACCATGATTACCTGCCAGGAAACAAGTGCAGTCATCATTGCTTTGTACAAAAAGGGCGTTACAGGCAAGGACATTGCTGCTAGTAAGATTGCACCTAAATAAACCATTTATCAGATCATCAAGAACTTCAAGAAGAGAGGTTCAATTGTTGTGAAGAAGGCTTCAGGGCGCCCAAGAAAGTCCAGCAAACGCTAGGACCGTCTCCTAAAGTTGATTCAGCTGCGGGATCGGGGCGCCACCAGTGCAGAGCTTGCTCTGGAATGGCAGCAGGCAGGTGTGAGTGCATCTGCACGCACAGAGAGGCGAAGACTTTTAGAGGATGGCCTGGTGTCAAGAAGCACAGCAAAGAAGCCACTTCTCTCCAGGAAAAACATCAGGGACAGACTGATATTCTGCTACAGGTCCAGGGATTGGACTGCTGAGGACTGGGGTAGAGTCATTTTCTCTGATGAATCCCCTTTTCGATTGTTTGGGGCTTCCGGAAAAAAGCTTGTCCGGAGAAGAAAAGGTGAGCGCTACCATCCGAACTGTGTCCTGCCAACAGTAAAGCATCCTGAGACCATTCATGTGTGGGGTTGCTTCTCAGCCAAGGGACTGGGCTCATTCAAAAATGTGCCTAAGAACACAGCCATGAATAAAGAAAAAACTTGATGTAATTGTCAATAAAAGCCTTTGACCCTTATGAAATGCTTGTAATTATACTTCAGTATATTATAGTAACATCTGACAAAAAGATTTAAAAACACTGAAGCAGCAAACTTTGTGAAAACCAATACTTGTGTCATTCTCAAAACTTTTGGCCATGGCTGTAGTGAAGGGGGGTCTGGCTCTTTTTTTTAAGATTTAGCTCCTTTAGAAGATTCGGTACTTCCAGCTCCCAAATGGTTCTTTATTTACCAGCTTTAAGAACTTCTAGTTTAACTTGATTTTGCATTTGTGAATGGTTCATATGTTGGTCAGTAATTTATTCAGTTATTTCACCTACCCTAAACAATATTATTGTAAAGATTATTGTAACAGCGTCTTTACAAGTCTACCAAAAAAAAATCCATTTGACAACTGCGGCTTATTCAATACTCTGATGCTCGAGTCCTCACGGTTCCTAGGTCTTTACACTGGCTGCCTGTCTATCAGCAGATAGACTTTAAAGGTCGGTTGCTGGTCTATAAAGCTCTGAATGGTTTAGGACCAAAATACATCAGTGACCTCCTGACCCAGTATGAACCCAGCA
>JAOXYM010000013.1:6237102-6254960 GCA_028567055.1 Leptatherina wallacei | reverse complement strand
GAGACACCCCTTGGTCTCTCATGAACGCGCAAAACGGAGGGGAAGGGCTAAGGGGAAGGGCTAAGGGGGAGAATTGAAATTGGGCCTTAAGCATCTGAAAAGACTGATGGTTTGGAATATCTTTAAAACTGGAAAACAGCGACCCAAAAAGCTTTAAAGTCATAAAATTACATTTCTTAAAGCTTTAATTAAACCAAATGGGTCAAAATAAATAAACCAGGTATACTGTGTGTAATATAACATATGGATGCTAAACATGGTGCTATGCAGTTCTTAAACATCTAACTCTGTAGAACAGCGCCCAGACTTGTGGTTTTAGAGGGTCCAATAGATTGAGTATTTCGACTTGATATTTGAGGGATCCTGCTCCATGCAACAGAAACTAAATGCAAATCAAGTTAATAAAAAATTGCGTCATTCACAGACACTAGCTGCCAATTTAGAGGTTGTATTTTGCCAAATCCATTCCATTTCTCTTCTGATTATCTTCATGCAGCCACACCCTGCTCGAACTTTGCTGGTCTATAGTACCTGAACTATGAATGTAGTCATGAGCAGATTTGAGAACAATTAAACTATTACATGAACATCGTTAATGTCGGAGAGTTCTCACAACTGGAGTCTCTAAAAAGTGCTTGATTATTAAGATTTCCTTAAACTGAAACTGTTGCAGGGTTCTTCACGTAACGGTTTAGGAAATCAGAATCAAGCCCAGGTTTAAGAGTTTATTTTATCATGCAATATGCATGTTTTTAAACCTTCCAGTAATACAGCAACAGTTGATGAGAGGAGGTAGGGGAAGCGGTGAACTTCACACCCTGCCTCTAATTAGATTTAGTGACTTGGATAATTCCCATTATGTAAATGAAAATGGGCCTCTGAAATATTTAAAACCTCCAGCAAGGCTTGCTGCCCCCCCCTCTTCCCTTCCCCCCTCCAAGCCCCTGGCCCCTGGCCCTCAGGGACACTATCGCCAGGAGGGGCAACATGTGCATAACGTAACAATAAATCAATAATGCACGATGTCCCACCACATCTCACACCCTGGATTAAAAGGGTCTGATGCACGCTCATTCACACAGAACACACACTCAAAGCCAAACCAAAAATAATCTTCCCCCAACCAGACGGATTAAAATGACAAAACACACAGACATTCACACAAAATTATACTCCCTGAAACTTTTAAAACACGCATCCACATGCACCCACACAGCACAAAACAGGAAATCAATACAACTTCTAAAGGATTCTTCAACAACCTTTAACCCTCCAGGGTGTGTGTGTTCACAGATGATAACATGCCCGTTTTTGGACTGTCTTTGTGTTTGCACATCTTTAAATCTCCTAGTCTGCTTTTTCCCCAAACTTTAAAAAAACCCTCAAAATGTTTCTCCCTTTTACTCTGATCCTGATAAATGTTATCCTGCCCTGAATTCTGAAAAAAAGATACCATAGATCTAGACTCCAAACACAAAGAGAAGAGTACAGAGAATAAAGATTTACTGCTACACAGATTCAAGGCTGTTGTGCACAGTTTCCCTGTCATTTCTTGACAATGATCAAATCTCCATTCTGTAAATGGAGTCATTTTTATTCATCTCTGTCAATGTCACATCGTCTTTTTGACCAGTGACAGCACAGGATGGAATGCAGCCATATGAGGAAAAGATAAGATTTCATGGCGTAGTCTCCTGTTTATTGGATTAAATCACCTCTCCTTTGTACAACCCCCCCCCCCCCCTCCAGTTAACCTGCTTCCACAGAAACCTGCCTGTGCAACCCCCACTTTGAACAGCATGAAAGAGGCGACTACAGGGGTGACCCGTAGTGTGTTAGAGGTGTACATGTACACACAAAAACACCATTAAAAACACTGCTTTGGGGAAGGTTAAGATCCAGAGCAAATTCACTTTTAATGGTCTGCCTCAGGCTAACATCCTTGTAGTTCGTCTTGCCCTTTAGGAGGCCAGCAGACCACGTCTTCGTAGCTCAATAAGATCGAGGGTCTTTACAGCTCGTCTGGGCTGCGAAACTGCTGATGCATTATCCTCTTTTAGACTCTTTATTAGCTACAACCTAATGGAGCAAGACTAGCTTGTGTATTAAATGATTTAGAAGCGTGCCTGCAGGGGCAACTCAGCTTTTTGCTTTTTATTCAATGCGAAACAGTGAAAACTGTTGAAGATGAAGCAGTGAAAGGGCTGATGAATTTACTCCCCATGGCTTAATGTCAAAGTGCAGTCTAATGTAACTGGAGTGGGGCTTCCCCTCGAGGGCGGCTTGGGTGTCGTTTTTCGGGACGGTATACGAACAAAGTGCCCGTCACTCAGTCCTCTCCCAAATCCTCTTTTATCCCTTTGTGTCTTGTTTTTTTTTTAATACTTTCCCTCTGGTGTTTGGATAATCTGAGCTTTAGTTCCTCATTGCAACTTTCTCTTTTACCGTAGGTTTCTCAATTTTCTGTCCATCCACAAAGCTTCGCAACTTTTTTAAATGATTGACCCTTCCATATAATTCAGTGTCTTTCCATGCTTCTCAGCAACAAAGGAATTAACTACTTAACACTTAATCCTGCATTCAGCACCAAAGAAAGATATTTTTGGGTCCACATATATCAACAATTACTTTCCCAATATTCCTTACCACTGACCAAACTCCAGCTCTTCCTCCTCAAAAATACAGTTATTATTCCTCTTTTCAGTTTGGTTATCTCTTTCAAGCTTCACCTCTCTTGCTCTAGATACTTTTTTTTTTTCCAATCACATATCCCTAGTCTCTTTCCAGGAATTGGGCCTGGCCTAATTCCCCATTACTGAGATTGATGGACCACTTGCTCGTTACAATCGCTGGCTGGCTCTGTATTAGTGAGCAAGCAGCCAACGTGTACACACAGCAGGATTTTAAACACCCTGCAATAACAAAACCGTTTTCACTGATCTTTAACAATTCATTTTCACTCCCTTCTTAGAATTCGATCTCAGTTTTGAGGCCACATAAAGAAGCAAATATTAATGAAGACAAATCTTGCAACTGATGTCTCAGTCCACTGCTATTGTAGTTTAGTTGTGGGAGAGAAACCCAAAAAACGCTTAATCAAATATTTCCTGCCATTCATTTAGTTCATTACAGGCAATGAAATCATTTCAAATAGCATAATACCAAAACAGCTTGTGAAATCAACTGAGCAATTTTCATCATAGAGAAAAACAATCCTTAAGTTTGACACTGAGATTAAATCCTGCTTCTGTTCCCACTGCATACTTCCTGAGAAGTTTCTTCAGTTTATGCTTATGTTTTGAGGGCTCCAACATGATTAAAAGGTAATGCAATAAAAAAGGTAAAAATGTCACCACAAACATCACAGTAGCATCCTGTTATTTAAGCTGCGGTTCAATCCCACGATAGATCTGTTTTTTAGAGCAACATGAAAGCCCCCAGTGTCATTCAGGCTATAAATAGAGCAGAGAAAGCCCTCTTTGTGTTTGTTCCCTTCAATAGCGAGGACAGTTCCACAAAGTGGCCGACTGTTGTGCTTTTGCATGTGTGTGTGTGCATGTTTTCCCAAAACTCTGCGCACTCATGTAACACTTCACTTCTCACCGCCGGAGCTGATCACAGACTTTGGGCAGGTATGAATGGCATCGATCAACTGCTTGATGCTGCACTTTAGGGATGAAGAACAATAACCTATTTCCATTTATTTCTCACCTTTTTCTTATCAATCAAGCTCAGAAACTTTAACCTCGGGGGCAATATTCAATCAGGGATGAACAGAGAGGCTCAGCAGCAGCGATATCTGCCTGAACTGAGGAGACGGTCTTCAGTTAATGCTTTTCTTCTCCAAGAAATCTTACTTGTATGTTTTCATTGTATAAAATTAACTAGATTTGACATAAGAATTATATTTAATTGATGCAGTTAAAGACATTTTTAGCATTTTAAATAATAACTTTGAGTCGCAGAATTTTAGCAAAACCCAAGTTGACATGGCTTTAACATGCAAACTGAAGCCACAATGTGTGTAGATGTCTCGTACTGGCTTCCCACCAACTTGTGTGGGAAGACACCAGGAATTTAGCTGGCTTGCCAGTGGAAATCTGAAATGCAACAGCTGAGCAAGCTAAGATTGTTAGTATCCATTTTCTCCTTATATCCATGGTTTCAAACAAGAAGAGAAAAAAAAAGGAATAAAAAAGGAAACCAAAAGACTTTCAGTGTAAAAGATCAGTCATGGATTTCAGCTTTAATTATGTTGAATATCAAGCTATTTGTTTTTATTATTTTGCACTTGCACAATTCTTTGGAGTCATAGATACCCCACAGGGTACAGCTTGGCAAACCGGCTTCCTCAGCAAATATTCTTCCAAGCAGAGAACATAAAAAAGCTGTAATAACTGTAAATCTGAGGGCAACAACTCTGTAATCATTACTGAAGAACGCAGCGGATAAGTGGGAAAACCTCGAGCTGTTACAAGAGAAGCAGTAACTCTACAAGGCCATACTGTAAATAAACCAATAATCTCCACATTAATCTCAGAACATCAGGTACTGACCGGTTTGGGCATCTTTCTCCTCTCTCCGCCCGTCCCCTGCTGCTGATGAAACAGAAAGAAGTCGTCCTCCGTCTTCCCGTCTCTCTCCGGGGCACAAGCGCCTGAAGCACAGCAACAAAAGAAAAAAAAAAAAAAAAAACAGAAAGAAAGAAAGAGACAAAAAAGGGAATTAAAGAACAAAGAAAAAAACAAGTGCATGCAACCCTTGGGTCAGAAGCTAATGGTAGAGCTCGTTTATGGCTACAGTGCGCATGCAACATGGATAATTTTGATTTAATTTAATCTAATTTTAATCTTGGGATGAATCGTGATGTAACGGAGCTTACTGGGTTCATCTGGATGTCTCAATGGAGACAAGGCAGGAGGCAGGTACAACATTCAACAGCACTGCTTTGTTGTTTCCCCAAAACTATAATTACAACAAAAATGTGCCTACTCAATAGTAACGGGGGGGGGGGGGGGGGGGGCGTCCTACTCAAAAATCCCAAAATATTAAAGAACAAGGTGGTCTGCTACAATGATCAATGATATCCTGCAATCTCTTGTGATTAAACAGAATTAGTGACAGACAGTCGGGGGGGCTAAGGCACACGGTTTGAAACAAAATCAATACGCAGACATTGGGCAAGTTGTTGACACGTTAGTAAAGCATGGCCTCAACTTAACTAATTATCTTGTTCCCACGACTTGTTAATCCGCTACTCAGTAACACGTAACCACATGATAACATCTCGTTTCCAAGTAATCTATTTTCTGAACACCTGCCTTTCATTTTATCAACTTCACTAAGATTTACTAACATATGACCATCATTTTCTTGCCGTTTATCTGGGGTCGGATCACGGGGGCAGCAGCCTACGTAGAGAACCCCAGACTACCTTCTCCCCGGCCACTTCTTCCAGCTCCCCTGGGGGGGGATCCCGAGGCATTCCCAGGCCTCTGGGCCTTCGCTGGGGTCTCCTCCCAGTGGGACGTGCCTGAAATACCTCACCAGGGAGGAGTCTAGGAGGCATCCTGATCAGATACCCGAGCCACCTCATCTGGCTCCAGCAGTGATGTCACAACCCACAACTTGCCACCATAGGTGAGGGCGGGAGCGTAGACTGACCCTTAAAATTGTGACACAGACCGATACAGAGTTTGCACCACTGCAGATCCTGCACTTGATCCACCTGTCAATCTCACCCTCTGTTCTTTCCTCTCACACAAACAGGTTGCAATACTCTAACCCCTCCACTCGGGGCAGTATTTCATTCCCAGCACCGTTTTTGGGTTCATTTTATAGTCTTGTACTAACCTGTAAAACTGTTCTAAAATGTCATTTTCTTCTGTTATATGAGCACAACATTATGACTGTATCCATAAGGGTTAACGTACGCAATGCAACGTTAATTTATAGGTTGCCTCTTAAGCTTTGTAAACAAAAACTGTGCAGGATAGATAACAAAAACATGGAACGGTGGGAATACACCAGGAAAGTGCTCATAATGCTCATTGAAATGCAGTCAGCAGAATATAACAAGTTAAATCCCTTCAGGTAAACACTTGATGGCGGAAATTCTTTGCTCGGTTGGCATTATGACATAAAAGGAGAAGGTGGCATAAGATTTAATTATTTAGAAAGCACCAGTCAAACCGTGAACTGTAAAATAAACATGATCAGATGATAGAAACTCCTTTAGCACACTACTCTGAAATGGTTCCGTTAGGTTACGGTCAGGACCAGAGGTACAAACTAAACCTCAACCAATGAAACGCTGCAGCTTTTACTAATGTACAGCTTCTACTGAGCTCCTCTAATTTGGCTATGGGAGAAAAATCTCAGCCCAGATGGCAGATGTGGCCCCGTATAGACACCACTAGAAAAACTAGCATGCCGAGTTGTGTTGACAACAAATGAGAAACAGAGGAAAAGAATCAGGATCGTGGTTAGTTAGAGAGAACTTGGCAAGTAGTTGAGTGATCAAAGAAAAAACTCCAAAAAAAACACACACAGAAGCCACAGGAGTGAAAAAGAAACAACTTCTTCTCTCCTCTTCTCTTCTCTTTTTCCCCCTTCGTAAAGTCTATTATTTGACCCCTGACTTTCTTAGTACTGGCAATGGTTATCTGGATGGTGTGGTTATATCTAGACCATCTTGTTACCTAAAAATGATTAGCAAGTAAAATAAAGAGAGCAGTTGGCAGGTGTCCCATAGGTGCCAGATCTTGATGTACAAATCCTAAAATAGACCTCTCTCAAGTGTCAGCACAGAGAATTAAACCGGGCTCAGTCACAAGCTTGAGCTCAGTTTGAGGACGGAAACAGACTCCGTGTTGTACAGAGATGTACGACTGCAATAGACTAGTCATTCAATATTCTGATTTCAAATTGTTTTGAGCAAATCTTATTTGGAGGATGGACAGCATTGTGGTGTTGCCATTACAGCAGTCCGCTGCATCCCAAAGCACACATCTAGCTTAGCTTCGATACGAGTCAACTATTCAAAACAATTATAAATGATATTCTTTCCCAAAAATGCTAATGAAATTATTATTACTTCAAGCTATTAGCTAATCGGCTCTGATAACTGCAAACATCTATGTGCTGAAAGGAAATCAAAGTAGGTCGCAGATTTATTCCTTCTTCTTGAAGTGTCCAGAAAAATGTTCACTCCCATCAGAATCCTGCTCCAGACGGGGAAAAGCCATTTCTACTTATCTCAATGGACTGATATTCTCAAAGCAAACTGCTAATTTTATAATCACATCAGAGAACTTACAACCCCCCCCACCCCCCACCCCCAGCCTTAGTTCCCTCTCCACATTAATCTTTGAGAAATTCACTTTGATGTGCCACATAACTGAGGGGCATGTCCTGCAAATCAATACATGGCTCAGTCAAACCTTCCATAATCACGTCATAGTTCCATTCTGGGGCCAAATCCTAAAAAGATATACCCAGGCCTGAAATACAGTCAATATGAGCACAAAAGCAGCTAAATGACCTCTATGCAATCATTTAAACAGGAAATAGTTAAAATATTAAAACAGCATAAATAAGATCAAATATCAATTCTACAACAAGGAGCAATGTTTAAAAAAAAAAAAAAATGTTGTGCTGTGAAGTCCATCACTGGAGACACACGACAGGTTTGTCATATATCCATCCTAAATCGTTGTGGTATGGATTTTAACCTTCAGCATACTGTGCAGAGAACACGCTGGATCAAACAGCCGTTCACACACAGTATAACCAAAGCTGAGAAGAGCTGGTTCAATCCAAAACATTTTCAACTTAGCTTTAGTGTTCAGCTAAAGTTGGGGTATGTATACGGGCCAGTTTGTAGCCCAGGTCATTCTTCTCCAACTGCACTGCCCCTCCCCCTATCTGGATACATTTTGGCCATTGTCTGATGATGTAATAGCCTTTCAGACAGGGCAGCACCCAAAACTTGGTTAACATGAAGAAGCTTTCCCCCGCAACATATCAGTACAAATAAAACTTGTATTGTTGGGGAAATAAGACAATGAATATTGTGCCTTTTACATCTGGCAGGTTGCTTCATTTCCATCAGCCATGATGGTATTTATCACAGCTTACAGCTGAGAAGGCTTGCCTGCACATGGGCTTCAGCTGTGCTTTGCTTAGCACAACTTCCTAAATGTAATTGAGGTAATTCTGTGGTCATTTATACACATTGCGTAAAGGCCGTGAGGAGCTAAAGTGTACCAGACAAAACAGCTTGGATCCTCTAAATATGGCAGTACCAGTCTCAACTTTGTAATTCTCACAAAGTGGTTTCAATGTAACTGGATCTTACAATAATCTAAAAGTTTGATGTTCTCTTGGGAGTTCTATAAACTCTAGTATGATTTATTATCAGCTCAACACCAAATTATTTGCCAACAGTTCAACCATTCTCTGCAGGGATTAGGCTCCAGCTTGGAAGATAAAATGTGCATGTTCTTTACAAATTAACAGCCACCGCACGTATAAGTCGAGACAATGTGAAAAGGCTCAAACTAAAAAAGGCAGGTAGACTCAATCGGCCTGTAGTGAGTTCATCAACTGGGTCACATTCATTTTCCTCCACCTCTGCATCTCCTTCAACGTATTGTCCATTATCAGTGCTGAGAGACAGCAAGAGGGTGAGGAACAGGAGAGTGAGTGGAAGAAAAAAAAAAAAAGGAATAAGTATTCAAAGCCTGACTTGACCCGTATACCTGCAGCCAAGAGATAGGTGAAGGCGAAATAACTCACTGGCTCGTTTCACCGTTTTTCCTTTTAAAGCAGAGCATTGACAGTTTAAGAAAAGGTCTCTTGTATCCGAAGGAGGAAGGGCTCTGGCTTTTTTCATCCACACGGTTATTTCAAAAGACATTGATACACGTTGGATGAAACAGCTCTTCAAATTCTGCTTCTCCTTAACAGAATAGATCCGTTTGTTCTTGTTTTGGCAAAGGTGACGTGATTACAATCCCCAGATTTCAATACATTGAGGTGCTCCAGGCTTTTCATTGACACATGGCTTCCCTGCTTGTAAAAGCACACACTTATGGGTGACCTATGCTACACGCTGTAAAGCAAAAAGGCATAAAGCAAGCTTTTCAAGAGAGCACAGTTCTGCTCTGTGTAGAAAACCTGGATGTACAAACCTTCAGGGTGTGTGTGTTTGTTCATTCAGTGAAACCACAGGGTCATTCCCTGTAGATTTAGCTTCCAGGTTACCATTCATGCAGAAAGAAACTCCATTCCCTGTGCACATTAGACCCTTTCCTCTAGTTTTCTCCAAGCAGACACTGTTGCATTCAACAAACACTTGATGGAGATTTCTCATTGCTTTATACATTCCTGCTTCCTCTCATCTAAAAAAAAAACAACAACTTTTAGGTCAGGGTGGTGTCATTCTCAGGAATACTCAAGACTGTCCTGATTCGTGGCTTCTGCTTCTTATGAATGGCATATTAATAGAAAAGAAACTATATTAGAGCATTTTGACTATAGCCAGAACATCAACATCTCTTAGGAAAATCCTACTTTCTAATGAAGTTATAAATACAACAGCTATGTTCTCTTCTTTGTGTAATAGCCATCTTGAAGTTTGACCTCTTCCTACCAACAGGCTTTAGTTGTGGATATCATGTCGTATTATGTCACTTTTCAGCTATATATTTAAATGTTCTGACTTCAAAGCACAAAGGGAAAGTTTTCTTTATTTCCTCCACATTTTGTTATGTTTCAGAAGGATGATGAAATTCCCTTTCCTTTCCTTCATCTGTCTATACACAAAGACATTTTAAAGTACGCTGAGCTTGTTAGACCATATTTGGAAATTTCCTCCATTCTTCTTAGCCCCAAAAAATTAAATCTAAAAGGTTGGACGAAGAGCGTTCTTGCATATTGCTTTCCAGGTCTCCGACACATTCTAGTGGATTCATGTCCAGTACCGGGACCCACGGCAGGGGATAGATGCATAAATTCTGTGTTGTGTCATAAATATATAAAATTGTAAAGCCACGTGTGTGTATGGCTCTCCTTTATAAATCTCAATAACCAAGAAACTATACCTATGCATGCACACAAACCTGGATTTTTACACCCATTTTTAGCTAAACTGATGAATTTTAAAGAAAAATTAACTGGTCGATATGACCTCAAATCAATATCACGATTAATTGAACATGTTACCTTGATTACGATTAATTTGAGATTATTTTACTATTATTTCAGTTTTAGCCCTCATAGCTAACAAATAGTTTGGTGCAAATATTTTCATAAAATGGAAGAACAGATATTTATTTTAAAACAAGTGAAAGGAAGCACACACCGTTGAGCTATATCTGGCCATTTAATGAATATTTTTCAATTTATTTAAAAGAAATAAATCGACATGATCACAATTACGTCGATTATTGGTTCTGAATGTCAGTTTCCATTAATTTTTGATAAATTGCCCAGACCTAATTGTGCTGTTTGTCAGTCGCGGGACGCTGCTGGGCCGTGACGGCTCCAGAAAATGCACATGATAGACGTCAGTGTCACTGTCTCATCAAACGAGTCCGGAAAGTGGAGTTTTAAGTTAAGGACTGGGCCTTTAATGTCTGTGTTCCTACACTGAAATTGGAATTATGGCCAAATAGTTCCCCATTGTACACTGGCCAAAAAAGCCCACCAATGCAAAACTGTAATAGAAATAAGGGCTGCAGCCAAGAAATATTTTTAAAATCAATTAAATCACCATAATCTATTCCACATATGGTGTGATAACCTACATCTACACTTTTAACTTCATATTTTTTCCACTGATTTCAGTCTACCATATTAGCAAAATACTATAAAAGCTTGTTTTTGTTTTATAATGAGGAACATTTGTGTGTAAAAGGGTGAGAATTAAAAAAAAAAAGAAAATTCAATTGGTTCCATTTTGAGAAAAAGTCTGAAAGTAAGTCCTGGAAGGGTGCTTCTGGGTTTGCAGACATTGTCTGGGAGGATGTGTTTTAGTTTGATCTCTGTGCTAATCAAATATTTACAGACATTCTGGATACATTCAAGTCTAGCAGACAGATGAGAAGGAAGCCGTCCTTGTTAACATGCCCTCTAACGAAAAAATGTTTCAACATGTGTGTCGACACGCGTGCATCTGCCTCCAAAACTTCCCGCTGTAAGCGCCAAAGATGACACACACACACACATTCAACATGTAACAGCTGGTGAAACAGCAGGAAGCTGCACCAACTGCTCTGCTTGAGGTTTTATTTGTACCACTGAAGAGCCAACTGATTCCTCACAGAGTGAAAAGAGGTGAATGTTTGTCAAACAGCACAAATGGCCTGTCCAGGTTGTGACCTGTGAAACAACAAATCGAACAGAGGGAAAATGTTGCCACTTAAGCCTAAACACTGGTAATGCTTTGATGGCACTGATGGTATTGAGTCTTTTTTCTGTGTTACCTTCATTCATTGTAAACAGACAAGCTGAATTAAATCATAAGAGAAGCAAGGAAAGGGAAACAACAAAGATAGAATGGACATACGAGGGGGGAAATATTGGTCATCATGCTTGATCTTAACCACAGAAGTTGAAGTCAAGCAACTTTCCACAAAGTGGAGCTCCAGAAGAACTGCAAGGTGTGCCAGAGATCCATAAAGGGTGTAAAGATATTGAACGCTTACACAAACCCTCTTTAAATAATGGTCGGCAATCCAGAAACACAATGGTCTTTACAGAAATGCAAAAAACATCTTACAATTCCTCAATAATTCCTACATACAGCAAATTCCTACAGTGGTGCAGTCCATGAATGCAACACAACACATAGCCTAGCAACATTTTAACCCCCAACACAGCGTATTGTTGAGTGTCCCGAAGTGATGGGAGAAGCAGAACAGACTAACAGGTCTTTTTCAACACAGAAATAATGAAAAACCATCAGTTTACACTGCCTACAAGGACAAATACTAGTTTATTTTATACCCAAAAGACAAACTGATGTGTTTAATTCCCAAAGATAAACTCTGCTGAGTGATCTCTGAAGAGACTGCATCTTATAACCAGAGCTGCTTCTTGTTGCATTTCCTGGAGCTTAGCAGTCCCAAACTGTGACAGACTGTGTATATATATATATATATATATATATATATATATATATATATATATATATAAAATGCACCTCTGTCACACACTTCAAACTTCTGTGGTTTGGTGTATAAGGGCTGATAACATTACTTCCTAAATGAAGTCATTTCAAAACTGTACAGGTAAAAACAGACAAAAGAAAGTGAAAGAGAGGACATGAGAGTGAGATGCTAAAAGTGCAAGAGAAGCGAGGGTAACTAAATAGTGTTTCTAAGTGTACATGACTGATGAGGCTTCTGAGGTTATAGGGTTCCTACATATTTAAAATCTTAAAGCTAAATCTAATGTAAAACACCAAATTTTTTATGTCTGAAGCAATGATTAACCATCAATCAATTCAAATTTTTTTATTATGCAGTAGAATAAATATTGTATTAAAAACAAATTTAACAATATTCAAGCTTTATAATTACTTGACATGAGTATATTACAAATAAGTGTGCATCCATAGTTGATAGAAGAAATTAAGCAGCACCACTTTCAACATGTTCAGTAACAATTATAGGAGCTAATGTAAACCATGGAAAACTAAAAGGTGCAAGTGATCATAACATAAAAAAATGGGTGTAAATTTTAACAAGCTAGGTCAGTGTGAAAAATACTGACTCACTAATGAACATAATAATTTAAACCTATTTCAGATTATCAAAACAGTAGCTGGTGTGTAAAAACTAATTTCAGCCATTTACATATGCTAAACCTGAAGCTAATTTCACAATCTGGCCTTAGCTTTAGCATATCTGTCTGTTGGTGGAATATGCTTAAAAATTGCATAAAGTAAACCCTGAATTAGTTTTTATTTTCCTACACTTCAGTGGATGCTGACTAGGGTAAAGTTTATTCCTCATACTTCGGACAATATTTTTCTTCTCTAGTATAACCTACAGGACTATTCGACAGGACACAAAAAAATAGCCCAGCTGAGAGAAATCTAAAACCAGCCGTCAAAGGTATCTCATGTCATGAAGCACAGAGCCTCTTTCTCAAATGAGTTGTAATTTGGTCTCAGATGGGGCGGCGTCCAAAGCAACAGGAGGATTTGAGCGAAGTGGATAATAACCAATAAAACACGTCCCTTGCTTCATCTCCGCCAACCAGAAGCTCATAACCTCCCTGACGCTGACGGAGCGTCTGTTTGTGCCAGACGGACCCGCTATCACATATGTGGGCGCGCGAATAATGTGCAAAAGCTAAACTAGCACCTCAATGTGTTTGTTTCTTATTAATAGTAAGGAACGAAACTCTTTATAATTTATTCCCACTGAGTAAATGCGCATTTACAATCCCAACAAATGCAAAACTCATTCACAAAATAATAGCGAAAGCTGGAACCCAAAGTAGCGTATATGCAAATAGTTTGAAGGCACGCGCAAAAATAGCGGAATTTGAATTTCTTTACACCACGAGAGGCGAGGTCATACATATCAACAGCAGGGGGACTAACGTAGCTCCCCGTGTAACGACGTGCTAATCGCGTTTTAGCAGCTGTTGTTTGCAACACTGTTACGGAGTTAAAGAGGCGACAGCAGCTGCGCTCCCCGCAGAAGTTGCAAACTGCGCAAGAAACATCGTTTCCGCTCTGAGCTTCAAATAACATGCAACAGCGGCTCTGTCCCAGCATTAAAAACACAAACAAGACGCCTCTCTTACTAAACCACCATAATTTATAAGCAAAGGTGGGCACCTGCAAGCTTGTATAGTAGACCATTGAAGCCAGTACTGATAGTTAGGTTCGGCTGAATCTGGGACTCCTACTATGACCGTTCAAGAGGCACCAGCATCTAATTACCTTGGCTACTCAGTTGCATAACATTTGACTGACACACAGCACCTTAGCGTAAAGGGACACCACCTAGTATAACTGGCCTTTGACTTACCCAGTCCTCCTATTCTGAAACGTGCAGGAAAGCCGGTTAGAAACGGAGGTGGATGGATGGCAAAAACTGTCGTCGGACCACGCCGCCCCAAACCTGCCCGACTATTTAGGTAGCTACGCGATCAAATAAGTTACAGCCGCTAATGGTCATCAGCGGTCCAGAGTAGAAACACCTTTTCTGCTCTCTGACCCTGGTAGGACGCGAAATCCCCGCTTATTTGACCGGCTTAAAGAAAGGCAGACAGAGGTGAAGGCGATCAAACTCACCTCTCTAACGCCTGGCTGCGCTGGAGATGCTTCCAACTGTCACCCCCCTCCAGCTGGCAGGAGTACTTTATATATCCACAGCGAAGTAAAAATAGAGCGTTTCACCTTCCTGTCCTCAGCACTCTTTCCCGGACGCGGAGCGCCGCTCAGTTGTTTGGTGATACTAGCTTCCCCCTGGAGGAGACTCCTGCACCAGTCTCCCACGACCGAAGAAGAGGTAGTCAATATGGCTGACGAACTCACCGTATACTGAGGCGTGGTGAGCGGAGTCCTGCAGATTCACCCCCCCTTCCTCAACCCGTGACTGAAACCGCAGAGCAGCCTTCTGCGGGTTGTGCGCGAGTGGCTCCAAACTTTATCATACCCAATAAGGAGAGGGTTCATACCATACAGGAGCTTCTGGTAAATGTGTTAGGTCATAATTTATTTTAGGTAGTTCACCCCTGCACCCCTTTATGAAGCATTTAATGTAAGTTTATAGGCATGCGCCAGTGTAAAATGAATGATCAGTGTTTATAGGGTAAGCTTTTCTTTTGATTTGGTTTTTCTAACTCCAATTATGATACCATAAAACCTGTAGTATTAACTTCTCCACCAGTGGACTTCTTCCATCAAAGCATCCTTAAAACAACTTAAATTATAACCTATATCTCACGAGAGACCTCTTTTATAATCAAAGACCAGCTTAAGCCAGAGTGCTGTGAAATATAGTTAAAGGGGTGTAGAACCCATGTATAAATTGTATAAGTCCTAAGTATTGTCAGTTTTCTGAAACTTTTAGAAGCATTACAAAATTTTCTTTTGACTGATGCTGTTGAGCTCCTCCTGCAGTTTTACAGTGTGATAAATGGGTAAAGTAACCAAAGCAATTATGTCTGAAAACATGAAAACTTTAAATCATCTCTGCATTACAACACAACTGCCCTCCCATGTAATGAAACATATGCCAAAGCCATACCATCTGTGTTGATCCTAGCTACAATGATCACTATATTTTTTGTTCCAAAATAATCTATTCCCTTCGCTTCATTTCTCTGCTTTCCTTTTCACCTCACCAGGTGGTACTGCTCATATCTAGCTCCTGCAAAAAAAAACCTCATCATTCATCATTTCTTTAAAATGAGGCTTTATGAAAATAGCTGTGTTGTGAAATACAGTCCATGTGGTCATGAGGAGGAGAGATGTGTCATCTCTGGGCTCTGAGTCACTGCCATGATGCTTGTTTAAGCCTGAAGTGATGATGAGAGAAAGCCACAAGGATATCATTTTTGCATATACACTCAGTGACAGTCTGATTCGTGCCCTGTTAGAGGCAATGATGGTGTCATTATTAAAACGGTTATATAGGTTAAGCTCTTTTAACAGTTTATTTGCAGGTATGTTTAAGATGGAAATAACTCATTTAGCAAGGGTCCTCCAGATGAGGCTCTTATGGGTAACACTCCTTGGCCTGAGGCGATAGATTTGCACATTTCATCCATTATCTTTCTTCAATTTGCTTACACAACATTTGGGAAGCAGCAGATACAAGAAACTCGTGCTACCGCACCGTTATGTCAAACGCCACGTTCAAAGACAGAGTGAAAGGAGCTGGTTAAATATGGAGGCCAGATTATAAAGATAGATCTCATGGGAGGCTGATTCATAAGTTTGCATCTCCGGCCTATTTTAACATCTCTGACATAAATAGGAATCGTTGTGCTGTAATCTGAAAATGCTACAGGGTGAATGTGTGTGACATACTGTTTTAATGTAAATATTTGTGACATAAAACACCTAGAATGATCATTCCAGCTGCCACAAGAGGAGTTACAGTTAAACACAAGAGAAGGTGCAACAGCTGGCATTGATTGCTGGACATTACACTCAGCTGCCTCACTCATTTTATGTTAACCACATTTTTCTCACATCTGGTTCCTCTTCTCATTCTCACCTCTTCAAGGCCATGTCCTTTCACTTTCACCAGCATGTTTTCAGTCAGCGCTTTTAGGAAGTAATGTAGTACATTAAATGGGATTACAATAATCTCATGGCTGCACTCCAGTGACACAGTAGGCCATGTGATTCTCTTCAAGTAACGGTTGGACTAAAGCCTTCTTCAGTCCGAACTAAAATTAATTAATTAAACTTTTCTTGGGGAAAATGGAATCTGCTGACTGGAAATATTTAACATTGAAATTGTGCTTTTGAGTGACGCATGCATTCATAGAGCAACGGTTTTTCCTTTGCAGTTTGTAAATGCACAACATCCAGCCTTCTGCATTTACATGTGAACTAGTATCCTGGTTATGTTGCACATTTTAACATCCTATTCTTTTTTTTCCAGAAACCCGGATTAGGTCTTATTATTGTTTTAAGAAACCTGCAGAACTTTGAACTATTTTATTTTTGAACTTGATTGTAAAAAATTAAACACAGTACACACGTGATTTGTCACGTTTTATATATAGACATCTGAACTATGACTAAAGTCTGGATAACACTCAAAACTAAGATACTAATACCCTTTCTGAAAGATGAACTATGTATAATTTCTTTTGTTGAACCTTAAATGTGCTTTATATTAGACAGTAACAGCCTATTAAATTCCTTGTTAATGTGCAACACTGACACCTTGTGGGCACTTTTCTTATGACTGCAGCTTGTTTGTCGAGGCAACCTGCAATATAAAAAAGTCACTGTAGAACTAACCTTGTTCTTAACCAAGATTGTGTTGCTTGTATAAGAATGTATATTAAGGTGTGCAAACCTAGTGTCTTGTGGAGCAGGAGATGAGAAAAAGAAAATAAACAATTTTTTTTGGTGAGCAGCTGTAGATATACACAAAAATAGTGAAGTGAATCATCAGGGGAATAAAGGATCTCCTCTGAGTCATGTATCATTCAACTGAACCTTTTTACACACGTCATCTCAGTCCACCAGGTCTTAAGATGAAATAAATATATTGATCATATATTCAACATATTGCTCCTTGTCATTATGCAAGTATAAATAGGACAAATGCAGAAGCAGTTACATATAGGAATTAAGAGGGTAAGTGGCTGGTAATAAAACGTGCTTGATTAACCGCTCATCAGTAAACGTGAACATTTCCATAAAAGCTCAGGTTTTGGTAGTTTCCTCCTGGAAAGCATTCAGGTGTGCGTTAACACAATGCCAAGTAGGAAAGACATCAGCAATGATTTTAGAAAAGCGCTTATTGCTGCCCACCAGTCTGAAAAGGGTTATAAGGCTGTTTCCAAACAACCTAGAGTCCTTCATTCTACTGTGAAAAAGTTTATTTAGAAATGGAAAAAATTTAAAATAGTTGCCAATTTTGAAACCTGCACGGTAACTTTTAACTTTTTGTATTTAAATAATTTTATTGTAATTCTAGCTCCTAAAGCACTTTGAATTGTCTTGAACCTGAAAATGTGCAATACAAATAAACTTGCCTTGCATCGAGGTTCTGAAGGGGCCGAGTAGGGCCGAAAATGGTGACGTGTGCAGACTGCAGGCCGCTATTGGCCAGAATCTGACTTCATGGGATGACTCATTAGTG
>JAOXYM010000013.1:6217973-6237002 GCA_028567055.1 Leptatherina wallacei | reverse complement strand
TACTAAAGATAAATGATGGACAAGTTTTTCTAAATCCTGTGGAGACATCAGTCCTTTAATCCTTGATATGTTCTATAAGTGATAATAGGCTGACTTCACAAATGTTCCTGAATGTATTTTGGCCCTAAACCATTCAGTGCTTTGTAAACTAACAGCAGAGCATTAAGAAACCCTGGGCGGACCTCGTCCACCCCTGGGGTATTACCACCAAGGAGCTTTTTAAACCACCTCAGCGACCTCTGCCCCAGAGATAGGAGAGTCCACCCTCGGGCCCCCCGGCTCTGCTCGTTCTTCTGAAGGCGTGTTTGCGGGATTGAGGAGGTCTTCAAAGTATTCATTCCACTTGAGTTACTGTTGCCTTTCTTTCTATCATTTTGAACCAGTATGCATATTCTCCTCTGACTTCAACCAGGCATTTTGGTCCAGACAACTGCTGCTGACTGGATATTTTCTTTTTTTCAGACCATTCTCTGTAAACCCTAGAAAAGGTTGTGTGTGAAAATCCCAGAAGATCAGCAGTTTTTGAAATACTCAGAACAACATCCATGCAATGTTCAAAGTCACTTAAATCCACATTCTTTCTTATTTTGATGCTTGTTTTGAACTTTAAGAAGTCATCTTGACTTGTATATATATATGCCTAAATATAAACCAAAGTCCAAATTTGCACTATACATGGACTCACAGGATTTATACATACAAACATCAATGTGTACAGGACACATGTAGCTCCTTTGGAAACAACAACAACTCAACAATGGCAGTCATGGGTTGAAGAAAAAAGCAAGTGATTTAATATTTCTATTACAAAGATTCCAATTTAATCCAATGAGATTATTCCTGATCCTTTAGCTATCCTGAGAAATTTGTATACTCTTATCAAACTCTTCTTATCTCCTACTGAGATTAGTAAAAGTTCTTTTAAAGCACATTTGATGAAAAAAGCAGCATCATGGAAAGATGAATACAACTCACAAGTTCAACGGGTTTTAAAGGTGGAAATTCAGTTTGGGTTGCAACAAGCTAACCATTTCCTTATGATTCTGTTAGCAAGATGCTGGCATGACCATGATGTGTGACTCAGATTAATGGGTCACTGTGCAGAACCTGACCATAAGATGTTGGAGCCAATTAATTTGAATCAGGTGTCAAAGCAGGGAAGTACAAAAAAAACCAAAGGACAGTGGCCCTAGAAAGACCTGATTTTCATCAGTGACCACTTGAGGGCAGCAAAGCCATGTCTGGTGTTAAAATCTTTAACAGTGCTGCATAGTTTGATCTTGATGTTTGCTCGTGGCATTCTTTGTCTATTGATTTCTTGAAGTTTTAAGCAAACACAGGTTTGACTTGTTTGATGGGAGAGTCAACACAGCATACAGGCTGCATTATGTTCTCATTATGACTTACTTAACAGTACAGCACAGCTCACAATGGTCACTGTGTTTACATTTGAGGGTGGTTTGTCAATGTATGTTAGAGTGAAGAATGGACACAAAGTATGTATAATGCAAACTATGACACACATTTGTTGTAAAGTTTGGATCAGCATGGATAGCTGACATTCAGCTGCACTGGATCTACACGTTGAAATACTTATTACTTAAATTGTTGAATTTAGTCTCTCTCGCAAGGGATTTTTTATTTATTCATTGGAGTATAAATAGAACATTCTGTCCATAGTGAATTCATTACAGTCTACACCAAAAATAGATTGATTAATTATCTCAGTCATGTTGAAATAATTAGTTAAATCAGGGGTGTCCAGCTCTGATCCTCGAGGGCCGCAGTCCTGCTGGTTTAAGATAAGGGTTGCCCAAGTCCAACCCTCGAGAGCTACTATCCTACAACTTTCCCTTCTTCAACACATCTGAATCAAAATGGCTGAAATCCCTCATCTGCGCGTCATTCAGCTCTGCAGTGGCCTGGGAACGAGCTAAACATTTGATTCAGGTATGTTGGGGAAGGGACGTATCTAAAAGTTGCAAAATAGTAGATCTTGAGGACCGGACTTGGGAACCCCTGTTTTAGATGTTTCCCTGCTTCAACGCCTGATTCAGATTAAATGGCTCTCCTCCTTGTCAAGTGCTGCCCAAACATGTTGATCCATTAACCTGATACAGGTGTGCTGCAGCAGGAATCGCCCAATACCTGTAGGAGGATCCTTGAGGACCGACTTTGGACACCCCTGGGTTAAGTTGTGCAGGGATGATTGGGAAGAGGAAGCAGCTGGGGGATCAATGATACAAGCACTGGAGGTCTCTATGCTTGTATCATTTATCTGCAGCTCAATCTGTACTTGAAGCAAAGCAAACAAATGATTGAGGCCATGTTCACATTACCAGGCTAAAGAGACTAAAGAGACTGTAGTCAGATTTTTTTTTCCCCCACTGATGTGATTCATATCTGATTTTTTTCATGGCTTTTTCAAAGAAATCTGATCATCAGTTTCGATTTTCACATGCAATTTGTGTCACTTAAGTATGTGGTCCAAGATCAGATATACATCTGAACCTTTGTCATGTTACTCAAGCAGTTCATTTATGTATCCCCTCCTCCCAAATGTAATACAGTATATTTGGTCCTCAACATGTTTTAAGCATTCATTTGTGCAGCAGACGTGTTGTCATGAAGTTAGCAAATTCACAATCACAAGAAGAGATGTTTTAAAAAGCTTCTAGAGAAACATAAAAGCAAAACATAAAACCTTGGATAATCCAGAGGCTTATACAGGAACTTGTCATGGTTCTGTGTATCAAACGACGGGGTACTACATGGAATGGAAAGATGTAAAGTTTCACAGCAAAAAGAAATTAATCATGATCAGGATTGTTCCCTTCCTGTCTGTGGTTTTAAATTAGCAGCTCATTAGCATCTGAATAAAATCTTGCATCAGGTGAATGCAATCTTTGCCTTGTGCAAAGTAAGTATTAAATGACTATGGACCATTGGCTTGGGTTTTGTATGTTAACCTGTTTTCATGATCCTGGACATACAACACAGCTGTTGCAAGGCCTCGGCTCAAACAGCATCAGAATAGTGTTGGCTCCAGAAGCCCTTATTGGCCAGTGGATCAGTCACTGCCACTGCAATTATCTTTGATGGTGTTATTCATACTCAACCACCATTTAAATAAGGTTTCACTTTGGTGGCTGCTGTTTTCATGACTAATTCTGTTTTGGTCAGGGCAAAAGCTGATGAAAAGCAGGTCCTCATTCCAGTGGCTCATCTGGCAGCTGTCTTTTTCAATGACTGCCTCACAGTCTCACACAATGCTGACTTTTATCATGCAAAATAGGGACAGAAATCAGAGTGGTTTCATGAAAATGTGTCCTGTGTTGATCAGTGGTCTGGAGGATGTTAAAGGGATGATAATTAATTTGCTAACCCAAATTACAATAATTGATGAAAAGCTATTTTTATGTATTATATCCAGTTATTTTTTTCATGTGATTCATGTGGCCCCCTTGAACTAACCAATATTTATGTATTCTCCATATTAGGGGTTGCATGATTATTGTCTCAGAAGGGCGCTTTCGCTTACAGACCAATCAGTCATAGTAAAAGTGGCACATGTTGTCGTCACCGCAGGACCCTCAGTGTTTCCATTGCTTTATATGGTGGAATCACAACATCAAAGAGCACAGGCCAGAAACTGGGAGGTGAAGGGAGGAGAGTGGTAGGCTGCGAGAATGAAGATGAGATGTGAAATGAGGAATACACGGAAATACAGAGACAATAAGCAGACCAGGACAAGAGAAACATAAGTTAAGAGAGAAAATAATTCAGCATCACGACTGTTTGAATTGTCCAAGTGTAATTCAAAACCATGAATTAGGCTATGGAAAACCATCATGGGTGTTTAGAGGTATTTTGGATAATAAAGAGCTCCATTCTTGTACAATTTTTCAGAATTTTATTTAGCTAATGTGGGATTGTTTGTGGAGGTTTGGGTTTGGGGTGTAGCACAGCCCAGAAATGTTTTGATTTCATCCCCACAACTGCTTTTCAGGTTATTTCTGAATTGAATAAATATAACGGAATATGGGACGTTGAGCCCTGCCAAAAGTTTCCAGTCACGTGCATATAGGCAAATACATTATTTATGGAGGAATCTGTAATTCATGAAAGCAATAAGCTCAGTCATCTGGGAACTCTCATAAAACATCCTAACAACGATTGTTTTAATCACAAATCAAGCGTTTTTCATTGCATTGGCCACACTTTATCTTTCTAAAGATGTAAAGAGCTGCAAACTTATAGGCAGAGAGCATGGTCCAAAAACATTTTAAGATTTCAAATGGACCTGTAACATGAGGGATAAGGTAAAAGCTGAAACCAAATAGGCAAAGTGATCACTCAGAACACAAGAACAAATGGCAGAAATACCACAAACCACCAGGTAGTAGCCTATGCAGTACCAGTCAAAGGTTTGGACACATTTGCCCTTTAAAATCTAATGGGAAAGACAATGTCTACAGGCTTTTGACTCATTGTGTATATCTACACTGTAAGCAATAAAATTTGAAAAAGGGAGCTGGAATGAAATCAATTTTGAATTGAAAGTTTAAGTTAAATATATTTAAAAGTCTAAAATGAGAGAAAACAGACAACAATAAAAAATCACATGATATTTTGTTAGCTTGTAACTGGTCACAGTTTTCTTCTTTTACTCTTTGTGTGCTGGATATTTCCGGTTTATATGATCGCTAATGGACAATTTCTGAAGATGAATTGGACTGCACAGTGTTCAGCCATGAAAACAAAAAATCAAAGCTGACTTAAAACATGTGGGGAAGACCTAAACAACTGTTCAACACGCTGCTATTCAATCCATCAATTTGCATCTCAGTTGAGTTCAAAAGTAAAATGAGAGAGCTAGCTAAACAAAAAATATGTTTTGTCCCAGTCATAAGTGTTCACATTATTGATTTTAAGTTTATTATTGAGTTTTAGCTACCTCGATACACCAATGTTTAAAACCACATAAAAATGTGTATCTTTGGGAAAACAGGCTATTGCTTATTAGCTTGCTAATAAGTTAGCTTGGCTATGGAGCTAACATTGATGCTAGATTTCAGTGATAAAATAGCTACAGCAGCAGTACAAGAAATGAAAGGCTATTGGGTTCAGTTGACTGTACAAAAGGTCAAGTGAAAACCCAACATCAAATCATAAAAACAGCACAAGAGATGAATGAAATATGATAAAAATGGTAAAATAGGATGAAAATAGATAAAAGACCCAATAAAGTGTACTTACTGAGAAAGCCCTGTCCCCTCTGAGCTTCTCGTTCACCTTGGGAACAACCAGGAGAAGCTGGTCAGATGACCTGAGGGAGTGTAGTGGTGGAGAAGCTCAGCTGCAAGGTGGGGCAATACCATTTAAAACTTTAAACGCAAACAGAAGGATTTGAAAATGAACTCTAAAGTGTTAAAAACATAAGAATTTTGTTAAGAGAAGTTCCTATTATCCCGATCAAGGAGGAGTGAGTGAGGTCTAGTCTTTATGCATAATGGTGGAACGGAATTCAGCTGGGTTTTTTAATCATTATTATTTGAATCATCTTCCACATTTGAAGTTTGAGAAGATACTTCTCTAATGGCAAGATATGTATTTTTGTTTAGCTAATTATGAGTCAGACTATAAAGAATGCAAAGTCTGACGCCATGTTGTACTGCTGCTTGCTCTGACGGGTCAGGGCAGGATTTTTATGGGGCATCAGACTTTGGCCCCAAACTGGTTTGCTAATTAGTCAACATTCCATTTAACAGTGCAGTTCAATTACTACTGGTAAAGTCAATCTTTTGCCTTCTTTCCCCCCCTTTCTCCATATATTCTCCACCAGATTGATCTGTTTTTAGACAACAAAAAAACAAAAACCTAACTGAATAATAATGGCTCAGACAGAGGAAAATGTAAAAGTGCTTGACATGCCTTCACATTCTTTATACTTACATTTTAGACAAACACAACAAAAACCCTGAGTTTCACTGGATTTCAATACACAATAAATACACTTTTGTGACTGGAAATGGAATTACATTTGTTTTAATCATCATCGGATTAAACTTGCAAAAATGAAACGGTCACTTGAAAAGATACATTTTTCTTAAGCACGTTGCTCACATTCATGCTGTTAGCCAAGGTCGTCTACTTATCCTCACCCTCTGTTCGTCTTGAGCGTCCCGCAGCTCTGGCCTATTTTGGTCTTGCAATGATAACATCGTGTTTTCTGGGAATCTTCATCCAGACAGATTAAGAGAAGGGGGGTAACTAAGTTTCCTTTCAAAGTCAGTCAGCACTTTGTGTAAACTCTTTTGGCCCCGTGAGTGTGAGAGTATATTTGTGTGTTTATCTGCATATTAAACAGATGATCATGCTTCTTTGATGTAGGTCAATCTGATGTCGTTTCAAAACAGATTGTTTTAACATTTTCACATTTACGATCATCAAGGATAACTGGAATTTTAACTGCATAAATTTGACTCCTTGATCAGCTTCAATCAGTTTCCTCTATCTTGTGCCTCCATTTTAATTATGTCATTGTATTTGTTGATGTTGAAAATGTTTTGTTAGTATGTAGTGGGTTGCTCATAGTGAAAAATGTAAACTGTGGGGATGTAAACAGCTTAAAAGATTCAACTTTCATAAACAGAAGAGAGTGTGAATGCAAGCTCAGATTGTCAGTAAACCACGTGAGAATGGTGACTACACATCTTTAGAGCAGTATTTTCTGCTTCGAGTTAAAAATGAAAATGGTAATAGATCGCTGATAATTTCTAAAGAAAGCTGAGATCGGAAAACTAGTCGGATTTTCCTAAACTGCTCACACGAAATAAAAAATTATCTTTCTTTTTATCCCAAAGTTATAAGTTAACACAATCATTATCACAATTTTCCACAATTTAGTTTCTGACCACTTTTCTAGCAAAAAGGTTTGTTCATCATATTTTACCTCTATATTTGACCGTAGCACCATAGATTTTTTTTATTTGTATGCAACCTGTTTTGTTCTTGTTTTATAAATGTATAGGAATGACAGATTTACAGGAGAAAGCATGTTTAAACAAACGCATACAACTGGCTCAATGTGTTAATGAAAACTGAAATGAAAAAACGAGGAAAGTTGTCATTGTGTAACTCAGTTTGCTCTGAGACTTATCTTTCATACGAGGATGTATGAACTTATTTACAATCGACAGCGATGCGAGAAAATGCTGCATAATGAAAACAATTATTTTGTTCTAAATGAATAAAGTTGATCATAGCTTTTAGGTTATTTCACATTACGGCACACAACAAAATTTAATACAAGCAAATTGTGTGTTAAAAAAATGATTATAATATGACTTATTTTGCATGGACCACCACACATGGGTAGTTGTTCTTACTTTAAAAACCAACTCAAAAACAAACTGAAAGGGAAACAGTAACTCTTAAATACACAACAGCAGATTTCTGTGATGAAATATAACTTTGCACTACAGGGATAATTTCTTTGTCTTGGTTGAAGCATATCTGTTAAGGACAGGGGTCTGCAACCTGCAGCTCTGGAGCTGCAAGCAAGTGTCTCTTTGGACCTTCCACAACGGCTCTTTATACCATAGGAAAAACATGGTAAAGAACTACATATTTTTAATTATGAATATTATAACAAATGTAGGTTTTAGCAGTTTTTTTCATGGAATAATTGCATTGAATATCCACAACATAATGACCCCTAGAAGAAAATGTATCTATCCTCTTTTTGAAAAAGGGTTTATCTTTTTCTTCAGTTTAAAACCTAAAAATACAAATAATATTGTTCTTCAAAAATGACAAGAAATTTCCGATAGTAGGTATTTATCAAAAATGATAACTTGTCTTGTTTTCAAAAGGTCATGTGACATTTGTGGCTTTAAACGAGTTTTATGTAGCTGGGCTGAGGGCAAAAATGGCTCTGTGGATTGTAAAGGTTGCAGACCCCTGGTCAAGGATCAAAGCAGCAGGACGTCAGGACCCAATTGCTGGCTGACACAGAGGCAGATGCAGAAACTAAGATGATCTAATAAAACAAAAGACACAGCTGAAGACTACTGGAGGACTAACTGACAACACAGGCAACCATAGCATGGACTAGCATAGCGCCACTGAAACAACTAGCGCAACATAATGAACTGGGAACCTGCAGCATATAAGGGGCTAATTAAAAAATAAGAAAGGTGTAACAATTAGAAACTAGAGCCAGGAATCAAGAAGTAGATAGAACAGAATACACAAGCGGATAAAAAATAAAACAGGAAACCAGACAGAGGACTCAAAGACAAAGACCAGAAACTAAAGAAAAAAAATAGAAAGAAAATCAACAACCTACAGACCATGACAATGTCACACTACCAGGGCTCTGACAGAAAAAAGGAATAAATGTTTCCAATGAGGCAGATTCATTCATGAAATTAATTTGTTTAAACCTATACTAATGAGCCACACAAGTGTTTCAAAATTAAAACAAATAACAAGTATTGCTGTCTGTGATTATAAATAATGATAATAAATAAATGGATTAATTTGTTAAAACAAAGGGCTAAGGTCCCGTGAGACAACTTACAGTGTAAGGCAAGTTTATTTGTACAGCAAATTTCCTGTACAAGGCCACTTAAAGTGCTTTACATAAAACATTAAAAGCATTACAGATGGTGCAAACAAAAGCATTAAAAAGTTAGTAAAGGCAGCATCAAATAGCAAAAATCACATTAAAATCCTATTTAAAAAATCCTTTTAAAAAAAGAAAAGAAAATCATAAATTGCAGCTAGCACATCAAATATACATTTAGTAACCGGGTTCAAGGTGAGCTTGGAATCTGTGTCTGTGATCCTTCATGCTTTTCTACATCATGTGCTCTGCATTTTGGACTGGTGCAACAGAAAAGCTACTTTGTAAACATATTCTAAAATTCTTGGCAGTCTTCAAACTTTTTGTCTTGCAATTACAGCCACCTACCCATAGCGAGTGCTGCAGCCCCCTCAACGCCTCAACTTCCTGCATCCTTGAATTCATAACCTGTAAATTAGCTTGTAATTAGACCAAAACAACACATTTATTAGCTTAAGATATTCAGATAACATTAAAGAACAATTTTAGCCCTCATACATTTAAATAAATTTGATGACTTCCTAATTACCCATTTCTCTTTATTCCTTGCCCGAATGCAAAACATCTGTTACCTCTGTCTTGTGTGTCCTGATGTGTGGTGTAGGGTCATCAAGTGACTCTATTGTCCTTTGGCAGGTGCTGTTGGGTCAACCTCTTTTTATCTTTCAGTCAAGCCATATAAGGAGATGGACAGGACACCGCTCCGGTACAGTTTCAGCTGTGTGTTTGAGTTTTCCTGACACTAAAAAACCCTGATGTTTGATTTTTGCCCAACTTTTTTCACCACAACATGATCAAGGACAGCGTAATGAGAAGGAACCAGCTGAGAGGTATCTGACGAAGTCATTGAGTCATCACTGGAGAATTTGCTGACGCTGTGGCTTTTGGTCTTATACCCATTTACAGACCGACAATAAGAGGAGAAAAATTCAGCTTTTGTTCAAACCAGTAGGTTTCAAGCTTAGCCCCGTCTCAAACCCTACATGAGTTCACATAAAAGGAGTTCAAGTTGTGAGACAAGATGGAGTTGCAGATAGTGCCAGAAGCACATTACCAAAGTGAAGCAATGACTGGAATTCAGCTTGATTGTGAACGTCTGAATGTCCACAGTGAATAATAGTAGCTTTTCTGAAATGGATGTTAAGGTTCATTCTCAGTCTGGAGTTAAAACTTTGACCTATGACCCAGTCTACTGTCTCTTCTCAAACCTGCCCGGACCCGACACTTTAATGCTTTTAGCAAAGACAAGTGTGCTTTTTGAACTTGACTGTATCTCTTCTTTTCCAGCTGGTTTTCTAGGTCATTTTTCATTTTCTTTCGCCTTCATTTGTGTGTCTTTTCCCTCATGTTTCTGCCTGTTTCCAATTCTCCTCAATTTATCTCAAAACATGTATCTCTTCTCCTGCTTACCCCCTAGAGTTAACAGGTGCCACCATCAATTTTAGATATTTACGTTCTCTTTTTCATTTTCTTTATTTCCTGGAATGCTGAATTTGTCATTTTACCTTGAGCTGTCTTGTCTCATTTTACAGTTTTCTAACAGAATCCAATTTTATGTCACAGAAGAGCAGCGGTATGTGATGCATGCAGCATGTGTTTCCACTAGATCCAAGATGGAAGATGTTAAACAGAGATTTTATCAGTTTTAGGGCCTCATTTGACCTCCCACAGCCCCACATGAGTTGGACGCGAGCCATGCCGAGCTACATTCTATCTGCATGCCAAGGTGATTTGCATAACTGGAGATGTAACATAGCAAATAAGCCCTGATACTGATTGGCTCCTCCGTGTCTAGACATTAATCTATCATGTGATGTCTGGGCTAAATGCTGTCATTAATCGTACTCAGAGGAAATATCTGCACTTAGTCACACAAAACTTTCCCCAAGTTTCAAAATCCGAAACTACAACCGGGCAGTACTCCTTTTCAGGAGACACATTTAATTCATTGGTTCCTCTGCTGGCTGTCGTCTGGACTCATCCTGCTGCTACTCTTCGGTATGTCTGTGGAGAGATGAAATCTGCAATGAAAGAATACTTTTGCCATGCCCAAAGCATGCTGGTAGCGAAATGTTGCAACACTGAATCAGTGAATCTTATGTCTTCCTGTGTTTCACAATGTTTCATTTCGAGGAGTCAAAAGTCATTTGAATACAATTCTAGTGAACATTAAGAGAGAATTTCTCTAGTTTTGTCTTGCTTTTGTCAGACCTAACAAGTTCTCTGGTCAAGGAAATTAGGTTTCGGCATGCCCATGCCTTCGCTTCGTGATTCCACGTTGTTTCCATGTCCGGGAACCAAGAGAGAGAGAAAATGTAATTTTGAGGCGTCCTCATGAAAACAGGATTTCTGCATTATTCAGTTATTTTTAGGGGAGTGGCAGCCTACTCCAGTTAATTTGAATTATTAGTATATCATTTGACAGTGACTTTGACACAGACTCAGTGTTACAGTCAAAGTTTGGCATTTTTCTGGAGACATAAGTGACCATATTCAGAATTTTAAATTTTCTTCACACATAAAGCTCTCCATGACCAAGCTCTATTGTATATCAAAGATCTCATTGTGTCATGTTTTCCCAACAGAGCACTTTACTTAGACTGCAGGTTTACTTGTGGTTCCTAGAGTCTCTAAAAGTACAATGGGAGGCAGATCCTTCGGCTATCAGGCCTCTCTCTTATGGAACCAGCTCCCAGTTTGGGTTTGGGAGGCAGACAGCCTCTTTACATTTTAAGATTAGGCTCAAAATCTTCCTTTTTAATAAATCTTATAGGGGTGGTCTAGCCATCACTTATGCTGCCATAGTTTTAGACCACTGAGGGGCGTCCCATGATGCACTGAGTTCTTCCTTCCCTTTTCCTCTCTCTACTCTTTATTTTCCATGTATGAATTTACGACAGTATTGGAATCATTAACTTGTATTCTTCTTCTTTTCTCTCAGCAGGTCTCCCAGGCTAAATATTGGCTAAATATTGTGGTGCCTGTTGATCCCTCTTTCCTGTCCTCTCAACCTCGAGGCAGATGGCCGCCCTCCCTTAACCGGGCTGCGCTGGAGGTTTTCCTTCCTGTTTAAAGGGAATTTTTTTTCCCTTTCCAGCAGCATAGTGATCAGAAAGAATGAATCTAACACCATATAAAAAAGATCATAAATTATAACTGACTTAATGTTTTATTAAAGACTTTTAGTCTTTAAATGCGACCCTATCAGCGCTCATCTTTACAATCTATAGTATCATGATTTTGTGTATATTATATATTTATTATTATATATCAATAATTTCCCTCTAAGAGGGATAAATAAAGTATATTTCATTTCATTTCATTTTATCCATCCTAGAATTTAAAAAAAGAGTTTATTGTTCCCTAAAAGCTTAAATCAGTTACTGTGAAAGTGTAAAAGGTATACTATCACACACACAATGTTACAATTTACTTACTAGAAGATGCATGTGTGTTTTTTTTTATTTTGTACATATACAGCTAATTTAACTGCATTTAAATTAGAAATCCTCTGTTATAATCAACTTTATACATCAGAAATTTACACAGTTTTTGTTTGTTTGTTTTTTCAGAAAAATGAATTATTTCACAGACAGAACCATTAATTTGTGTCTCACAGCTCCGTTTCACCAAAATAGTGTTTGGATTTGTTTGGCTGCGTGAGATCAATATGCAACAACTGAAGGGGGGGATCCTCCCACTGTAGAGGCAGAATGCTGCTTTGTGTCACCAAAGCTCTTTAGTTAAGGCAGAGAAAGGCATGCAATGTTCTACATTCAGTGAGAGACAGAGTTTGAAAACAGATTTCAAGATTTGTCTGCATGTTGGAAACCCTCTACACCCAAAGGTCACGCTAAGACCTTAACCCCCCCCCCCCCTCCTTATCATCAACTGATGCTGGGTGATAAGACCTGACTCGCAGTTGGTGTTCCAGTTCATCCTAAAGCTCTTTAATGGGGTTGGGGTCAGGGCACTGTGCAAACCAGTCAAGTTCATCCACACCATACTGAGTAAAACATGTCTTTACGGAGTTGGATAAGCAGGCTGATAATCTAAATTGCATCCCAGTAAATACACTGGTGAGTGACAGCTGGTGATGGTTGTCTCCCCTGACAATTGCTTGACTGTGAGCCAATACTAATGCAGAAACTGGGTCACCATGGCAGATTATGCTCCCATCAGAGATGGAGACATGCCGGAATATTAGTTTTCCTCCTCTTATTGTTCAGTTGGTCAAATATGAATTGCAGATATGAACCGATGCCAAAGCCTCTTAGAGCCACTTAAAATGATTATATTAATCAGATTGGAGGGTATTTGGAAATCAAATCCTTCTGAGAGATTTATGGAGCTGAGGAAAACTGGAAATTGCTGCTGTTACTTTTGTAGCAACTGAACACATCATCTGATATTATGATGTAATTGTTAATTGTTATTGAAATACAAATAAGTGCTTATAGACAGGTCACAGCTGTGCAAGAGTAATGAATTATCACACAGATATTCACTGACATTGTGAAAATAATTATCATTACCATCAAATTATTATTATCAAACAAAGGAGGCACAGCTATTTCTAATACGGTAATCTGGGAACAGTTTATAGAAAATATTAACTTCTCCTGAATAGTTTGTCCTCTGTGGGCTACTGTAGTAAGATGATAATACTACAGAGGGGTGAGCTGTAACCAGTTTAAATATAAGTTTCTCATTCTTAAATAACAAAAACAAAATTATTTCCATATTGTTTTTATTTTGTTTTTAAACTATGTTACAAATTGGAAATTTAAAAATCAGTGATGGGAAGTCCGGCTCTTTTTAAAGATTCAGTTCCCTTAAAAGAGCCGGCTCATATGGCTCCCAAATGGCTCTTCATTTAGCTTCTTTTTTAGCTTAATTTAGCAATTGATGGTTTGTATGTTGGTAAGCAATATGTTAATCAAACCTTTAAATGAACAGCTTAACGCAGAACCACAACAAACAAATTAAATATGAGACTTTAGATTCTATAATTTCTCCACTTTTTCCTGGTGGGCTGTATCTGAATCCAGGTCCCCGTCTGGTTCTCTGTCACTCTTTGTGCTTTCAGACAGACACCGTTCTGGTTCGGCTCCAGCTCTGTCCTGGAATCTCAGAAGTGTAACCAGAACCAAAGTAGGAGGGTTTTACTCCGCAGAAGTAAATAAGAGCAACATGGAACTTTTCCGTGGAAGATGATGGTTAAGTTGTCAGGTTTGACCTACGGTTTCCAAAAATAAACAATATATTCATACAACCCAGCAAATTTTGTAAGATGATAGGATGTCAACAAAAGAACACATTAATCTAGCCAACCAAATTTTGAATTTGTTGCCAAGCAACATTCAGGTTTTATGCAAAATTGATTTTTGCAGTGTTTGATTGACTTAAGTTAGCCTATCCGAACTTTATTTTCAACCGCTTGTCTATAGTCATCCGACCATCTTCTGTGGAAGATAGGAGACGGTACTCGGTAAGCTTCCTCTGTGGTGGCTGTCCAGCAGCTCCAAAGATGGACATATAACACCATGTCCTTCTTTACTTTTTTCAAATCTTTTATTTTTTTATGTTGAGGAATTCCTTCTTTGATAATTTGGTCTGACATTATTTCTATCTAAATATATAGCTATATTTAAACATGGCATATAATACAGCACTGGTGTGAACATTGACAGCCAGCACTGGTCTGGTGTTCAGGGTTTTCTGTTTTTAAACCTTATTAAGACATAGGTAATGCAGTGGTGTGGCATATTTGGGAATCCATCCTGATGAAGTCACATTTTGTGAAGAAGAAGCATAATTTTTTGGTGCCAGGTGAGAACAACTTTTCAGGTTCCAAACCAATTTTTTGGCCTTAATGTGCAGGTCCGTTCAAAATTTGAATCAGGAGCCGCCACTGTACCGATACTGTGTGAAAGGGGTATCTATGTACCCTGCACTATGCTCCCTTTCCTCTGAGAATCTCTCCAACCTTCATTCTTTCACATTATGATATGATCCTACTCTGTCCTCACATGTGATTGATTGCATAATCTGCTGATCAAAATGAAGTCACACACCTTCTGAAGATTTGGCTCTTCCCAAAAGGAATTGACTCTTCTCATTCACTACAGAGAATCAGCTCTTGCAGCTTCAAGACCAACCAAAGTGCATGTTTGGTAAATGTGTTTCGTCAAATAACCCATAATACCACTGACTATTCATTTATGGAAGGAATCTAGATCATGCTATTTTGGATATTATACTGTGCTGTGCCAATCAGGGTGTTGTGACTCACGGGAAATGCAAATGCTCCTAAAAAGAGGAGTTTTCGAAAAATTACAGTTCATTTAAAAAATAATGAGCTAATTCAAACCATAGACTAGAACAAGTGAACTGATGTGGATGGAGGAAAAACAAGCTACTGCGGTCATTTTTCTCATTGATACTTATGTCCTCATGGTAGTTTAACGTAAACATGGGATATGTTCACAAAGGGAATATAAGAAATCAAGTTAGATCAGATTAATTAACACAATAAACATGAACGTGTTGACAGCACTGATTCATTATGTGGTTGTCTGCACATTCAATCATAATCATGCTTTTTCAGTTAATTGCCAATCCATTGAGCATTTAGGTATTTGAAATATTACATCAGTGCCTATTACAGGATTTGTTTTTAATTTGAGCTTAAATGAAGGTTATTCAAGTTCAAAACTTTAGCAAACATCTGGATCACACCCTGATGGTGATTCAGCATACTTTAATCTAAGCAGCAATGAGACAAACATTGACTTGAACTGGCCTGAAAAGTAACTCTATACACACTACAGTCTTACATTGTGTGGAACGATGCAACAGGAATAATAAATTATATAGAAATATATCAATGAATAGTGTTTTTTCTAAGTTAAACCAAATAAATTGAATCTTTTTGTGTTTTTAAATATAATATATCCTTATTTCATAAGGGATGGTTCACCATCTATCTGTCTGGCTTTTACCACAAAGTAGGTTTTGCTGTCTTACAGTGACGATCTTTTAACAGAGACACAGTGTCGGTGTCTCGGCATGTTCACTGGAAGTGAAATGAGTGTAATTGGCGTGCAACTTAATCCATCAGTGTATGGTATATTAAGTTTCTACCAGGCCTTGCTTGCATCAGAAATCAAGGAAGGTACATAAGAGCTTCCAAAACAAGCTTTCCCCTCCAAGTCACTGATGTCAAAGATTTCAGGATGTGTTGGCATTCTTTGATACTCACAATATAGTTTCAGGGCAGGTATAGCAGACTCACAAGGTTAGTGGAAGAAAGAGCTAATCCAGTTCTCACATTTCTGGGATGGGCAGATGTACCAGTGCTGTGCCACTTGCCTTGGCAGATGTGGTTTGTTTATTTGCCCGCTTATTTCTTTTCCTCAGCAAGATTATGCCAAATAACATATAAAAGTTGGTGCAGAGGTGGAGCACAGGCAATGAGCATCTCATTAAAGTTCAATACAGCTTCAGCTCATTGCATTTAAAAGTGCTAAATATGGAACTGACTCTGAAGATGTGTTTTCTGAGTGCTGTCTTACAATTTGGCTTTCTGGTCTAATTCAAGCAAACGTTTAGTCCTGGCTTGCTTTTGTATTTCACAGCAGCAGTTTTTTTAAACATATGAATAAGGTCCCATGCAAGATTGAGAATGCAATATTTAGTATTTTTTTTTTACCAGCGGCACTGTTTAAATGGATAAGAATCAATACATTTCCAGTAGATTCTGTGCTGCACATAAATGAAGCAACATAGCTCCTCACGTTTAGAGATGCATGCTAACCTTGTATTTACAATCAAATTCAGTATTTTTGTCTGCCTTTGGTTCATGCTGCATTCATATTTTAATCATACTTCACCAGAATTTGTTTCATTCAAACTAGACCTGACAAATGTGATCACACTCAGTTTCCATATAACATGATGAGACTGACTCAGAAATTTTTCATTGTACTGGGTCAACAGTTTCCTTTGGATTGAATGGGCCTCCATGTTTACATTCCTTATTCATTGCTTTGCATATTAAAAAGCCAACTAACGTAGTTGCTATTGACCCAATCACCTCCCTTCTGCACTGCCACCAAACCAAACACCGACTATTGTCCGTCCATCACGTCATCTTCTGAGGTTCCTATGGCGACTAACTAAGGTGTGCGCTTTGTTTTCTTCTGCATTTATTACAATAATGTTCCACTGAAATGGAACAGTCAAGTGGGTTACATCACAAGTTATGTAACATTAGGCCTTTATATTGTAGCTATGGTACCCTTTAGGCTATAACTGCATGCCTGACCGGCCCCGTCCTGAACAAAATCTTGGCAGAAGATCACGGTGACAAGAATTTGAATAATGTTCCTGTGTGTTATTCTAATGCGGAGACAAGACTAAAGGAAAAGGAAGGGTTGTGATCCCTGGTATTGTAATTTCAAAATAGTTACTGTATGATGGTAATTCTGATGAAATATGCAGGCTTTTGCTTTAAAATGCCTCTTTGAACAAGTAGGAGAAAAATCCTGTCAGACAATTCATAGATCATTGCCTCTACATCTTTCCAACTCTGTAACCAAAGTGGGAAATGTCCCATTTGACCTTGTTAGCCTTGAAAGGGGCCTATAGATTAAATGTATTATTATTATTTTACTTAATACATGACAGATATTGGAATAGACAGAAGGAAAAGAGACTGATGTTATTATCCAGCCCTCAGGCCCTCAGGCTACTGCACACCATGGCTTTTAGTGGGAACATTTATCAACAATTTCAGCAGAAAGAAATATTTATTACTCAACCTTTCAGGTTTCAGCATTTTTTGCAATCAATAAATGTGTCATCCAGGTAAAGCATCAACCTCAGCAGTGACAGCCTCCAATGCTGCCAAAAAGATTGCTTGTTGACTTCAGTTTCAACCCTGGAAAAAAATGTTGCTTATGCATTGAACACAATCAAAACCTGGAACCTCATTCAGTTACAACAGTGACAACGATGAGAGTGGCATGAGCCGTCCTTTGACTCTGAGTGCCTCTGCTGCCTGTTCAGAGGCTCATTCTCTTCTCCAGTTGTGAACACACAGACCCGGAAAGCAAGAATTGAGAATTGTCTTTTACTGTAAGCAGGCATGCAGATTCATCAGACTTGTTTTAGTAATCAGCATTCATGACCACCTCTAAGCAGTTCCCACAAAGCTGTAAAGTGTGACATGAAAATACAGTATGTGCACTAATCCATCAAGCAGCAAATATGACTTTAAAACATTTCGCAAGTTTATAAACTGTAGTTTGTTAAGCTCTTAGGGCTATTAAGACAATCTTTGTGCCTTTTCCATTCATCTATCATTTTTGCCACTTTTAAATTGCATCCTCCTGGTCCTTGTGGGGATTTTAAGGCAACTTTCTCAACCAAATTGGATATAAAAAGCCCTTTGAATGTATTCTGGACCTGCCTTTTTAGTCACAGCTAAGCTAGATGTTGCAACAATGCCTCAAAAAGAAGCATGAAAGAGGCATTTTTTAAAAGAAATTCTTGTACCCTTGCACCTGCAACCTCCTTCTTTGGATCAAAACTCAAAGCTCATGACCGGAGCTGACACTTTAAGTTCTCAAACTTGATTAGCTGTACAAAACCACTGTTGCACAAGACCTGGCAACATCCAAAAGGGTTCCAGAAAATGCGTTATGTCACATTAAAGCCAGCTATGAGTCACTTCTTGGCCAGTGGCCCCAAACTCTTTTATATTTTAGACATATCAAAGACCATGACATGCTGGGAGAACTGAAAAACAGCCTTGACTGTAGTAAATAAGAAAGCTTATGTAAGAAGGCTGAAGCTTGTGAACATAAGGGCCACCTGTAACCACATAATGGCCTGGAAAATGAAGATACACACACATACGCACTTCATCAACACCTCAGACACCTGGCAAGTTCACAGAGAAGGTGATGAATCAAATCCTTGGGATTATAGTTGTCATCAGCCTTGTTTGTTATCAAACCTTTACATCTGTCATATGGTCAAAAGAAAATGGCAAATACTGTATAGGATAAGCTTGTGAAACAATCAAACTTTGGCCTTTGGACTCTGCTTTTGAGAGTTTTACATCTGTAAAGGCTGCTTTAAGACCAGACCTTTGTTTCTACTTTTAATCATTTAAAATTGCAATATCATGTTAAATTAACAGTTATAGAGAATATAAACCTTATTTTAACCTGCATATGGTGTCCAGTGGCATCACTGTTCACTAGGTGGGATCTGAGTCTGTAGTTTGAGATGCTATGCGATATGCTGGAAAGTTACACACACACACACACACACACACACACACACACACACACACACACACACACACACACACACACACACACACA
>JAOXYM010000013.1:6173294-6194524 GCA_028567055.1 Leptatherina wallacei | reverse complement strand
CATCCATCCATCCATCCATCCATCCATCCATCCATCCATCCATCCATCCATCCATCCATCCATCCATCCATCAACAGCCAATTCACAACTGTTTCTTCTTCTTAACCTAAGTAGGATGTTTTCTTAACCTTTTTCTTTTAAACCATTCAGAAAAAAAGGAAGTATATCAACCGAATGTTAAATACCATTCACAAAATATTTGTCCTCGATACAAACACAACTGAAGCCGTAACAGTATACAATGCTACTGCAGGACAGGAAGCACGTACACTGTTAGCACACGTGTGTGCATGAACAGAGCATTTCTTAGCACATCAGGTTGAGGATGACCTCTCTGTTTTTAGTCATGTAGGGAAGTCAGGGTGATTTAAAAAGCAAAACAAAGCTAATGTTAGGGTTTGATTCACATTTTAGGAACCAGGCATGAGCACAAAACAAACTAGGCACAAACTAAAGCTGCATTTATCTCAGAAGCTCCTACTTATCCAAGTTAAGACAAAAACATCTAAATTATATGCTGCATGAAAGACAAAAAGGACACTCGTGCGAAACACAGTCTGCTAAAGCTCAGCATTCACCAGTCAAAGATTCAGACCGCAAAGTGGAAGTTTTCAAATCTCACTTTGTTATTTTGTAAGATTTTTTCTGTCCCCCCCCCCCCCAGAAAAATGCAGTTTGGGCTCAAAACCGACAGAAAAACAGCAGAAAAGCTTTATCAGGGGAGTATTGGTGAAACCGGATCTTTTGGTATTTGTGGGTGTTGAGGATTTTCGTGCTGACAAGTGTGAATGTGTGTGTGGACAACAACAAAAAAAAAAGAGAGAGAGAGAGAGAGAGAGGTGTGTTTAGTGACACAATTCTCCACACAGAAACACACACATGCTCAGCGTCGGGATTCTGTAGGAAATTCTTCGCATGTTTTCTCAATGAATCTCGACCACTTCAGGTCGCACACGCACACTTTCACACACATTTGAAAAGATAGATGAACAAGCCACCCACAGAGATTAATTGCAACACAATGAATCTCCACATGGACCACTGGTCAAAACGATGCGTGTGCTGTGTTTTTCTTAGGGGCAACATGATGGGTTCTGGTGGGCGAGGTGGCTTCTGCTGTGGGCTTTGGCTGCAGCAGCTGCCTGCAGAAATAAGCCATTTCAGGTTAGGATGGCTGACCAAGACATGAGGCAGAAAGAGGAGAACTACTTTTAGACTCACAAGAATCCACGAGTCTACAAGAGAACCGTTACTATTTCAGCTCACGTTCCACCCATCACGGAGTTGCTGGCAGGTGCCTTTTACATTCAAATATCAAGACACGCTGAATATATTTCCAGACAATATTCTGCATGTTTCAGAAGAATTTGGCTCAAAGATTGATGAGAAATGTTAAAAACACAATGTATATGGAAAATGTATAGTTTTTGTTGTGTTGTAAGTGAGACTGTCTTCTCCATCAACCAGCTGAGGCAGATTGCGAGCTCCCCGGTTTGGTTCTGCTGGAGGTTTAGTCCTGTTATGGGAGACTAAAACCAACTGAAAATGTGATCCGATTCATTGGCTTCCTTAACTACACAAATATTCAGGAATTGTAAATATGTAAATAAAGTTATACTGAATTCGACTGAATTACCTGGATTGTAGTGAATTAGAATAAGATGGTCTATAATGAGTTGGAAAAAAATAGATGAGTAAATTGGATTAAACTGAAATTAAATAGATTATTATGAATTATGATCATCACCCTGATTGAATTGAAATAAATTTGAATATAATGAATTGAAATGAATTGGATTATTATAAATTAGCCAAATCTGGGGGAAAAAAAGGATTATAATAAATCCAAACAAATTGGATTAAACTGGAATTAACCAGATTATCATGAATTGGACTGAACTGGAATTTGATGATTATAATGAACCGATTCGAATTGGAATAAATTTGACTGATGAATTGAATTATTATAAATGGGTAAATCTGGAATAAATTGGATTATATTAGACTAAAAAGCATTGGATGACAACAAACGAAATTAAACTGTAATGAATCAGAGTTTGTTGATAACAAATTGATTTGGAATTAAATTAATCAAATAAATTGATTATAATAAAACCGAAAAGATTGGAAAAAAACAAAAGCAAATTAAACTAGAACTTGTTGATTATGATGAATTGCACTTAATAATGTCTTGGAATAGACTGAATTGTAATTGATTAAATTGGACTGTGTCTAACTGAATGTGAATTGAACTTGTATTCCCTTTGAAGGAAGTGTTCAGGCATTGAATTTGCTATAAATTGGAGCCACAAAACTGTCAGAAAAAACTGAATTGACTCAAAATGAATTGTAATTTAGGAAACTTAATATTTATAAATTCTCTGAGTGGTTAAACTAAATACATATTTCAAAATCAAGCTGTAAAGTTATTCTGTCAAGACTTGCCCTAAGGGGTTTCAAACTCAGAAACATTATATAAGTGACGAGATGCAAATCTGTGTGTTCATGTGCGAGTTAGTGTAGGTTAGTGTGTGTTACTGTTGTGTGTTAGTAGATCAACTCCTGCTCATAGGTCGCCACTCACATCCACAGGAAAACAAGCTAAAGTATGCATGTGAAGACAAACTGAAATACGTCGTGTATACCCGTGTCAATGACGCCGCGATATCTGACCTGTCAGTCAAACACGGATCTGTCCGTTTGGCCACGTGAGTTTATACGCCCTCGTAGCACAAACACACACATGCTATATTATTCCACTGAAATGTTAAATTCCTCAGAGTGTGCACACTGTCTCAGCAAGTCTCACTCATGCAAACTCGCGCACATAGTGGCACATCAAAGTATTCACATTGACATCTCGACACTTAATAACAAACATATTGAATATGCACAGGCATGTTGGATCCGTTTAGCTCCTAACGTCAAATTTTTTTTCCTTCCAATTTTTTTTTCCTTATTAAAAATAGTTTTTTTAGGCCAAAACACTGTTTAACTTGTTCCTTCCGCCGTACCTTTTTCGTGGCCTCTCCTTCCATCTCAGGGGAGCTTGGGGCTGGAGGCCAAAGCATGCTGGGAGCAATACAGACAGACAGGTTGAAGGCGTTCATCTGGTTGTCTTGGGCGCTGCCTTGTATACATTGCAGCACGGCGATCACGTGTCGCAGCAGAAGCAGATTCTCGCTGGGCATGAGGTCCAGCAGCCTGTGGCAGAGAACACCAGTTATAGAGATGATGACACAGCAGCGGTCATAAAGCACACCATTAAAGACTGACCCTTAATCCTGCAGCGTGTGAGCTGGCAATCCCTGCAGAAATGATTCCATAATTGCTTTAATGTTGCTTGACTTTTTTTTTTTTTCCTTCAGCTACCGCACTTTAGCTTAAAACGAATGCTTTCATGTGTGCAACAAACATCTGTATGACTTGCTGTTTTTGTGTGTTTGATCATTGACACAGCTGAGCTGTAAAATTACGAGCTGACAGGCAGGACTTCAACCTTAAATAGGAATCACTTTAGGACTAAGAGCTCCTACCTTTGGACAGCTGGCACCCTCTCCTCCCCTCCTTCCCCCTCCATCACGTCCATCCACTGGTCATACAGATCCACACACAGTATGCTGCCTGGGATGTTTCGCAGGAAGTCCTGTGTGCAAAAGTACAAATCTGATTAAGATTGATGCATCAGACAAGCTAAAACATGTTGCGGTTAACAGCTAACATTTATTGACTGGTGTTACGTTACGGCCGTGGCCTATTTCACTAATTAATTCACTTGAAAAACATCCTCAGTTTCAGTCAGGAACAGCTCTACTTCTTAGTTACAGGAATACTAGTTGGCTTCTTTGTGTTGGAAACCTTTATTAGATGCTTTTGGTTGTGCTTTTAGAACAAGTATGGGAGGTTTTTTTTGGAGCAGAAGAGATAAAATGACTGATTTTCTGCTCTCTGACTTTGTTTAACTGTGATCAATGTCATTTTTATCCAAGTTATGTGGCTCTGAGTGACTCTTTTAGTTTACAAATTGCTAAAACAATGCCAAAACCGTACCTAATACTAACTTATTAATAATTTTTGCCATAATTTTTTATCTAAATTATGCTCAAAATGTGTTTTAAAAAGAATACAAAGAGACTAAGTAGAAATAAAAACAAAGATTCATGTAGGATTCTTCTTTTTTTTTAAATCCTAGAAATATATATTCCACTAATTTTCTGACCCAGAGGGACAAGAATCATCTGTGTAATAAAAACACCTGAGCTGCTCCCTGGACCCCGACACAGCCGTGGCTATTTGGCCTGGATCCTGAACAATGCTGCACCTTGTGAGTGTGACTGGCCGCCTGCCTGGCTGCACGGAGACAGATTATCCTGTCTAGTCTTGGGTGACTTTGGACACACATCAGTCGCGCCTGCTTTCTGTTGTCTGGCTTATAAACTGGTGAGACGGCGAAGATCTGTGTGTGCGGTCGAGGGCGTTACCTTGAGTACAGTGGCGATGACGAACACAGACTGGTGTGTGATCTCCGGGTCCTCGGTTCCGCTGTCCAGCCTGTCTCTGAGCTCCCGGCAGGCTTTTGCACCAGCTGATCGCCTGAAGATGCCTCTGGTGTATGACCCCTCCAGGTACAGAAACACCAACATGTCCTTGAGGAAACAGAATAATAAACAGTTCACTGTCAGTTATCCAGGAGAAGTAAGAAATGACCAGGATCAGACATATAATACAGTCCAAAATGCATGCAATTAAGTCACATATTAAAAACAGAAACTAGTGATGGTGCCATATTTTGGCAAAAGCTTCAATATAAATGTTTCCCAATTAATGTATTCTCCTTTTGAAAATACACAGTCAATCAAAAAATCTTCCTGTGACCCATTAAGAGGAGGTCCTGGCCCCCTACTACTGGCTTAAATGACCTCCAATCAGCTCACCATAACAGGCTTAGGGAGGCCTTGATCTGGAGAACAGATGGAGCTCAGGGGTCGCCCGAACAGCCGTCCCTGGGTCGGGGAGATCAGTGACGGGGACAGAGGCACGCCATCCAGCTGTGTGCTGGAACCCCTCCAGAAAGGCCAGTTGATCAATGACCGCTTCCTCTTGAAAGACTTCTGCTGACCAGGCTCTGTGGGAGGGGAGAGGAAGAGGAAGAGGTGAGCTGTGGTTTCTGTAGATGTTGAATTGAGCAGACAGACAGTAGCAGAATGAACGTCGAGCAAATCCTACAGATTGAATCCCAACACTATAAATGCAGCCTCAAATATGGTTTTGTTATATTTTTTTAAGACCCACTCAACCAAACCAGGCGTGAACTGAGTTTTCTCGTTTTCTTTAGTGCTGTATGCTGTAGGTCATAGTGGAATGAAAAAGTTCTGCGTAGTTACGAAGCAGAGAGTTTAGACCAAAGGGAAATATTCTCCCTCGCAGAAAGCTGCCTGAAACGCCTCCCTTGTTGTCCACATTCTTCTTCCCTCGCTTCATGGCATTACCATGAAACTCATGTGCAAAACACCTGGCAAGTGGCGAGTTTGACACACCCCCAACAAAGAATGAGCAGCTGCTTCCCTCCTTGCCATTTTGGATCAATCATCTGACTAATCAGAACAAAGTGGGACTTTTTGGGAGGGCTGCCTTAAAGAGACAAGACCCAAACTGAAGCGTTGCACACAAAAGTTTATGAAAGCTGCTGCAGTAATCTACAGTAGGATAGAAATATTTTTAAAAATGGTAAGAAAAAAAATCTAAATCAAACCTTGCTACAACTTCAGAAGCTGCATGCACAACAGAAGAGGAAAAGAACTACAGAGTGATTATGTGAAGGAAATGGATGCAGACGTGTGTTCATGCTGGAAAACACAATTTCATTTGAGGTGTGTGTACGTAGGTGTTTGTATATCCATGCGTGTGTGTGTTCTTTCACATATATCATGTATGGGGCCTTGTCACCGTGTGTTTCTTGTTGAGTGTTTGCTCAGTGGTGTAATGTCACCGTGTCTAGCTGTGTTGTGCAAGCGTCTGTCTGCAGGGCTGACTTCAGAGCATCTGCATGCTTTTATGTGACATAACAGCTCAGCAAGTCCCTTTTAATGGGAATGTATGGCAAACATTGTCAGTTTTTTCCTAGCACAGATACTTTATTATGAAGAAAAAAAAGTAAATTAAGATAATTTACTACCAAACATTTACTAGTCTGGCGAAAAAAAAAAAGAAGGCTTTGTTTGAGTTAGGAGCCTGAAGTTGCTACCAATAAAAAACCCCAGGAAAAACAAAGCTCCGACATGTTGTTTTGGACCATGTACTATTCAGTGAGATGTACAGATTGGAAGGTTATCCACCTCCAACCGTATTTCTGCTCAGCTTCAGCTTCAGACTAAGCTGTAACTTAGAAGTGGGAAGTTCGAACTCTTTTCCTCTTGCTAAATTATTTCTATAACGTATGTTAGTTGACGTTAGATATAAACAAGCTGCTCTAAAATGACTTAATGTTGTCTAGCCTGTCAAGGAAATCTGACTTCTCATTTAAGCTTTTTTTTCATTTTCCACCAGATCGAAGGAGGAAATTCTGATTGGAAATTTGTCCATGAAAGCACCATCAGTACAGCATGGGTAACAGCTGCTGCAAAAATAAACAGTGAAATAATAGCCATGTGAGCCACGTTTCTTATTGTTAGCAGCTTAAAACTAAAACAAAAACCCAGAGGAGATGTAGGGGCGTGAAAGTCCAGAGTTTATGGAGCAGATATGAGTTAAGACGTTGAGTTCTCAGCGGTGTTGTTAACCGGCCAGCAGCCGTTACGTTCTGCGGTGCATGTATGAACAACGTGGGCCCTTTTGACACGTGACTCGCAACGAGACTGTGGCTAAAAGAGGAGTCGGTAGCTCACCAGCTGTCCGTGGTCCAGCTGGAGACAAGGGGAATGTAAGGATCTGAGAATAAAATCAGTTTTGCATGTGGTCTGTGTGTTCTCTAAGGGTTATCAAGCGTAACAGATCTGAAAAGTGGCCAATCCTGATCACTCCATGTCTAACAAAATAATACCCGTGACTAAAAGTGCAAGTAAATGTTAAAAAAAGGGGGGGCTGGTGTTGTGTGTTTCTGTGATAATTTGACCAAATCATGTCAGATATTTCATTATGACCTCTGAAAATGGTCAGTTTGTGAAAAAAAAAAAGGTAGCATGTGGCTATTAAATCTTCTAATTTGCCAAACGAAAATAAAGAAAGAAAGAAGGTACATATTAATTTAGCCTGCAGGAATTTGTAATGGGTTACAAATAATCTGAGTAAATATTAAGTAAATATTAGAAACTATTCAACAAATTTCCTGACGACTGAAATGTCTTTTAGTTATTACTGTATTAACACCATCTGAGACAAACTGGCAAAATCTGCAAACCTGCAATAAATCTTTAAACACGCCATGTTAGTGAAAAACAATTGCAGCAACTCTGACTTGCCAACAATCTTGAAATAATAACATTAATGTTATTAAAGGGGGTTGCGATTTGTATCCAAGGGTGGGCCTCTACTAACAAACAATAGATTCTTTTACTGGGTGGAGGATCCCGTGGCCAAAAAAGCCCCCAGAAAATACGCCGTATACTTTAGATAGAGTTCATTATTTTACAATCTGTTGTGGCGTCATGCCTAAATACACTCTGGAGGAAAGTTCAACAGTAACAGAGTGACTGGCCTGCTCTGGCATTTCTCAGCGTGCCTCGCCATCATTGACAAAAAAACACGACCTCGCTGTAAATCAGGTGTTACGTCAATACAGCTCTATATGCAGGACATAGTTTTGGAGCAGGAGAATGAGGAAGCAGAGGCGCGACTGGGTGGGCAACATCAATCATCTTACGTTAAACATCTACTAGAGAGCTACAGACAGGTGAGAGATGCAGTTTTTCCTATGAAGAGGCAATAAAACAATACATTTGGCAAAGGCTATTAAGATTTCAAACAATCAACATCAGTTGTGTTAAAGTTTCCCTTCATTTTTTTAAGCTTGAGTGTGGATTTTTACATATGAACGAAGCCTTTTCTTAAATTTTCACACTACAAAGCTTGCCCCCCCCACCAAGTACATCAGCTAACTTATAACAGGATTGTTTAAAAGACATGGAAAGGGGCTTCTGCTTTGCTTTTATGTGCAGAAAGCTAACCATACGTTGGTTAGCTTTCGGGCTCGGGGTGAGCAATTAGTCCTCTAAGGCCACCGAGCTGGTATGGAGCGATTACGTAAGACTCTGTTATGCTTGAAGCGAAGGAATCTGAGGGGAAGCTTGTGGTTGGCAAACTGGAGCCTCCTTGACTGGAAAACACACACTTTTTCTCCACAACTTGTCCCCCCCACCCCCAAACCTCATGTCATCCTTTTTCCATCCCATCTTCTGTATCCGCAGTTTGTCCTCATTCCTGTCCACTGTCATCTTGTTTTTCTTCCTTCCTTCCCTCCCACCGCCTCAATTTCTCCTTCCCCGGCCCGCTTTTTCTTTTCTTTTTTCTTTTTTTTGAGGACCATCTTTTCGGTTTCTCCCTCTGCAAATTCCTCTTTCTCTATCAGCCAAGGTCGGCTGTTTCTTTTTCCTTCACCTCCGCTGGCCTTCAGACTTACTCAATAGCTGTGTCATCTCTTTTCACTTTCCATCTTCCTATTCTCACACTCTCCTGTCCCCGCTGGGGTTTCGTCCTCTTTGTCTGTCTACTGTTTTTCTTACTCTGATACAGGGTCCGTTCCTGCCCCCCCCCCCCCTGCTGTAACCCCTCATCTGTTCCCACTGTTCTCCTTTGCTCCTCATCCACCTGTTGATTCTTCCTCGACGCCAGCGTAAGCTCACGACTGTCGAGAATGAGCGCAAACAGTGTTTGGGTTTATGTAAGTGGAACAAATTGTGGGAAGTACTTTCTGTTCTGCATTAATACTTCTGTATCCTCGTATTTCTTCTAGCGGTTTCAAAGAGAATCAGATTTATGGATGGATTCTGGACGCGGCCGTTGTGTACTTAGAAACCTCAGCTGTCATGTTAAAAGGAAAACTCGTGTTCATTACAGCTCTCTTTTGACGCACGTAGTTCAGGAGTCTTCGTTGCCGTGGAAAGGTCCATGAGCGGAGAGGAACTGCTAACAGTGGTTGTACGCCTGCTGTCTTGTTGCTGGCGTTACCCAAAAATCGGCACTTTTAAAGCTTAGAGGAGATTTTGATTTTACGACTTTGCTTTTGAAATGCTCTTAGGCCTCTACTCTCCACTCGTTCTCACTGCAGAATCTCTATTTTTAAGCCCTATCAAGCCGTTACCTCCCATAGCTTCATGCAAACATGGCTTACCTATAAGCTGTGATGGTCCCAGGACAACCTTGTTGGGTCTGAGGATAAACTGGCACTGAGTGTCCGGGGGGAGGCACTGGTCCAGCAGCAGCACTCCTTGGCAGTCTGTGGGACTCATCGGATCCCTCCCTACTCCTCCTCCCACTCCTCCAGAACTGCTCCCGGCATCCCGAATGTGGCTCATCTTAATGCTGAAGGGAAACTCGTGGCCTGAATGAAAGGTCAGAGTCCAGAGGTTAGAGGTGGAGAGTCTGGTATGTGCAGTGTGTGCATCAGGGACATGGAGCCAAAAGCATAGATGTGGGAGAAATTAAGAGCACGGCTGGCAAAGACAAAGGCCAAATCAGAAATATTGAGCAGGACTGAGAAATACCGCCACTATAAAATCATCTGCACTGAAACACTCCCAGATGTGGAGTTTTTAATGCTTGAACAGGAGTGACTCCCAGCTGTGGGCTTTCTTTGCATTAGTGCAGCTTGTTTTTTTTTTGTTTTTTTTTAAATACTCATTGAAGCGAAGAGAAATGAGCATTTCATTCAATTAAGTTGTGAAGAATTTGCTTATAGCTACAAGAGTATATGTGTTTTTCTTTCAATTCTCAACTTAAAGTTCAGTTTAATGTATTTTTATGGTGGTGTTTTAATGGCTTTCAGAGCTCACCGATGAGAGGATATGGAGGGTCGTCCTTACAGGAACTCACCCACAACCGGTGGTCTTTTACGCAGCCCTGGATGAAAAAAAAGAAAGAAAAAAAGACAAGTTAAAGTCTTGCTTTGTCATGTCTTGCATGCTTTTGCCTGTTAAGACACCTTCATAAATGCATGACTGAAAGGCTATAAACTCTAACGTCACATTAAGGTACAGCCATTAGCTACCGGGCTGAGTATCTTTGGGTTGTTTGTTTTTTTACCGATATGCCAAACTGCTGCAGAGCCATGTGGATGACATCAGTGGTGCTGTCGGAGTTGCTGACTGCAAGCGTCTTGGCCTGTTGGAAAAATGGATTTGTGTGTTTCATTAATGATAGCAGGGCCTGTAATGCTATTAATGACTGAAATAAATGTTCTGGTGCTGAAAGAAATCAATTAAAAGTAAAAAAAAAAAAGAAAACAAGGGGAAAAAGAAAAATTTCATACATATGCACAATTTCCAATATCCTTGGCAAATATCTTCAGAGGAATGGTTTTTGGATCGTCCTTCTCTTTCCCCTCACTTATCCGACTGAAAGCAGGAAGCAACAAAAGAAGGAGACGAGGGATGAAACGGGACGAAAAAGAAGAGCTGATGCAAACATTTTAAATATGAGATAATCACATCTGCTTAATCCCATCATTCATCAAAATCTAACTCGTCCTACGCCAGATGCCACATCGGATTTGAGGTGACATCTGCGGTATGAGGTTAAAAAACTGTTTAAAAAAATGCAAGAGGAGGTTTAAGCAATTACTCACCTGTTAATGAGCGCCAACCACTTGTCCTTGAGCTCTCCAGAACTGAAGAGTAGTAAAGAAAATGATAAAACATGATCAGATGCTTTTGCTGTTATGCAACTCTGGCTGTGTAAAACTGCAGATTTCACCCCGGAGCTAAGGGCAGATTCCACGCAATCAGTGTGTTTGATTGAAAACAAAAGCGTGTGTGCCACTGAGGCAGGTGCAAAAAAAAAACAAAAAAATACAGCACGGCATGTATGATTGCATTTATTTGCGTTGCATGTTTGAGCCTGCCGTGCGTGTGCGTCTGTCTACTTCAGTCTTGTTGAGGTTCAGTTGAGCTGCTCAACAAATAGGAATCGTCTCTGCGCTTGAGGGTTGGAGGACTTTGTGGCTTTATGTTTGGTTTGCAGTTCCTTTCTGCGATGTACTTCTGCACCTCAGAACATTGTGTACTCTTTTTAGAAACATATCGGACTGACTCAGAGAGGCGCGTCATTGAGCTTGCCATGTATAAAAAGCGCGGTTAATATAGTTACATCAGAGGATCAAATTCAGATAATCGAAGAAAAATATGGCAATATTTCCACTTTCCAGACATTCCTCTTCTTCTATTGCATGCGAGGGTGAGCACATACCTGAACGTGGCCACACAGTTGCAGGTGGGCCAGCCCATAACGAAGCTCCTCTCAGGGTTCGTGCTCCCCTCACACACCTCCTCCATGCAGTGAGCCGTCCACATCTCACACATTCGAACTTGGGCCTTTACTTTAAAATGAGTCGGAGACCTGCATTTGGAAACATATGGAAATCCTTTAAGAACCATTTGATAAAGAAGGAAATATTAAACTATCTAGCTATTCTAAGAGGTTAAACACAAGCGTACTCGCTAAATGTGCATTCATTCGCCACAACATCTCTAATTATAGAGGCACAAGATCCAAAGGCGCATATTTGGCACACAAACACACATTCTCTGCAACGATAGTTTTATAAAAAGGCAGAAAAACACAAATACATCACTGAACTTCTCTTCCCTCATACTATTGGTGTCTTCCAAATGTACGTTCTTCTACTCCCCCTGTGTCCAGCCACGATATATTAAAGCCAATTATAGCGTATACTCTTTGTACTGGAAGGGTCAGCTCCACCCACTGGCACATGACTCCCTGAACACACCACAGACATCCTGCTGTGTCTGCACTGAGGGGTTTGTGTGTACAGTAACTGCATAAATACACAGTCTGTATGTTTGTGTGTGTGTGTGTGGGTGTGTGGGTGGACTTCAAAAATGGCTATGGACTCTTTAAGTTTCTATTTTTGAAAGTGCTTGTGCGTTGTCGTTTTGTGCGTGGGGAGCCCCGTACTGCAGGCCCAAAGCAGCGAGGCCAGCGGGGGCTTTGATCTCGGCCAGGCTTCATATGGATTTAATTGGCTGGGAAATAATTATACGCTGGAGGGGGGAAAAAATGAGAGATGGAGAAGTGAAAGAAGCTCTGGAGTAATAGAGAGGAGAGTCAGAGCATAACTCTACACTTGGACTAAGTCAGAGAAACAACCTTAATCCTCTCAAATTTGTTACAGGAAAAAAGGAAGAAAGGTTTTTTTCTGCATGCTTCTCACACGAACTACCACTTTGCTGCTCTCGTTTCTTTCTCTTTAGGAAACATGCAGTGTGTGTGTGTGTGTGTGGGGGGGGGGGGGTGACGACTCACTTGGCCTTGGCGACGAGCAGCGTGTCAGTGAAGAGGAAGAGGTGTCTCTCTTGGGTCTGCAGGCCGGTCTTTAACTGCGTCTGGGCGTGACCCAGGAATACGCGGCCCGGGCACTCGGCTAGGAAGGCCTGGACCAGGGGACACGACTCGGGGCTGACCGGCGTCATGCAGCTTTCCCTGGAGGACAAAACCAAGACAACAGACAACACAATGAAATTCTGATCCCCAATGGAGAAATTAGTCTTCTGGATGTGTTCGGAGGTATGTGCTGGAGCAGCAGGGTTTTTTTTTGTTTGTTTTTTCTGGAAACCTTGCATGAGCTGGGCCTAAATTCTCTACAGAGAAATTTTCATGATGCAAAGCAATGAGCTCCAGAATGGTTCAAAGCAGCTCGCTGGTGACCTGGGACAGAAATATGAAGGTGCTGGAAAGTATGAAACTACATAAGAAGCATGTGCAATATGAGAAGTTGCTGCTGCAAAGCCCCTTAAGACAGAAAGAGAGACTCAAGACAACATTTTCTTTCTTCATCTCTGAGCTGCCGGCCACTTTAACCTGAAACTGCATTTCAATAGTGAAGGTGTTTAGACATAAATGTCATGTGTTCCTGTTAGCTTGTGAAGAAATTGGTTAAGACTACCCCCTAAACCCAATTAACCTTGAACTTTATCTGTGGGGCTTTATGCTAGCCACGAGATTTTAACGTCACTGAATTGGGAAGCCGTACGTTCCCTTTAATTCTCCTGCTTTCACTGTGCAAGAGATTTTTCCCAAATTGTTTAAAGAGTGTGACATAACGCAACTGAAAGCAGGAAGGCCTGTGGGGTGGTGAACCAAACCTGGAAAGGCCCAAAGAAGGCCCTTAATGGTCCAAACGGCTAATGCAAATTAAAGGAAGCTGAAAAAGCTGAGTTTTCACCGCATTATTTCCCGATTCGTCACAGTTGCGACCGCACATGCCATCAGCCATTTCGCTGAAACAAATGCTACACTTTCAAACCTGCTCTGCAATCGTTTGGCCACAAATCCGGAGTTATGTTGCATAAGCCAGTTGGAGAAATCTGTTAGACATTATTTGCATGTTTTGGATCAGCACAAAGATGCTTCTGGAAAGTTAAACTGTCAGAGAAGGACAAAATGGAAACGCTGAAGCCGTTGCCTTTCAGTAAAGCAACTGCAGATTAGAGCAGGTTTTATTTGAAGATACAGAATACAAGCTCGTTAACGGGGATTTGAATTAAAACAGAGTTGGCCTCCACGATGGACAGATGTAAGCAAAGGAGGGTTTTTTTTTTTTTGGTGGAAAAGGAAATAATTTGAGCGCTCCATCCTTTCCTGTTTACTCCTCAGAACCAGATAAAACACTTAAATGCCCACTTGCACACACATTTTCTATCTCTGTCTCTTTCATGTACACTCATTCTGCTCTCTCACTCTTTACATAGTTTCCACTTTTCATTTCTTAGTTACATGTACCTACAAGGACACATACTATTCTGCAGGAGCTGTCCAGGTTTTGCCAAGAAGCCAATTCTTTCATGTACAATATTGCTTCCAGCTACATTGCTTAAGTGATTGGTTACATAACAAATTGGTGCGTTTCCTTATTGTTAGTCTGTCTTTGTGTGTCATCCAAAAATAAATCCAACGGGGAGCTTAGTGAGTTCAGTTCAATTAAACAAAGGTTGCCAATTAAGCAGAGTCTCAAAGGAACCCACCGCCCTGCAAGAGCAGCAACCTTTAAACTTTCTACAACTTGCTTTTTTACGGTGTTGCAAAATGTGGGAAACATGCATAAGAGAAAAGTATGCAATGATCTACAAAACTTTTAAATCCAGAATTTAATCTCAGATAATATATCTGGTTGAATGTTACATTTCTGTTTCATTTCAATTTGCAGCAAGTTAATTGGGTAAGAAAAAAGAAAAAAAGTATTTCGGAAATGAAGATGGGAAAGGGTTCATCAGTCGGTGAAAGACCTGTGTGGCCAAATAGTTACAAAATTCCAGAAATGGACATAAAAATGGAAAGAATTTCTTGATTTCATCATCTAAAGCACATAATATCATTAAAAAATTCTGTACACATTAGGCGGGGATGAACTCCATTAGGGTTCGGACAGCGCTGCATAACAAACTGGCACGACATCGACGTTTTGGGGCAAAGGAAGTTCATCTGTGGATTCTTAAATGCGCGATAAAACTCGGAGATGCAATTAAACTGCCAAGCAAGGGGGAAAGAAACATGCAGCCGTCCAGAAAATCTCTCTTTCCAGATGTTTGGAGGTTTGTCTTGCTGATTTCAGAAAAAATCCCATTCTCCAGGTTTATAACACATTTGGTGCGTAGTAACAGAGTCCTGCTGTTTAATTGGTATTTGGGGAAGTATGAAGCAAAAAAAACGACAAAAATCCCAAACTGATGATCGGTTGAAATCCAAGAAAAGAAACTCCACTTTCGTTAAAAGAACAAAACAATAATAAACATGATCATTAACATAAACATCTGAAATAAGCTTGTATTTTTTTTATATATATATATATATAAAACAAAGAAAAAAATATAAGAGATCTTTCTACATGGCACTAACATTCGTATTAAAGTGAAGACACATGCAGTTTAGGAATAAAAAAAACAAAAAACAAAAAGCCCTGCAGGACGACGCTGAAGGATTTCAGAGATTCTTGATTAAGTTGTACTAGGATTAACATCACAGTGTGAAGCCTCGAAAAATGTCATCAGGACATGCTCCTTTGTCCTTGTTGTCAGTGCAAATCCTGAAAACACTCCTGTCCCCCCCCCCCCCCCCCCCCCCCCCCGCCCTCCCACCACACACACGCACGCACACACACACACACACACACACACACACACACACACACACACACACACACTTGTAAAGCCCCTTTCACATCTCGCTGCTCACCAAAAAGACAACATCGTCCGTATTCAGCGCACATCCTCAGATTGACAGCCGAGCCGGCCACCCCTTTCACTCCGATGGATGAGCAGCTAATGTCTCCATTGTACATCATGTGATGTTGATAAATTGAGCGCCCGCCCCGCCCGCACATACATGGCCACCTTTGTGGAGGATTGTTGACTTTTTGGAACACAATAAGGGGCCAGTGTACAATGAACCCCACAACGCCGCATACTAATCTACCCGGATGAATATTCAAGCAGCGCCGAGAGAGATTTTTTATCAGCTTAAATCACAAAGTCGGTCTCTGATGAATCAATTGTAAAAAATCGACACAGACCAAATATATGGGATGTTTGTCATTCGACGACCGACTGGAAAAGACGATTAAAAACCTATCCCAGGAAGGATACAGAGCACGACTTAGTTTGGAAGAAATGAACTAAATGAATGATTGATTTGAATAACAAAGACGTGGATCTCGTCTCTGAGTGAGGCTCGGCGTTTTCGGAAGTGAGCAGGATTTTTCATGCGGACGAACAAGCCTGCTGCTGTTGATTCACTACGAATCTGTGCAGCAAACACTCGTCCATCAAGTAACACCGAATGTTTAAATCAGCTCAAACCTCGGAGGCTCGTGTGAGGATGACGAGTAAAGCTGCACAGCCCCGAGAACAGCTGGATTAACAGCTGCCGACGTCTCTTAGCTCCTCGTGTTAAACTTCTGTCCATGTTTTTCTTTTCCGCTTTATTTTTCTTATACAGTTTCGGTTTAATTCAATATTTTGCCTCCTTCATCCGTTTATCTCCCGTGTTTGACTTTACGGTTGCCGTGCCATCACCTCGGCTGTCAGTCGGTCGACCTCATTCTTACGGATTAACACCCTCTGGGCTGAAATGACACACACCGACGCAACAATCTGCTCACCTTTGATAAAGATCCCGAGAACTATGTCTCTTATCTGTGTCTTTTTCTTTCTTTTTTTTAAACAATATATCATTGTCTGCATCTGATTTGCCTCTGGGGCCAAATCTGACACCCTGTCCTAAAACATCTTCAACATGTGTTTGGAAGAAGAAACCAGGAAGAAGCAAATGAAATGAAGTACAGTGGCGTATCATCTCTTTTGTTTCTGCTGCAACATGTAGACTAAGACTGAGATGAAAACACAGAACAAGAGGAGGGTCTGTGATGTGATGGAGAGTCACAGTCAGTGTCTGCGAGGACAAAATGCAAGTCCACGGGAATTTGAGGGAAAAGGGAGTCAGAGGTTGGGTGAATGCGTACTAGCCTCTGTGTGTAACCCATTGACCTTCTGTGTTTTTGCATACTGGAGGATTGCATCACCGGCAGTCTGACCTGGTTCTCCAGACAAGCAGCAATTCACAATCGAGTGTATGTGAGCGGGAGACAAAGAAAAGAAAGAATGCCTGTTTACATGCGGATTCAGGAACACGTCATATTACACGGCGCACACACCAGCCCGTACCGTCTCCTAAATCCACAGCAGCGGCTTTTGTTCATTACCGCAACAGAACTACAGTAAGCCTTTTGACATTTATTCTCCAGCCATAACAACCAAAGATCAGCGGATATTAACCACGAGCAAACACTAACCACTAAGACTACACAGGCAGACTTAATTAATCCAGAAGGTGTTTCATAGTCCCGACCGCAACCACCTAGAAATTAAACTGTCTGTTTCACTGTTTTCCTCCCCTTTCACTGAGTAATTTCCATATATTTAAACTATACAGTCATCCCTTGCAGACATGCAATGCTTTCCATATATCCAGAGGAAAAACATACAGTGCATGGCGGGGCATACTCACGAAGAGGATGAGGTCAGCTGAAACTCAGTAAAGGAGGAGTTACTAGGGGGCTGTGAGCAATAATATCTTTAGCAGGGCACATCATTAAAACCAGGAAATGTCTTTTGCATTATGTGGATTCTTGTTATCTTGAGCTCTAAATGTCCTCAAACAACCGGATAGATCAAAGAAAATGTTTTTTTTTATTTTTTTCAAGGTTTGGGGGTTAGATTAAAATTGGTATTAACTGAATACAGCAATATCCTGACAAGTGTTTTAATAAAACATGCTCAGCTGACAGAACGCAAAAGGACCAGATAGGGTTTGGGCCATCTGCAAACCAACAGATGTGTGTGTTTTCCACATTAGTTTTTCTCTTTTTGGGGGCGAAGGGAGGGGGTGGGGGGTATATCTTGCATGTGGTGACCGGTACAAGTGAGTGTAAGGTCAGGACTGTCAGCCAGTCATATGTTTTAATGCTTTATGGTGCAGCCACCTTCCTCAATGATGTATACCTTCATTCCCTGAGGAAGAGGGGACTTAAACTCCACTTTGCTGCAATAATATCCTGCACTGTAAGACCCGAGGCTGAAGGATGAGGTTATTCATCTGGATGAAGTGCAACTCTGGGAGACGGTGATGTAAATGGCTGAGCTAAAGTCCAGAGAGACCCCCTTTTCAGCACCTCGAAGCCTGATAGCAGAGGCAGAGCAGAGGGAGCAAAAAGACCAAGTCATGTGGAAGATAATAGGTAAGAAACTGAATGCTACATGGATATAAATCCAATTTACTTGGCTTTGGTTTTATCTGGGTACTCCAAACATACTTGGTTATGGATGCAAAACACATGCAACAATAGGAAGTAAAAAGCCAAAGTTGATCCCAGTTTAGTTTCCAGTCAAGATGACCTTGTTCCACCGGGTCGGCATCGACAGAAAGAGGTACTCAAGGCTGCATTTAAGTACATTTAACTATCAGAGTAAGAAATAAATCAAAGGTAATGATAGAAAAGACTACGATGTAATAGAGAAATTACTCTGGTCATAAGAAATTATAATAACCAGGCTGAGGACCAGCTTCTCATCTCAGTTTTCTAAAACGGTTGTCCTCAAACCAAAGAGCATGGCCGCATCCGACTCTTCCAAACCTACGATTCCATGAGGTCAAGAAGAAACAACCAGGGTGGCTTTATCTCTAAGCTCTCCACCAGATTGCCGCATTACAGTCAAAGAGTGGACGTTAGTGAAAGCAGAAAGTATGCAAACCTTAAAAAGCCGCTCAGTCGCAGAAGAAATTGCACACATGGAATATTAGTTACTTTCCCTGCGGAGCCCCTGGGATTTACTTGGATAAGGAGCTCATTGGTGATGCAATGATGTTTAAGCTGCAGCCAAGGACTGCTGGAACTACTGATATATCCATTTTGACTGCATTAATGGGGCTTCGGGGTGTTATGACTTTTAGAAAAGCAGCTTCCAAAGCACACACATGGGCTGAAAAACCTGACCACAACAAAATCCTGATAAAACCAGCTGTTTTTCCCAAACAAATAGGGACTAAAATCACATCAACCATTATCATGACCTACTGAGAGTCATCTAGCCACTCCACTGGTGGCAACCCCTGCACACACATTAATGAACACCTCACCCCCACACCTCCCGATGTGATGCCAAAGGTTAAGGGTGACAGCTGAGAGTGTCAGGCCCTGGCTCCACACCTTCTATGACTTCACACATAAACACACACACACACACACACAGGCTGGTCAGACTTGGACAGACTAAGTGGCTCTGTTAGTCTGACTCGACTTGTCTTTCACTCAATAGGCTGCTTGTCTCAGCCGCACACTATACCTGCAAGCAGAATATCCGCACTCGCTTACTTTCTTTAGCACATGCACATTCTGCCCCAAGAGAACTGACCCATTTAGCAGTGCGGAGAGTTTCCTTCAGCACCGGGAGTTATAGCAATGCTGTAACCAATTCTGATCGTCCTCTGCAGTCTCCTAAAATTGCTGCTTGCATGCGTATGTGTAGAACATGCCTGGCTTGACTCTTTGGAGGTATTCTGGAGACATACAAAGTTAGATTTCAAAGGCCAAAAGTGCTTTGAGGACAAGCTTGCCTCAAAAGCCGCCACCAAACACACAATACAAACAAAGTTTCTAGTAAATAAGCACCGTCCCTGAAGGGTTCGTAATGGCTTATTTCCGACCCCGTTAAAAGGAAGAGGAAAGGCATTTGAGCGATACGGGAGTGATGAAAAGACTGATAGCTCTGGGAGAAGTAAGCGTTTAAACCGCCCCAGTGAATGAATCCCAAAGGAAAACAGTCTTAACTCTTAAGCAAATTGGGGGAAAACATCTGAATCTTGTGCAAATATCTACGTTGCGGGCTTAGTCCTCTAAAGCTCCTTTAAAATGCATAATCTGTGTGTGAGACTGCTCACTACAGATCTAGATTTTCACATCTGCTTGGTGTTTTTATCCGCAGCTTCCAGGCTTCAACTTTTTTTCCCCCTTCCTCTAATCTCTCTGCTATCAGCCCTTAAATCCATGCCCGAGTTTTTCTGGGAGGATTCAGTGACAAAATCATGAAAGGCTTGCAAATAAATGCATGTAAAGTGCAGCTGGCGATACCAAAATGTGAATGAAAGGGTAACTCTTTTTTTTTTTATATACAAGTTGCCTGCAGTTGGAGACAAATGGGTATCAAGAAAGACATGTTTTAGTATTATATCATGTCTGCATTTGTAAATCAACATATCTGCTAAGTGCTGCAAAAGAAACCAGAGGATGGTAAACACAAATCAGTTACCCTTTATAAACCTTTTTATATGGATATATAATATATATATATATATATATACAGGCCAGCAGGGGGTCTCAGCAGCTCTACTGCAGCATTATAATGAAAGCAGGTTGTAGGTGTGTGTTTGTTGATACCTGGACGCGCTTCTCGATCTTGTAAGTGCTTTGCTGATGACCAGCGAAGGTGCTGACTGCCGTCTCTGAGCCAGGGTCTTCATCTTCTGCACAGTCGGAGAGGGAGAAAGACGCAGGGCATGGGTTAAAGCATGTTTATCGTTTACATTTCATGAGTAACCAACTTTTAGAATATGAAGGCAGAGAAGTTGCAAAGTCTACAGTAAGGTCTACTGTGTGAGGCTGTTGTTGGCTGTGCAGGAAGTACAGGATTTCAGAGAAAGGGAATGATGGTGATTCATAGCAAAAGGAGAAGCGACAGCAGGAAAAGGGAGAGATGAAGAAACAAGACATAAAAGTGGCGAAAGTACTTGACTCTTGGAAGTCGTTTAAGAGTTGCATTAAGTTTGCGATCGCTTGTGTAGCCTCGACTGTAACATGCTCCCTCGCAGAGGTATGACCAGCATCCTTGTGGCTGCCGCAAGTATTCCAATTAAATTTAATCTATTTACGACATACCAAAATCCCCCGCCAACATACACTACAGTTATTCAATCTGAAAAAGGGCTGAAACTTCCTAAAGTAGCATTGCAAATTAAATGAGACCTGGCATTTTAAACTTGTTTTGCAATGACATATGGGGGAACATTCTTCTCTTTGCAGCCTTACATTAGATATGTAGGACAAAGTTTAAAAAGCCTTGTAGAAATGACACCATGATGAGCATCACAGGACACTAGACTCAACATTTGGAGGAAAAGAAGATGCACCGACTTCACATATGGCCTAAAGTAAACACCCTTCCATGACTACTATTTCTCTTCTGGGACTTCTAGGACAGTTTATTTGGGTTTGTAGTTAGTGGGATGCATCATGGTTGTATTCGGGGCTGCATTCACTTGAATTTGTAACGGCAACAAGTTTTATCATCCACACCAAAAGTCATGGAGCCATACTTTCTGTGAAATCAGGGATGAATATGACAATGATATGACTGAGATGACACCTTGTTATTCTTGCAGTAAACTAGCGATTGGCAGGTCCCCCCCCCCCCTCCCCCGGGGCAAAGAAAACAGGGAGAAGCTGGGGGAAAGAA
>JAOXYM010000013.1:6145298-6166610 GCA_028567055.1 Leptatherina wallacei | reverse complement strand
GGGGGTTGGTCATAGTTTGGTTAAGATTGTGCAACAACAACAATTGCTTCATTAAGGTTAGAAAAGTTGTTGGTTGTTCAACTTTGTGTATAATTGCTGATCCATTTTTAAATGTTTTATTCTTGTGTACTTTTGAACCTACTTCTGCCACCTGTACAGACTGTCTTTTTTAAATGAATCGGCTTGAAATGAACCCATGATCATATAATAGATTTAGGATCTCAATTGGAGAACAATGAATTGGATTGAATTGGACTGTATCTTTAAAAGCGCCTTCGGGTGACTTGTAAATTGAGGATAACAAATAAAATTGAATTGAATTAAATTGAATTGACAATCAGTCTGTTTGGTTGACGGTAGTCCTCTTAATACTGTCGCTTTCTTATGTTTATTTTCATTACTTATCAGGATGTTTTCATCTTTATTTTCACACCAGATCTGTTTTGACGGTTTTCTTCTTTTTTTTTTTTTTTTAGGGGTTCTTTTTTCAACTTTAGGGCTATTTTGGATTTACTATCTCTTGCAGTGTTTCAGTTTGTTTTCGTTTCATTAATAACTACTTTTTCTTCATGTTCCTGCCTCCTTCAAGTCTGTATTTGTCTCTTCCTCAACTCACTGCTGATAATGGCCAGTACAACGTGTTGATGGGCGCTGGATTCCCTCTGCACTGAAGCTTTCAATATTTTCCCAAAGAAGTTCCGTTGTGTTACAACAGATTTCAGCTCCCAGAGTCATCGCTCACACAGCCAAATATGGTGCTAAAGCGAATCATGTTAATATAAAACAAAGCAAGTGTTTAAAACTAGATCATTATGGTCATTTTTCAAATGAGGACAGCCATGAAGAACCTTTTAAACCCTGAACGCTGTGGTGATTTAACATTTATGAAGGAATTATGTGGTTGAGGAGATTGAATCCCCCAAAAATTACCACAGAAAGCTCTTTTGCTGTTTAGAGTATACTTTTACATTAATGAGGAGCACTTTCAGAAAATTCTAAAGTCAAGCCTTGTTTTCATGTCCATTGTTATTTTTCTCCACATGCTGAGTCCATCATCTGTTTACCCCTCCGGGATTTAAGGATCCAGCCTTTTAAAGCCTCTGAGACAAACACGAGGGTAAGTTACAGAAAATGAGATGGCAGGAATTTTAGCATCACCCTCTGCTACAGCCAGCGTGTCTCTGTGTCTTTCAGTTCGTCTAAACATTGTGGCGTGGAGTGACCGAGGCGTATCGAGCCTCGGAGACACGTGGAGGAGACAGACGGAGGCGGCCCTGTTGAAACAGACTGAGACAAAGCCTGTGGTGAGAGGGAGTGACTCAGGTGGAGGAAAGAGAGGGTTGGCATCCAAGAACTCTGTGTTGGGGATGGAAATTGTGGGTTAGCTTGCAACTGCTTGTAAGATCTCAAGTGGTGGGATGCTTTCATAGCAGATTTTGAGTTTGTCAAAGTACCCAACAGCTGGTTTTTCATCACATTAAGGCCACATAAATACAGATTATCTCCTAGAAATTGTGATATGCATTCTGACCCTCTGCTTGTTTTTCTTAGACGAGAACATTTTTATGCGTTTTCTTTTTGTTAATTGAGTTAAAATGATGTTTGTTTATTACAGAAACTGCTCTTTGAGAAATTAAATTAGCTGATTTAATGGAGAGTTTGTATAACTGAATTCTCTTCCCTGTCATTCTTAAGTTTAATGGTTTTGGAAAGTTATTTCTTCACCCGATGGAAGGTCTAAAAAGTGTTGTATGTACCTTTTAAACTCAGCTTGTCTTATTGTCTCTGCTATCAGGCTACATGGATAAAACCTACCTGACTTGCAGATGATTTTCCTGCACCAGCACTCGAAAACAACTGTTTAAAAAAAACAAAAACAAAAAAAAACAAAGAATACCATGATACCCTGCTACAACAATAATTTCCCTCTAACAGGGACAAATAAAGTATATTTCATTTCATTCATTCATTTCATTAAAGTTTGTGATTTTTCAATGAATTTGAAACAAATGTCTCAAATAATCATTCAACTACACTGGAAAAACCTTCTCTAACACCGTTGTGTTGTCTTAACTGTATCTCTCTGAGACATACAGTAAGTCAGACAGACAGACAGACAATCACTCATTGAGTCAGAAATACTGAGAAAAATCAGAGAAACAGACAGTCTAAGCCAGGCTGTTGGCTTGTAACATCTGCTCTCTTATTGGGCACACAGACACACATACACAGACACACCTACACACTAACAAGCCCCTCCTCCTCCTTACAGACCTTTTAACCCCACTAATCTGATTAGTGCAGTGTCCCTACAGAGTGAGGATGCTACTGGCAAACTGCAATGTGCATGTTTGTGCGGTGTTATTGTTGTTATGACTGTAATATCCTGACTCTGTCCTTGTTTCACACGCAGCAGCATGTTGCTTGATTTATGGTGTGAATAACGCAACGTATCTTACATGAGCACAACACACAAAGCAAAGCACAGATTCACAATAAAAGAGATTTATGGTGTTATCTTTTATTTGGATTTTTTGATTATATCTACACATCTTTTTTTTATAGTTTTCACATCCTTTGTAATAATTTGGTTATGTAATATTACTAATAGTCTGATATGTTAATAAAATTCTGTAACAGTGCGGTGATCATCATGTTAACAGTAGAACTAGTAATAACAATATAATTGTTAGATTTAAAAAAAAAAAATTTTTTTAGCTGTGCTCACTTTTTTTTCCTTTTCTTTTTTTCGGGTTGAGGAGTCTGGCATCATAAATCAAATGTTTTTTTGTTTGTTTTTCTGCACACATGACTGACATGACTGATTTGCGTTTGCATTCTCCAACAAGGACAGAAGTCACTTTAAGGATGCTGCAAACAAGTTATTTCCTCAAGGCTGACTGAACTGATGTCAGCTCAGGGGTTGTGCCGGTATCAGCACCAGGTTCAACCTAACAGGGTTTCCATGTGATGACAGCAGGGATCCTGTATTTCCGTGACTGATACTGGGATTTGGTGACAGGTTAACGTGAAGATTTTAAATGGAGGGATTATTTTAAAAAAAAGATATTCTCATATATTGTCTACAAAATCCTCTTATGAAAATGTGGAATTTTTTTGTCAATCCAAACAACTCTCCAGGTTAATTCATTAGAACCTTTAATCAACAAATACAAATAAGAAGGAAAAGCAATTTTTAGTCTATTCACTTTAAATTAATTTGATTTAGAACATATAGCCAGAAGCACGCTCAATATCTGGTGGAGGAGTGGGATCTTTACTACAGTTTTACATCACATTAACTATTTTTGAACAGGAGATGCTGGGGCTTATCTTCACTATGCAATTATTTTGATCATAAGCATTCACAATAACAATATTTATGTCGCAGCAATAAAACATCTAAAAACAAAATATATTATCAATGTAACATTTTCTCTCCTATTATTTTAAGAGGCAAGGAACAGTAAATAATATATATTCAAAATACAATCATCATTCACTAAAGACTTGATATATATGTCCCAGCTCTGTTTTATAAAATTAGATTATAAAATAATATGTGACCTTCTTACAGAGGTTTACAAGATTTGCACATTGAGATTTCCCCACATTCTCAGGATAGTTTCATATTATTATGCTTTGTAAATGATGAAAGAACAAAGATCTTTGTTATCTTGAATGAACAAATATGTTTTGGGACTTATTGGTGATTCTGTGACTTGAGTTTGGCACAAATTGGTTAGCCATGCTCCATCCTTGGTTGGAAAGACTAAAGCATTTAAGGATGTCCCTTTTATACCCAATCTTGACACCCTCACTGGTTAGCAATTATCTGCAGACTGTAGAATCTTGCAAAATGTTTTTACTTACAATACAAATCAAAGGTTTGAACACACTTACCCAATAAATGTGAATGGCAAGTTGTGTCTAAGCTTTTGACAAATACTGTATGTAATAAAAAAAATTGTCACTACCCAACCTATTTTTTTTTCAGTGAAGTAATATTACAATAATGTTGGTAAGCAACAACACTTAAAACCATTTCCTTTGTACTTGTGTCTGTTAAACAAATTAGAAACTTTCAGTTTAAAGTTTCTTGTGCATCAAAGTTCCCAATATTTATGGAAATGGTATTTGCATAATAATCTATGAGAGACAAACTCTTTTAATGATTGTCTTTGCTCCACAATCCCTAACACAGTAGATGTTACAAAATGGTAACTTTGTCCAACTTTGTGCAGAAATGTTGAATATCTCCAACATTTCTGAAAGCGAGTTATTCAGGAAAAGCAAGTCTTTAGCCAGATCCTTTTTGTTTTGAAGTCAACCCTGCATTTCTGCTGGTGAAGCAAGGAATGAGCACAGCTTTTTACCTTTTTTATAACTGAATGTATTTTCTGTAATATCACTGTTATCATTATCATTGATATAATTCTTCTAGAAGATTGAAAACTACTGCCAGAGATTGACGTTAAATTCAATTCATCGTCATTGAATATCTTATTATTTAATGATTATATACTGGTGACACCTACTTATTCACACGTAATGTGTAGGTGTGTCCAAACATTTGACTGGAACTGCATAAAACAAAGATAAATAAATATACATGTTATTATCTCAGATCCTTTTCTGCGCTGGTTTTATTCTAATGGTTGATCATTTTATTCAATACATCTGTAATATGCTGACTTCAAGGATTTCTATTTCTGTGAGATACCACAATGTTTTATTGGATAAAATGTAAAATATAATGTAATGCAACACAACGGCTCTGCTGGAAATTCTTCCTTGCAGAACTTCAACATTTACAGTTCTTATTAATGTCAAGAATGTGATCATTTTACTAAAATGCCTATTATTTAGTCTGTGATTATTAAAAGAATTATATTTAAAAAAAATAGTTTTTACATTTCTTTTTCAACCAAATTCACACACTGGAAGAGTTCAATAATAACTGTATCAGTTTACACATTTATTTTAACTGCTTGCTGCTGTGGTACGTTCTGGAAGAACAGGCTTTAAGACACCAGCAGCCAGTTTCTCATGACCAAACAATGACATTCTCAAACAAAGGTCGACCTCCAGTCATCCAACACTGATTACAAAAATCTTTGACAACACAGAGCAAATATATTCTCCATAAACAATTCAATGAATCCAATAACACGAGGACGGTTTTTTTTCCAAATCCAAAAGAAAACTGATCTGCTGTTGTGTTACAAAGTTTATTTCCTCTTTCACATCAAATCACTCTGCAGTACTTGTACCCACATTTGACCTACCGGTACTTTTGCGGGGCATACACACCATGTCAGCATTTTGAAATGTGTGTACATTGTTTTCCAGGAAAACATAAACCATGTACAATCTTTCCCTGCATTTATATCTACAAAGACTACTGAAAGGAAGATTATCACAATTTACAACCAATGCGAGTCGTAAAGACTCCGGGGAAAAGTGAAACGTGACAGCTGGAAGCAAGAATTCCTCTCAAGCAGTTTGACCTTCGTACAGAGGATTAGTTGGTCAGTTTGAGACAGTGTGCAGGAGCACTTTTTTTCATGTCAGTGGATGTTTTGTTAAACCTTTGAATGATGAATGTGTCAACAGAGAGAAACATTGTCAGCACATCTTCAAAAAAACATTAAAATACCTTTTTCTTCAAATCATTATGAGTCTACTGAGTGTATGACTTGTAAGGTTATTATAATAAAGTTGAATAAAAGTCATAATTTTATTTCAGTTAACCATTTCCCGGAGGATAGAGTACTTGTTGCCCAATTATTGTTTAAGATGACTGTAATGAGGCTATTTCTAAGAGAAATTATAACCTGTATAATTGTTTGCACAAACATATATTTCAAGTCTTTCATCAGCATTCATGCAATCAATCAATCTGCCCTCCTGCCATCAGCAACCCAAAGCAATAAAGTCACTAACCAGAGAGACATTTAATATATGCTCATATCCGGCCCAGCAGCTAAGCCCTCTGAGGGGGGTTTAAACTGGTGACCCCATCGGCTCTCCAGCAACACGTCTGACAGCTAGACAAGGTGGACTCATTAGAAAATATTACTTCCTTTGCTGTCATTGAGGTCCCCTGTTGGCGTTCGGGACAACTTAAGTGAACGTCTCAGTTTTAATTAAAACGTGACACATTTTCTTTGGGTGAGAATTTTATGTTTGTTAAATTTTTCATCACCTCTCGATGCTGAAACAGCAGCCCGATTTTCTACTTCTGCTGGTGCAAAAGTAGAAGGTATGTTAAATATGCATGACTACCAGACTGCATTCTGTCCTGGAGGTTAAGTGATGTGTTAAGGTAAGTTGCTGGCTCTACAAAAACAAAAGAAAAGAAAGAAAAAGGTTCTACTCCATTGACTGCATCTGTTTTGACAGCCTTCTTGGTAACCAGTATGACAAGTCTCTGCCCAAGCAGGGGCGATGGCAGCATGGCCTCTGTGAAAAGGTTAGAGATTCCCTCATTCAGTGGATTCAGAGGAGCGAAGAAACAAAGTTCTGATGTTGTTTTCCCAGTAGCATCAGGCTGCTTAGATATTTTTCTTTCCCTAAAGTTGCTGTAAAGTATGCTGCTTTGAAAATGAAATAAAAAAAATACCAATTCCAGCTTATGACTAGACAGGAACCAATCAAGGCTTAAGCCATTAAAATGTTCTTATTCTATTTTTGACACAGATAACTTTGATTTGAGTCAACATCCTTGCACTGTAATGGCCTTTTTCGATATCTAATTGGTGTTTAACTGGTCACAAAGCTAATCCACAAATCCTCATACAACAGATCACTTGATTTAGACTTGTTCTTCACATTGCTTTTAATAGTTCTTGCACTTTTTATTGTCCCACTCACGATCCCTTACTTTCTTATTTGGCTGTTAATAGGGTTAGGAGTGCAAAATACACATACATATATATAAGTATACACTTAAAGTGCTCTACATTGAATCCATTATTCATTCACTCCACATTCAGTCTTGGTGGTGGTAAGCTACATGTTTAGCCACAGTTGCCTCGGGGCAGCCTGATGTAAATGTGGCTGCCAATACATGCCAACAGCCTCTTTGACCACCATGAAACATTTATGCACCGGTGTTGCCGACACTGGGGGGAAGGTGGGTGACTCTACTACAACTTTCTCTACTGCTGCACTATGATCCACAACGCTATGAATTCAATGATCAACGAGCCAACATCGATCCAAATTGAAAACATTGATCAAACATTGATACAGTAATCATTTCTAAGAAAGAACATGTGGAATTTTTTTTACATTTGTTTTGTTCTGACAACCTAAATCTTTTAGTTTGATTTGATGATATAAATGCTAATATCTAAAAACGTAGTGTGCATCTAACCCATTGGTCATCATAAGTTCAAAAAGCATTTAGTTTGAGATAGTTACACGATATCCCGCTTTATTGTTTTTGCATTTAAAAATGTTTTCTTTCAGGTTTCTTTTACAGTGTGTGATTATTTTAAAGCTCAATGTTCAGAATGAGGCACAGTTTTGTCTGATTGAGCTCTGGAATAAAAAAATCTGATGATGTTGTCGTCGTTTTTTGCGATTAGATACGAACGGAAGTGAATGGGTTAAATCGGCATGTGACATCGTCTCATGTTGACGGAATCCAATTGAAATCATGTTGCGATGTCAATCATCTAATTGTTTGATTCGATATAAAATCCTGGTCGAATATAAAATCGAAAACCCTGACTGTTAACTGTAAACTGTTTATGTCTTATACGTTTCTTGCATCGTGACTCCCGTCATATCATGTGAACGCTGCCCTGCAGAAGGCAAGATCCAAGGCAGATGTAGCCATTTCACAATTTATAATCACTGATTAAGGCATTACAGTCATTTGACCGGTGGACAGATGTGAGAGCTAGTTTTTCAAGGCAGACCATGATGATAATATCACAAAAGGTGTTAACGAATAAGCGAAGGGAGCAATGTTTCCAGTGAGGAATGAAACCAGAGTCCAGTCTTTTATAAATGTTGTTGAAAAGGTTTTGCTAATTTCACTTGTATTGTTTCTGTGAAGTCAGGTTTATTATACCCTGTAGACTTCTTTAGATGTTAAAGAAACAGTCAGCGAGTATAGTAATGTACATGTAGCTTTTAAATTGTCTGTGTGATTCTTGAATAAACACATTTTCCTTTTCTATAATAAAAAAAAGAAAAAATTATGACATCCTTGATGAAACAGCAGTACATTGAGTAATTTGTCTATTTTAACCCTTTGAGCATTGATACCCGAGACTATGATGCATGACCCACAAAATGTTTATTTGTTCTAAAAGATAATTTCTCAAAAGAAGCCTGAACGGTATCAGCTTATATTAGATTATTCTATCAATAATGTGTCTGAAAACACAACAGGGAGCCGTTTGCCCTCTTGCTCTCTGCACGAGGAGTCAGACAGGCAGCCGGGAGAGAAAAAGCTAATCAATCAGGACCTTCGAGAGAAAGAGGGAGGGGGGAATAAGTGTGTTTATATACACTTCAGGAGCTTCATCCTGTTATCAGTCATGGTGTAGGTGTGCATGAGTACGCCTGGTTGTAAAGAGTCTCTACTGAGTTTTTTTGTGTGTTTGTGTGTAGTGTTTGTGTGAGTGTCACATCAGCTAGTGTTCACATTTAAAGCATCCACAGGGCGCTTTCTGTTGGTCGCTATCGCTACCAGCAGAGCCTTATCAGCCCGGCAGGGGTTAAAGGTGGAGAGGTCAAAGCCTTCATTCCAGCACAGGTCAGGATTAGTGGATCCTAAACTCAGAAAGAAAAATCTAACCGGCAGAGAGTTATATTCTGCTTTTTAGATTTCACCTTTAATTGACAGGTAAGTTGTCTTCAGAGCCACTTTATAAGCATAACTGCAAAAAGAGCTTCCTCTAGTGATAGCAAGCATCACCAATAGTCAAAAGGTTGTAGATTATCCAGAAGTGTGAGCTGAGCATGGATGCAGCTCACATGAGTGCAAAAAGCTAAGTCTTTAAATTCTCCACTGTGAGTAAAAGGCCTAGGTTCCTAATCTTAGGTAAGTAGTAATATTATCTGTGTTTGATGTTTACATTTAGCATGTTAAAAAAAAGGTCTGTGTTCTTTGCTCACAAAACAAAACATATGAAAACCACAGATAAATAATCAGTTGAAACCTTCCAGGGCAGGAAGAGGAAAGCTGATTGGATGGCGAAGGAACCGCGCAGTAGTAATTTGCCCCACTGTGGCTTCACTGACTGTAAAAACAGGCAAGGCACGGTCTGGATTTCATTAAAAGGCAGGGATTTGGGTGTGTGGTTGAGTGTGCGTGTCTTAATTGGACTGGATGGCACATCTTGGCTGTGCAGCGCCAGAAATAAACCAGGATCTGGACCAGAATTGCAATGTTGAACTTTTTTCTTTTTCTTTTTTTTTTCATTTTCTAGCCACAATTAGCCCGCTTTAATTTAAGGACACACGAACAAACAGCATGCCATGACACACAAACTCAGTAATCTCATAGTAACTCACACACACTCCCAGTCGTCACAAAACTGTTCGATGCACTCAGAAACACACACAGAGAGCTCTCTTCTGTTTTTCGGGAACGCCTGTTGATATTTTTAACTGGACTATGGGGCCGCTACGGAGGAGTGAGCCCTGATTCTTTTTTTTTTCTTTTCTTTTTTTTGTAGCACATTCGGTCATATGCTCTGTCAAAACAAAGTGGGAGAGGAACGTGCAGCTTCAGCCAGGAGCCAAATGTAGATAGGACTTTTGGCCTAATGCCCTTAAACACAACCATCCTGCTGTGTCAACATCTGGGAGCGTGTAGCGTGTTTTACTGTATGTATGACAAACACCCGCCTCCTCACTGATATGCTCCTCTCACTCTGAGGTAATGTTAGTGTTTGAAAGTGCAAACAGAAGAGTTTTCTTTGCCGTAACTGGCGGAGTTTCAGCTCCATGTCATTAACAACAAAACCAAAGAACGACTTTTCAAATTTTCATTCTGCAGTTGTTTCTTCTGTAGATCTATAAAAACTTTCATGACCAAATGAAAGCTTTTAATGAGTGTTAAAGTCCTTATGCAGTTTCAGTATCAGTACAATGCAGAGGCATGATGTTCCAACCACAATGAGGCTTTAGATTATCTCAGATCAGAACTAAACATAATCATCACATTTCCCTTTAACTGTATTCTTATAAATAAATACACAGTAAAGCTGATGTCTGAACGCTATTCTGCGGCATCATTGTCATACTGTGGGTTGCAATGCACTTTACAAGAATAAAAACATGATTAGTTTCTTAAAGAGAATACCATTATTTATAGAAATGTACTTTAAACAGTTGAGCATCCTGTGTAGATGGGAAATCAGAACAGTTTAATAGTATAGTCGCATTTTTTAAGAACCATTGGCATATATGGGAACACAAAATTGAACTATATATTAATATATGCTACTTTAGCCATGGAATTATGATAACAAATATTGAGGAAGTCCTCAAAAGAGCTCAGCAGTCAGGGCATGGGCAAAGAACATCTGAGGATGTCCTTTAATTTCTGGATGTTGGCAATAGGTCCTTTGGGCCCAGGTTATATTGTGGGGTATTTGTAGATTGGGCTTGGTTGCCATCAGATCCCGTCAGAGTTTCAACACTGATCGGTCTGCATAAATTTCAAGTGGGTGGAAAATGTAAAAGTAACATTCATGTGAAGGCCAGGACAGTTTTTTTTTTCCAGCAGGAAATTACACTGTAATAAGATAAGCAGTGTAGCTCACTTTACTTGCCTGTGGTTTTAATGTTATGGTGAGTGAGTGTATATACATATCTAAATATGGGAAGAAAAAGCAACAAATGCACTAATGTGTTGCATATTTTCATACAGCATATACTGTAATCTATCAGACCATGAAGAATAACAAAAAGATAATGTGCATGTAATTTGACATTGTATAGTTCTTTTCTGGTTCATCAGGGACAGTGGTGTCTTTGTGGAACACAAATTCGGTACAAAAAAACGCAGTCGGATAAAAGAAATGCCAGGAAGTAAGGCTACATATCACTGGATGGTAATTATTTTAAAATGTTGCTGTTTTTGCACACAGACACAGTAATAATCAGGCCAGAGTTGCATTATTTACAAAGGCTGAAGGCATTTTGCCTGATTGCCTTATTACTGGCCTGGGTGGAGCAACGTGGTCACTTCCCTTTAAAAAGTCTAACTCATGTCTCCTTGAAACTGACAAACTTTGTGACAAACAGAAGTCATGTCACTTACAGCACATCTCTGTGATAAAGACTTCGATGTAAGAAAGTATCAGTTGCTTGTAAATATCCTGATTTCCACGAAGACAAACAGCAAAATGTGTGTGTTCACTTTATTCCGCATTTAGTGTTCATTAAAACATGCTCACACAAGTGTGAAGCTGGTCATATAGACGGTGCACACAGCGCGAAAGGTTTTGACAAGAATCTTAAAAGATCATTTAACCTGGTTTGGGTGTATTTATTGAAGTTGGAGCAGTGCGTAGTTATTTTTCTTGTCAGTTTGTAAAGAAAGTATTTGGGTCATGATTGATGCTATTTACTCTTCCCATTCAGCTGTGACATCGGTCACCGCTTGTGCAACCGACTGCTCTTCTGTTTTATTCAGCTGTAATGATGAATGAGAGGTAAAATGCACCACTTCCTCTGCATCAGCAGTAATCATTTCCCAGGAAAGACCTTCCAGGTGGTGACTGTTCATAAGCGAAAATAAAAAAGATTCAGTCATTTTTGTGTTATTTCACCCACACATAAAGAGAGAGAATCTGGCAATCGCTTTTATGAGAAGCTGAGTGGCCTCAAGTGCCTTTTGTGCTCCTGGTAAGTACACAATTGGCTGGTGTCGATAAGGTTTTTTCTTTTCTTTTTTTTTTTGGGAAGTCAAAACATTATGACCTTCCTGGCCTGATATTCTGTTTGTCCTTTGTGAGCCACTAATACAGCTTTGATACACTAAAGCCGATTCTCACACTCACACAATAACTCAGGTAATTATCTTTGTTTTGGAAGTGATCCGATCTAGTTGTTTGGCCACAACAATTACACATTAAAGTCGCCCCTGCATGCCAGGTACAAGAACTGAATGTTCACATTGTTTATTGAGTTTCTGGTCTTGCTTCTGGAACACAGTTAGCCTGCCTGCATCATCATCATCATCATGAATGTCAAATGAAGGAAACGCCTCCCCATTGTGTTACATTTCTCAATAAAACTGACCGTCTTCGCTGCCAGGAAGTAACAATAAATATCTCTCCCGACAACAAACTCTGGGGCAAAACAATATGATCGGCCAAACAAACAAAGCAATTAGCAGATGAAAATGAAACTGGTGTGTCATGCAAAGTGTGTGTTTTAGGACTTTAGGAATGAAGAAGAAAGAAGAAAGAAAGAGAAAGATAATCACACAAAGAAGACTAATAGACACTTCACCTGATTTCCTGGCAGTTCCCCATTAAAGTGCTCACACACACACATACACGCACACACACAGAGGTAAATGTAAGCATTCACAGAAGTCATTAAAGCCTTTGTTGCCATAGCAGAACTCCAGCTACCTTGGACGAGAAATAATGGCGTTGCATAACGTGTCCCGGACTAAAATTAGCTCGGAGCAGCTCATCACTCTCTGTGTTTTTTATCTTCTCTCTGTAACTTTCAAACCACATCTCTGCCATGTTGTTTTATCACCAGGCAGCTCTCCGTCTTCCTTTACCAACAAGTAAAAAAAGCTGAAACCTTGTCTCTGTCATCTAAAAACCTCATCTGCTGAAAAGTGCTGTGCAGGGTTATATTAGAAGTCTGCCACACTGGATAAAAAATGAAAAAATTAAAGGTTCAATACAATTTCCAACTTGTCATACATACAGAATGTTGTTTATACCATTTGGTTATATAATGCAAATGTTTAGATTCTCCAGAAACCACATGCACAGATAAATGATGCATGTGCAGACAGTCTATGAATGTGCAGCTTTTATTAATTACAAACAAGCTAACAGAGAAATGTGGTTAAATCTGATTTATTAATGATATCGGAAAGTGATATATTTTGCTTTTTTCCCTTTCCCCCCAGTGTGTTATTAAGCTTTTAATGCACATGTAAAATGTTTGCAGAGCTTCAGAACCCAACGTTTATGGCAGGTTTATGAGAGTCACAGAAACATCTAAAGCCTAAAATGACTCATTTGTAGTCGTGAATTTGCTCACCACACTATTCTACATTATTTGCATAATGAAGACCACAAATAAAAATTTTAAAAACAAGCATACGAGTCATTCTCTAGGTTAGGGTTAGATAAAAATCATGGTTTGGCTTAATTGCAGTCCATTTGAGTGCAGAATGTGACGTTTTGAAAGTGAGACCAAGTGTTTATTAGTTCAGAAACATATGGTTTGTGTATTTTGTGACTGGCAAGAAGGGAGACTGCCAGCATTATTTTCTGGCAACCCTGCTTGGAAATGAAGAAACAGTTAAATTACACAACTTTACGTGTTTGATCATAGACAGTAAATATCTGTTGTATTATTTCCTTTTCTTCTGTCTGCAGCAGAACTGCAATACGTCGCTTTGCATGTTTCTGATGCCTTTCTGTTAGAACAATTAACCATGAGATTTATCTGCAGCAACAGGCTCTAACCACTGCACATATCCAGCCACAGATCTCTGTGCCTGCGCGGCCTTGAGCCTCATTGGGACACGACATTTTGATGCGAGTGGAGGAGATAAAACTGTTATCTGTCTCACAAAAAGCGTCTGCTGGACAAGATTGTTGCAGTGATGATTAGTGGCACTATACAAGAGAATTTATCAAACCAACATGCGGCTGCTTTGAAACAGGAAACAGAAGGAAACATGCAATACTCGTCTGCACGCTATAATGTGCTGAAGTATTGAAATGTTCAAAGATTTTATTGGTTTTAATCTGACTGCAAATGCCACAATATCACAAATTTGGGGAAATTATTGTCTTGCAAATTCTATAGCTCTAATTGTGACACCACAATGCAAATTCTTTAGAAATGAAAAAAAAAAACTTGCAACCCTAAAGCTGACCTAAATCCTATTTTGCTACAAAAAAAAACATTTTTCCATCTGCATCCCACTGCACGTTCCTTCAAGCAATAAAATATATCATGATCCACTTTTCCCTTTCAGTTTTTTCCTCTGTATTCCATCCCAGAGATTTCCAATCCTAGATAATGCTAAGGTTTAGCGATGAATCACTCTCTCCATTGTGTCAGAGATCTCTTTTCCTTCTTATTTGGGTCTGTTTTTGTCTGGTGTCACCCCATCCACATCTCCTTTCTGGCTCTTTTACCCCGTATATCATTTTCATCTCATAACTCAGGTAATGTTATATCTTTTCGTACAGTGCGCATATCCTGCTCATGTGTGAGAACTGATAAAAATAGACCCGCACAAGTTTTTTTTTTTTTTACATTGGATTACCATCAAAAACTTATAATAACAAGCCCACCTAATGACCAAATTACTTCACGGATAGCTTAGGAATGCACACTGCTTAGGAGGACGTGCGCACACACAAACACACGTGCACAAATCTACTCACACACTACAACAACAAAGCGTAAAGCCCACTCTACTCTTCCATCTCCTTGAATGTTCTGGATATCATCTGGAGAAGCGCATCTGCAGCAGAGTTCCCAGGGGAGCGGGAGATCGAGTGGCGATAGTGCAACAGTTGTGTTTGATGGCGTTACCGTGGCAACGTAAGGAAACACTTTTCACATTCCTTTTGTCACATTTCCTACAATAGCATCTCTGGCATTTTTACTGCAAGGCAAATGGTCACGTGAGACACTGCAAACTCAACGTGAAGAGAGAACAATGCTTCTCAATTTCTCCAGACACATGTCTTAATCTTTGTTGCATATCAGCAGACCAAAATCTGAGGTTAAATTTGCAACCATTTCACAACATAAAGGCACCAAAATGGATAAGGAAATGGTCAAAGTGTTTGCTACAGTAGCTGTTACTGCAGTGTGTGCATATTGCTGAAACAGCAAGAAGTGCTTGCATCATTCGTTTCTATCAAATAAAAGAATCTCTGAACCGCAGAGGCTTGAACTCCCAGTAAAAGATGTCTATCGCTCAAATTTATGTCATGCTTGTATCTGAAAAAGGCACAAAAATCCACCAGTGAAGATGAAGTATGCTTTAATGCTTGCAGTGTTACTAATAATGTGAACCACTAATGAGCTAATGAATCATTTTACAAGCCTTTCAATTAAACCTAATTATATGATCCTGTTTTTCTATTCTGTACATCATAAAGTTTCTGTTTTGTATTTCCATCCATCCATCCATCCATTTTCTGTACCGCTTAATCCACGCAGGGTTGCGGTGTTTTGTATTTGTAACCACATAATCACTGTGGCACAAAATCAAGAAAATATCCTACTCAAAGAAAATACACTTGAAATGTACAAATATTAGCAAAGGTGCTCATGATTATGCGATCTTGCAATAAAGTTTCATGCTTCCAAACATTGTTCTGAGTATTTCTAAAGACATGGCAGTAGAGGGAGCTGTCTTTTACACTGTAGTTGTAAAAGTTTTCAGAGGAGCGGCCAAAACCTGCCAAATACCATCTCATCAAAAACTTTATCCACTTTTCTCCTCCCCTCTCGCCTCTTCTTTTCAGCTTCCATCCTTTTCTAACTACCTAACACCTCTCTGTCTTTCCACAGCAATCTTCATTTCTTCTTCACCCTTTCTCCTCCTCCTCCTCTCCAACCTGGGAATGCAGAATCAATGGGCCGTAATCCCTCCTCATACAGCCAACATAATACCTCCTGCCGCCACCCCGATGTCTCACACTTCACAACCTGCCGTGTCACGAAGACTGTCTGAAGCCGAGTAGAGGTAATGCAACCTGACATTGAATCCTTTGCTCTTGTTGTCTCTGGGGAAGCAAAGCTCTGATGATGACATGTGAAGTGGCCACAATGAGGCCACCCATAGCACAGGGAAGCCGAAAGAAATTCCAATAAAAAGAAAAAAAACCCTAGTTGATCGCGGAATAGACTAAAATCTTGGCTCTGGTTTGGATTTTACTGCAGACAATATCAAAATGTCAATTTTCTGTTAGATCCAAATGGGGACGTTCCCACCAACCAAAGAGAATAAACAAGAGAGTCGCTAAAGTTACGTTTCAAGAAAGTTTAGATCTTTACAGCAGACTATTGTAAAGTCTTAAAGAGAAAAATGAAAGTCAGCTCCCATGCTTGGCTGCCTTTTATATTTATTATTATGTGCACTTTTTTCAGGTCAAATTCTGACACTTGAATGTTTTTAATCTCAAGTTTCACGTCTTTGGGGAGAGAAGTCCTCAGTAGGTCAAGTCTAAGTGCTTTCAAGTTCAAGTCGAGTCTTAAGTGTTCATTTTTGTCTCTTTTTAGTCCATGTCTCCGGTCTGAACTCTGCTGAAGCCATGCACACACAGAAAGCTGTTTATAGTTGTCCATCTCGCATTCACATGTCAGGAAAGATGCATTCCTACATCAATAAATCCAGCTGTCAGTGGTCAAGTGGTGCAAAGACTCACCTTTTCCTTGTTCTTCACACTAAAAATGGACCAAGCATATGTTTATAATTCAACTCTACTATACTGCTGGTGCTAAAAACAAAAGATCAAATGCATTCCCAGCCTTCTTCATACCAGCCACAGCACCAAGGTTTTTCCTCTGTATGATCCGATCTCTCAGTTTGAGACATTGCAAGTTGATCTTTTAGTTTCTCAATTTGTTCGGTCTTTAGAGGACTCGGGTGGGATTCTCCTTCAAATAGGAACACACTAAAGAGATAAAGTACCCGTTCCCCGGAGGAATCTTTCCATGCACACACATCCGTGCTTCTATTTTTGTGAGAACCCCTAACCCTCATTGACATCATTCATTCTCTAGGCCTTTACCCTAAACAATCCACCCTAGATTTCAGCTAAACTCACCTCAAAACTAAATTTTAAGTTATGCATTTAATCAGTCACATGAGAATAATTGCATACTTTCATATAGCATGACTCCTAACCCCGCTGAACCCACTCGCTCACACTCGTAGGGCTGAATGTATACACAGGCACATTCCTAAATGCATATACAGTGCATCAATACGGCTGGATTTGTTATGACTTGGAACACAGTAATGATATACCTGGAAGAGTCAGGAGATAACTTTAATGATACACTCAACTTCAGGGCTCCCGAACTTCAGACTCTTAACTGCCTGTGTGTGTTTATGTGCGTTTGTGTGCACATATGTTGATGGTCATATAATTAATACAGGATCACCGCATAGCTCATGGTATCAGCGGGCTGTCTTGAACACAAACAGACCCCCATAACCCCGTTGACCTCTGAATCACATAACATGCTCTCGTCCTCTTGGTAAACTAATGTGTCCATGCTTTAAAGCACATATTCTAAAATTTATCTAAAAGTCCTTTTGGAAAGTTGTGTTTTTGCAATTTTTTTTGGCACAAAAATGAACCTTAGTAAGTGAGAGCTCTCTCAGTTTGGAAAAGTAGAGAGAAATTTGACAGGGGTGCTAATCTAACCGCTACTCAGAGTAAGAGCTCAAACAAGAGCAAATTATGGCCATCTGAAACAATTTAAATCTCAAAAGATTTCATAGCAGGATCAACTAAATGGTTTACATAGAGATTTTTCACACCTTGTCACCTTTGCTTTTACTCATCATTATTTTCCCAAGCTGAAATCCTCAGAAGAAAAAACTGATGTCAAAGTAAATGCTGCATAAAAATCACTGTTTGAGTTGGTTTATTTGCTCATCTGTGGCCCCTGAACTGATCATTTTTTAGCTCAGCTCCTCCTTCAGAATTCCTCCCAGCTTTTCTAAATTGAAAGTAAGATACTGATTCCCTCAGATTTCTTCATAATACTGAAAAAATAAAAAGGAAAGATGACCTAGAAGCTTTGGTATTGGTATTATAGAATTTAAGTATGTTTCACATTTCATCTCATCACCTTGCTCTTATCTTTCCCAATATATTTGTATCCTACAGCTGTTCCTTACATGTTATTATCTTTTACAGTATATTATGGTCTAGATCATGGTTTTTGTTTAATAAATTCTTGTAATTCATCATCTCGTACATTAAGTCTGGTTATTTTTTTATCATCGTTATGAGAATTGCCATGTGATCATGCTGCGCATGTGAATGATTTAAAAAGGTCCGCAACATATTCTCTAAAATTTGCATAGATTTGAATAAATCAAATTAAATTATTCAAAGATACTACTCATAAGATTTAGGGAAATTGGTATTAAATAACTTTATTTTGAAAAAAAAAAGGTAAAATCCTTTATATAACGCTACATATAATGCTCATTGCCTGTTGTTGATAATTATCATATTTTTCATTTGAAGAAGGATCAACTGCACCAATAACTCACTTTTAACACTGTGTTGGAAATATTGTTGATCTATACACACTGTCAGGAAAGTTATTTAAAATGTTCTTTAAAACTGATTAAATTTCCCATGTGCAAGTACAATTCCATAAAGTCTATTCCTAAAACAAATGTGTTTTTTTTTTTACTGTTATATCAACCCTGCATAGCCAGGTTTCTGGACAAAGAGCAGGTGGTCTCACAATACAAAAAAAGCAGCATTCCTCTCAGTCTGTCTAGTCTCACGTGATTCCACCTGACTTCACTGGCGTTACAGCATCCTATCAGCCCAAATTTTTATAATGCATGTGCAGATAGCACAATGATTGACAAAAAGACTCAGCAAATACACTATTTCAGTTCTATAGGAAGAAAAATGGAAGGGAGAGGAGAAATAGCTTTCCCAGTTTTAGAGATTAATGCAGCAGAAGCTCTTCTTTGTACCAAACCACATGCATCAATAAGCTGATCCTGTTGCTGATTCACTGAAGTTTGGGTCACTTGTCTGTTTGCTGCATTATATTTCTTAAAAGTTGCACTTAAAATGAGGTAATCAATGTCTTATGCTGCAGTGCAATGACACACAGAGTAGGTCAGGCAGTTATTGCTCAGCATGCAGCTGACAAGTTGGTTCGAGAAAGTTGAATAAATCTGGTCAGATGACTTTATGAAGTCAGGTGACTGTGTGGCTGGATAGTTTCATTTACGTTGCTATGGTCTCCTGCTTCAGTTTTATTCCAAGTGTAGGATTTATTGAAGATAAGTTCCATAAATACTAATTAAATCCAATAATAATGGTAGTTACTACTTTTTTGTAAAAGGATCCAGGCAGTAAAATTGGAGGACAGGTTAAAAACAACCAGAGCTGATCAAAAACAGGCTTCGGTTTGCTTTGCCAAGAATATCCCTCAAACTAAATCAGGTATCACTGCATGCCCATAGACAAGTGTCATAAACAGCTTCCACAAAAGACAGTCAACTAAAGTATTTCTAACAGTGACAAACTTTAACAAGGACCCTTTTTCTGTTAGTTAACATTTGGTTGACCTTCAATAGCTTTACCTTCAAATAAAGATGTTCCTCTATTTACTGTCTGAAAGGCCCCGAGGATGAATTCGCAAAAGAGAACGTCAGATTAAGACAATAATGTCCTTACACCAAAGGTATTTACTTTAACTTTGTTTAGTTATTAGCTCCAATATGACTTTGAATGACTTTATGTGGCATTAAAACCTGTTGCAGAATTACATCTTTACATAAAAGCAAAAACCAGTATTTTGACTTTGAGGTCAATTTAACAGGGGCAGAACGGAGAAACCCGTAAAAAACGTCTTGCTCGGGCCAGACCTCAGCAGAAGTTTACGCATCTGGCAACACAGCCCAGCTCAGCTCTTTCCAATCACGTACAGATCTCGTTTGGTCTGCTGGCTTTAACTGAAGCGCAGAGAAGTGGTTGTAATAACGACTGAACTTATCCGTCTAAATGCTGCCTACATTAGTTGCACTTTATTGAATTGCAGAGATTCATATCAGCAGAAAACACACACCGTGAGTCCGAGATTACGAAACAAAGCACTTTTTGATCAGTTTTCCAACATGTAGTTAACAGTAAATGGCAAATATATGTGTTTCTGTTTTTATTCCTGCCTTGGAAAAGAAAGATTTAACTTCTGTTTTGAAGGAAGCACAGTGCAAATAAAGTTGTTTTTGGTTGGATAGTTTAAATATGTCTGTCAAGTTATGAGATATCATCTTGATATTTATTTTAGCCAAATAAAATTTGTACCAAAATCATGTATCATGCACTAGTGTTTCAGACCTCTAGCTGTTTCTGACATGCAAAAAGTGAATGCAACAAATGGGAAAACACATCATGCTTTATTTCCCTGATATGTGGAATATTCTGCCCATAAATTTAAATGAATCCGGAAATCTTGAACATGATGGAAATGCTGATTTTTGGTTGTGCTGCTTCAACCTCATTCAAGCTTTTCAAATCTTCGAGAGCAAAAAGAAAACTTACTTTGATGCTGTGGAACTCCACGCAGCTCCCGGCTCTGCTCCTGGCAGTGTCCGCCTGCTCGTCCTCCATCCCAACTAACATCTCCACATCAGAAAACCTCCGTCCTCCTGCTGGCATCATGAGTCTGTACTGACCAGCCTGAACCAGCTAAACTGACATCTGCTCAATCTAATACTCCTGCTCCTGCCTCCTCCCTCTTTAATTTCAGCGTCTTCCTTCCTGTTTATCTCCTCCTCTTCTTCTCCTGGTCTTCTTCTCAGGTCTCAGGTTCAGAAACCCCGTCCTCTACACCTGCAGCCACGTAGCTCCATGAAGAAGGACTAACAGGCAGATTAGCTGTCACAAACTATCCATTAAGAAACAAGAGAAGATTTTCTAAATCTCAATTTAGGTTTCTCTCAGCCTCCCTGTTCCTGTCTGGCTGGCAGGCTGTTTGGTCCTGTCCAGTTGGTCATCCCCACCCTATTTCCCATTCATTCTATGCCCAGACAAGCCCGTCTGGTTCCATTGGCTAGTCAGGTGGAAGGGGGCAAACAAGGGGAGGGGCTGAGGGGAGAAAAAAGGAGGAGGAGGTAGTGGAGAAATGAAGGGGAGGGGGGGTCATAAGACTCGCAAACTGGGTCCTCCAAACTGTCACATAGGGAGGGAACAGAAGAAAGTACATGATCAAGGGCCTAATCTGTAACAAACTGAGTGATGGGAAGAATTTCAGTTTTTCTTTAAAATGGGTTGATTTCCACTACATCTTCTGCCCTGCTGGGGTCAATCAGAGGAGGGGGGGGGGGGGGGGGGGGGG
>JAOXYM010000013.1:6073502-6086816 GCA_028567055.1 Leptatherina wallacei | reverse complement strand
CACCTTGAATTGTCCTGTACATGAAATGTGCTCTATAAATAAATTTGCCTTGCCTTGCCTTGCCTTGATGTCCATGTGTAAAAATGGCAAGAGATATGTCACCTGGCATTTTGCCTCCTGATAGCTAGACTAAGAACTGGCTGATCATCCATCCATCCATCCATTTCTTATACCTGCTCATTCCAATGTGGGGCCACAGGGTTTCTGGAGCCTATCCCAGAAGCTATTAGGTCAGAGGTACGGGTCGCCTGTCCGTCACAGGGCCAACTAACAGAGACAAACAACCATTCACACTCACGTGCCTGGCCTCCACATACTCATATGTGCACTCTGATATCAGCGATTAAGTTCAATGATAGTGTACCACATGGATGTGGAGTTCAATTAAATAAAAAAAGATACTCTGAGTATAAAAGGCAGAGGCAGTGAAAATCTGCTGGGATCCAAAAAAAGTAAATGTTTGTCATGATTTTTCTGTGTGTGCATGTGTGGAATACCCCTTTCTCTGATTGATGGTGACTCACAGAAACATGGTCATCCAAGCAGACTGTAAGAACAGTATGTATCTGTGGTGCGAGCACTTGTCTTTGTGGAAGTAAAAACAGACCCTGAAGAGCAAAACTTTGGCTGCAAAAAGTTAGTCCTGTTGATGCCAGACTTTCCAAATCTCCACATGTTAATAGAGGAAGATAATCCCAGATGTTAAACATTGTTATCTTGGAGAAAGTGTAGCGAATTCATGTTGGCACAAAGAGAACAGGCAAACTCACAAAAAGGCCCCAGTCGAGAAAATCCACCAGGAGAAAATCATTTGAAAAGAGGATGCTGGCTGAAAGTTTTATAATCTAAGATACACTTGCATATCTTTTGCAGGAATCTGTCAGGCATCTGCAGCATCTAAAGAGAGCATGACAAATAAGTCCCACATTTTAAATTGAGTCAGAAATAAATACAAATATTTCTGCAAACATGATCAATGCTCATCAGACAGAAATAATAAAATCCAGTTGAATGCTGCAACTAAACAAACTTTATCTCATTCAGATGTCACATGCCTTCTGTTATTGACTTTGGTTTAAAACGGTGGCTCTGAATCAAGGGCATGTCAATTTGGCACATGCCTTGTTACCTCCTCCTCCTCCTTGTGTCTGTCCTCATTTCCTCTCTGGCGGGAGGGACTATATGCGATAAGAGGAGTCAAATTTGTAAATTAAGATGGTGCACCTTTTCACCCTCTGATGGAAGACTCAAAGTGTTGCTCGTTCATAATGTTAAAGAACAAAACAGTTCTGTATTATTGTGTATCAGGGAGTTAGATAACCATGTGCAGAACTTGGTCAGACTATACTTTGTGTTGACAGCAAACACAAGCCGTCGCTGTGTTTAGCAAACATGTGACTGCATCTAAAAATGGAAGTCTTGTTATTTGGAGAATCCACACATGACCTAACTGCAGGTGGCTCTGACACTTTCACAGAGAGTTAAAGCCTCATCCGTCCCAAGCTAATTCTTTTTGATAACCCTAATGATGCCTTCTGATCCAAAATATCCAGCTGTGTTTATATTCATTTAGAAAATCCCTTCAAGTCCACGATTCATTGTTACATACTTGATGAGATGACAGAGGGCATACTCCCTTCTGGAAGCTGTACTATTTGCCAGTAAATGTCTCTTAAGTATTCAACATGTTTAATTTTAGTCAACTCATATTTACGGTCTGATATAAACTAAACCAAGAGCAGCTCAGCAAACTTTATGTTATGTTGAAGCATAAATTATTTGGATCAATTTTGATTTACATTATGCTGCTACACTGGTTTCCAAGGTGCTCCCTGCAAGTGTGCTACACATAGATGATTTATTGATCCCAAACTTGGAAACTACTGGGTTGCATAACCAAGTATGCAAAATTTACCTATTAAAACATATAAAAGTATTAAAGGTATTATTATTTAAAAAATAAGAATCTATGAAGTTTAACAGTAAAGGAAATATGTCATATACATAAGTTTGAACTGCAAATATACTTACAGTATGTACAATGTCATTCAAGTAAATGGAAAACATTACAACAGTAAAAACCGATGTACAGATGTGCAAGAATATACTATCTTGTTAAATGTGCAGGTGGACTAGATATATGTGCAAAAACAAGAAAACAGCCCATCACCTGTTCAAGCTGAGTCCTGTCTGTCTGCATATGGCAGGAAAGATTTCCCATACAGTATCTGCCTGTACAACACCGGAACTGTCTCCGTCTACTGGAGAACCTGCTCCGCTGTTTAGCCAATGTGTGTTGGAGAGCTAATGTTCTCTAACACTGTACAAATCAACATACTCTTTAATACTTTGTTAAATTGGTAACAAGCTGAATAGTATAAAAGGGAGTTTTTACTTTCTACTGTCACCTCGAGCATGCTCAGGATGGGGGATTGGATCCAAGACAAGATTCAATGCAGTCTGTTGGTTTCCTTAGCTAGGCTATTTGTTATGAATTGGCTTGTATGAATCAATGTATGAATTGAATTGAAATGAGTATTTGTGCTGATTAAGCTACCACACAATCACCAGACTGCACTGAGGGGTTTTCCACAAGTACATTTTAACCTGCAGTAGAAGTAAACTACAGAAACTGTAACGAAACTGTATCCAAAGACGTTATAAGTCAGTAACATTTTTCCTTTTATGATTTTAATTGTGAATTAAATTTGCCAAAAATGTGGATTGAATTCAAGCGCAGAAGATGTAGTTATATATTAGAGACAGTGATGGTTCATCCTGATGAGGAAAATGTGTAATAATATAATAATAGATGTGCAAAATGTGAGGGTCACACAATACAGGCCCAAATATTGTGGATAGTAAACTCTTTCAGTGCCTGTTGTTTTGTCGATGGTACCATTTAGATAACGTTAAGAAAATCTTTAGATTAAATTTAATTTCAATTTAGATTAAATTGATTTTTTTTTTTTTACTAATCCTCAAAGGGATATATAATATATAACTTGCAACTTAACCATTTATTTATTAATGATGAAACTTCATCAGGTTTTATTTTCTTATTCCTAATTTTAACCCTAACAAAGCAACCACTCACCAACTGTAGCTGACAGTGAAGGTAAAGAATGAATAGTTGTTGAATTGGCTCAGAAATGGATCAGATGGAGCTCGAACTTAATTCGTTTTCTAATTTTCAACTTTTAAAGCACTTCAAAAATAAAGTTTCGTTCCCTTTCTCTGTTGCTTTCCTTTCTCAGATGCTCCTGAACTGAATGACGCCAGAGGTCAGAGTAGATCATGTGATGTGAACAAAACAGAAACATACAGGAATATTTTTCCTTTTTCTTTTTGTCAGCTTTGGTATATAAATGGAAGGTATGCACAGCAGCAGCGTTTTTTATTGTCGGCTTGGAGAGAGAGAAACAAAGCATGGTGGACGGAAAAAGTGGAAAAGACAGCATGTGGGTGATAAAAAGGAAAAGAAAAGGGGAAAGTAGGTACGGCAGGAAAGTGGAAAGAAGATAAAACAGAACAGTTGTGGGGGCAGATAAGAAAGGAAAAAAATTGATGGGAAATGGTGGTCAGGCTTTATTTTGAACAAGGTCTGCTATGAGTCCAGCCAAGACCAGTCATCCCCTGTTAATCATCGTCTGGACGCCGGCACCCAGAAAGGGCCGGAAGCAATCTCTGCTGGTCCACTAATCTGTCCACCCACCCTCTCCCCCAAGAAGTCTGGGCAATGGTACCAGACAAATCTTAGGGGTAGAGTCATTTATGTCATGAATCTATTTTTCACCCCACTTTGAGCTCTACATCATGTGGTGATTTGCTACACAATCAGCTGACCTCAACATGACAAGGCTCCATCACAGAGCCGTGATCCAGCAGAATTTCCTTTAAAACTGATCCACATCTTCGTAATAGCAGCAGAGTTAAGCATTAAACACGTAAGTGTCTGCTCAGGAATGTACATTGTGTTCATGTCGATCAGGTGTGTTGTAATCCTGGACTATCAACAGCTCCCAATGTTTGTTTTCAACAGAGCTTGAAGCCAAAGTCAACTCCTTTTGTGTGTAAAATTCCTCAGTGTGCAGCATCTTTACAGTGCACACATAAAAAAAAGATCCTTCAACATTGGACACTCGAGGAGTAAGTCATGAATCACTTCGTCTCTATTTTATAGGCATGTAAAATATGATGGGCATCCATGGGTGAATTACAGTTTGGGGTTTTATTGTCATCCTGAGGTTGAAATGGGAGATTACAAGGCGCTCTGGCATCGAAGAATGCGGTCGGGTTGGCACAGATTGGGGCAAAGTGTTTATATTACACTCCATGAAATTAGTTCTGTTCACTCAGCTGCCCTGCTTCGCTGACCTACATCAGTGATACCATACCATAATGTCACATTACAAGACACGTGTAGGATTCTCGTGTCGCTCCTCGCTCCGCACAATAAATCAAAGCAAAGGCACACCAGGAAAAGCCCACACTTTGCTCAAATATTTACAGTCTAAGATTTTATGATAGCAACCATGCAGTGTTTTTCCAAGGCTATTCTTTTTTTCCCCCTATAGTCATCACTGGGTAAATATACAAAGCCAATCCAATGATCTTCCTGTGCTATTTTAACACAAATAAACCGATAGAGCTTTAATGCACATTAATACCTGAAGCTCATTAAATCTCTCTTTACATAGTTTTACTGGCATGTGCAAGACGATATCTGCAACGCATCACATTCAGAGACAATCTTTTAGCAAAAGACCAACTCGAACAATTACAGCCGGCCAAGACAAACACAATGATCCTGTGTCTAGATAACATGCACATGCGGACACTGATGTCATCTAAAACGCTCTTTTTCAGTGACTGGTCGCTCATAATCAACTCCTGCTTCTGCTTATATCGCACCTGTTGCCTTAGTAACAGATTGTTTTACAGGATGATGCTAGTGTTGTGCTCTCATAGAATTGGTTCCATGTGTGGATGACTGTGGCGAGGCTGGAACAGGGGACAAGTCATTAGCGTCTGTGTAAACAGGGAGGGTGCGGGGCTGACTTGAGTGGCTCGTGCTTATGCTCAGACTAATAGAGAGTGAAGGCTCCGAAGGAAATTGAGGGCGAATTCATAGCAGATTAGCTAATGCAAGAATTTCAGCTGATTTTGCAAGACTGCATTAAACGAAACCACAAATAACACAACTGTGTTATTAATGTGCATTAAAATTCTGTAGCAGTTCAACAGCTGTGGTCACCAAGGATTAAATGGTTCTATTAGATCAGGGATCCCAAACTCCGGCCCTCAAGGGCCACTGACCTGCAGGTTTTAGATGCTTAGCTGCTTCAATACACCTGACTCGAATTTAATGGATCCAACAGCTTGTTGTCAAGTTCTGTACAATGACCCATTTATTTGGGTCAGGTGTGTTAAAGAAGGGAAACATCTAAAACCTGCAGGACAGCGGCCCTTGAGGACCAGAATTTGAGATCCCTGTATTAGACAAATAATGTGTAAATGAACTTTTATTGCCAACACAAGTGTTAAAGGATGCACTTTGTGTCTGAATGGACAAAATGTATATATATATTTGAATAATGACCCAAAAGGACGCTAGATACTAGACAGTTGTGTAAGTAACAAATTGAAGTTATTCACTCATTATTATCTGAGGAAAAACATTAGAATATTCAATATGCTCATGTTTAAAGGGTACATGAGGAATTGGGGAAATTGATTATGCAGCAGAAGTTGAGAGGTTCTTTTTTTCCTTTTCATGCATGTGATTGACATTCAAAAAGGAGTAGTGTTGATTTCAAAAGGCCACATGTTTTTCCTGTGAAGCAGCACACTTGCAGTATAATGCTAATTTAAGGACCATAGCCTGGCTGCATTCTATCCGGCACACGTGCCTTGTGTACCTCTTCAAGTATTCCTGACTTTATGATTTAATTATACAGACATCCATCCCTCTGAGTCATGTAAGCAAGTAAACACATGTTTGACTATTCGTATCTGTGTGCACGTGAGGATTAATGCTTGTGTTGGTGTCACGCAGCAAAACAATGTGCCTCTTCTCTGCTTCGGTACTAATGTGGCTAACATAAGAAACAAGTGCACAGCCTGAAGCTGGAAACCAAAGAACGCACACAGACATTAACATGACGGGATGTACAGTGAAATCTTGTTTGGCATGTTAACCATGTTAGTGAATACTTAAGTGCCAGTGGGTAATGCAAGCCCATTTATGGAAGCATATGAAATGAAATATAACTGGCAGGGAGCTGCACTGGGATGAGAGTGTGTGTTTATGTGTTTACAGGGGGGTGAAAGGTCAAATGAAAGCTGTATAGTTGTATGCACAGTAAGCTGCATAGTTTTAAAAAAAGATAGGCAGTGATATTAATCTCTTTTAATTCAAAGTCAATGACCATGATATTGGATTAGATTATAACCATGCAAAAACTTTAACCCTTTCTATTTCTATGTAGCTATCTACTTTGATAAGCATTTTATAAGCAATTTTAGTTTTTCCTAATCTTATTTCATATGATAATTTCAGATTTTTACAAAGCATGAAGAGCTTAGTGGTTAATATTTTTATTAATTATTTACCTGCCAGCAGAATAATGAACGAATAATGTCAATATAACTGGTTTTGTTGAAAAAGAAAAACAAGCATTGTGAAGGTGCCCTAGATTCTTGCTAATAGTGGCATCAATTGTCACCATTTTCAGAATTGTAGACCAAACACAAATCTTTTTTTTTTAAATCAGCAGCTTTATCATCACTTACAATTCTGTACCAAAAAGTTGAGATTTAGCTTCACTTAAAAAAATGTTTTCGCTTCAATCCATAGTTGAGAATGATACAAATGATATCGTGTATAATAGCATAATTGCTACAAATGGGCATGTTTCTCCGTAAAGATGCAGGGCACACTTATCCATTGCAGGGCAAACACAAAGATAAAGACACACTCACTTCGAAAGGGTTCATTTAGAATCCCTAATCAACCTAAATTGCATATTTTTGGACTATGAGAGAAAGCATCAAAATTATTTGACTATGTGTAATCAGTAGTTTTACTCAAGTAAAGGATCAGAGGAATTTCTGCACCACTAGCTTTCTCCACATAACCTCCCATATGATAATTATTCGGGAAGACAGTCTCAGGCACTGCTGCAAATTGGCACGTGGTGCTGCACATTCTTTCTCATGGGGGCAGCTTTTCATACTCTCCAAAATCTACCTGCTATTTGTCCCTGGAGGAGAGCAACGGAAACAACACGAAGTACCACTGTGTATCAACAAATATGACATTTTAGGAAGTCTTTCTGCCACTCATTTCCTCAAGCATTCCCAGATTACAGGGCCTAGAGTGCATTTGTGGCACGGCGCCACACTTCACCGCTGTATTAGCCTTTCGTCACCTCTGAGACATTCGCCCAGGTGTTTCGCTGCCGTCGCTGTCATGCTTTACTATGGTTCTGACTGACAAGAGGGCAGTCCTGCTCGCTAGAGGTGTAATTATGGGTGTAGGTTTGGCAGCCAATGGCATTGTTGTCAGTGTCTACAGTGACACACAAAGAGACAGACGGGAAGAAGAAGAAAGGTGATAAAAGAGGCCCACTGTCTGCTAAAGTTGACAAGGAGCAGAGGAGGGCAAATGAAAACAAAAGGATGTTTGAGATAACAGCAGCGTGACAAACAGAATTCCAACTATACCTGTACATGTGCAGATGTTATGTTATATATATATATGCAGGAAATTAATGTAAGTCAGTGTTTTAATCTTCAAAGTTATGGAAACATAACTCTGTGTGTGTAAGTCCTCCTTCGCTCCCCTAGTAAACCTGCACCACGTGCCTACACTGATCTCATCTGATCTGTATTCAGTGTCACTGAAACCTTACAGTAAATCCAGCCAACACAGTTCAGACAAACACTGTGCCAAAATACTCACACTAGTGCTCTAATCTCCTCAGAGTCAATGTAAACTGATACAAAACACACAAACAGGTTTTTTTTCTTTCCCTTACAGAAATACCTTATCTGTGGACATGGAAATCTTAGGGAAGGAAGGGATATTCAAACCTTCTCTAATACAATGAAGAATTGTTTTCATTATCTTTTTCGTCCTTGTTTGATTCCTTCTCAGATGTTCCCGTTACCAACGGTGGTCAGATCGGGGATGACAGTATGATATTATAGGATTTAACACTGACTCTGAAATACTAACTAACCCATTTCCATCCCCAGATGATCAAACAGCACCATTTACCGAAGCTTGTGACGTCTCTGGGATATATAATGATGCTTTAATGGACAGGTCACAGTAATATTAATGAGAGCAATGAGGTTATCATTCTTAAGTCTTTACTGCACTTGTGAGGGTGGAAAGCGTCCAAATTGAAATAATTCTTATTTTTCATGTTTTTCCTTGTTTTCTTTTGCTTTTAGAGGTCAGGTTTTGGTTTTTGATTCACATTCAGAAGATGTGATAAAGTAAAGGTAAATTGTAAAAAGGTTACACTAATATGCATAACGTTTATTGAATTAAAACCAAAAGCACCCCTCTCTAAACCCCCACTCTATGCCAACACTACACAGTGCAGTTTACTTTCTTGAGATCGATCAGTGGAAAGGAGCCAGATTCGATTTTCTGTTTTGTGGCTTTTATAAAAGAAAGTTTAAGATTTCTCATTGCTAGCTAATAGAAACCTGCCTATTTGCTGTTTAGCTGAATACCTAGAGTACTTGCTTAGGCATCATTGTTTGTTTTAAAGGTGCTTCACCATATTATCTACTCTCCATTTGTGGAAACGCTTTGATACTTCGCATGTTGAAAGTTATGCTAAAATGATTTGCCATGCTAAGCTAGATGTTTGATCTGTTTGAGAACTCTATCTTTGTCACAAATTACTGTACAATAATACAGTAAAAGATGTTCATATTTAAGTAAAACAATACTTACAACTTAATGTCTAAGACTTAAAACAAATTTAAATACTGATCATTGGGCAAGCCTCTGACTAATTATTGCTTTTTGAGTGGATTCAGGGCTGTAAAATGTGAAAACAATTCCCCACAAAACACAGCCCACTCTGCATACAATGTATTTCACAACTCTAACAAGAAAAGTTTTAACATTTAAACCGTCCTAAAGGGTATTCATCTCACAGCTCATAAACACCACCTACCTTTCATTTGTCTCTTTAGTCCAGGCTAAAACTATCACACTGCTGCATCTGGGCCAAGTGAATATGTCCATGTAAAGAATGTGTGACTATTTCCTGTAAACGCCAGGCTATTTGTAGCAACAGGTTGATGTCTCCCATGCTTTTAGTTTACAGCATATAGTGACAAAAAGTGGTTTCAACACCTTCTTTTAAACTGAACCAGTTAAACTTTTGGGATTTCCAAACATGGCTTTGGACCAGCTCAACACTTCACAGAGTAGAAATTGCAGCAGCAGATTCCTGGCAAAAAGTCCAGGTGTGAAGCATCTGCCACAGTTCCCAAAAGAGTCAGGTGAATAGGTGTTTGATTCCAGAGTAGGTTCACTGGGAGAATTCATAACTCATTTAAAGCCAACATGAATGATGAATAGTGTTGGCTTGTTCCCTCTTGTTAGACTGAAGTGATTTTCTATAGCTGCTTTGTCCAATTCAGGGTCATAGGGGACTAGAGCCTATCATAGTTGCCAATTGGCATGAGTACACCCTGGACATGTTGCCTGTTCATCACAGGAAATACTGCACAGAATACTTTAGACACAATTCAAAATATTTAATAAAACAATAAATTTCTTTAATTCTATATATAGTCTATGTTTATGTAAAAAAAAAAAAAAAATCAACATTATATCAGTCACAGAATAATAACACACTGAGTCTCAAGTAAAAAAAATCTGTGTTAAATTCAGGTTGAGTCACCCAAGCAGCTGTTCCTCCATCTGAATCATGCAGTAATAATGAAGGTACTGTAGATGAGTGCCTCTTTTGTGAATGCCAAAGACTTGATGGTGGAATGTGTCTCGGTTGAATCACGTCCCCTGACAGATGTCACCCCTTGAACGAACAGAAATCTGTCAGCAGCACATTTCACCATCAGCCAAGAGGCAAAGCGGGGAGGGAGCAAACAGACATTGTGAGCCACAGAGTGATGCAATTTTTTTCTTGTGTATCTCAAAGTGAATGTTATAACTCCTGCTGTGTTTATAGGGAGCTTCAAGGTGTTGATGGCATCTTTGAGTTACATTTGAATTCAGTTTTTTACACAGTAGCTTTTAATTGTTGGAGGGAATGATGCAGTTGTTTTTATAATTGTGCAAATGAAGATTATTTAAAAGATATATTTTTTTTTCCCAGCAGATGATTTGTCACAGCGTTAAAGATTTTACAGGTGGGGTGGGAGATGTTTTCCAGAAGCGTTTTTTACTATATTGCTTGAAATCCTTTTCACACCTCAATTGTAGCCAATTAATTAAATGCTCTAACACAAAAATAAAAATTTTAAGTTTCCTGTGTAACAGATAGGACTGTAAAAACATCTTCCAATCATTTTAACCAGCCTGTTCTAAAAGATTGGATGGTGATATGTCTATCAAACTCAACTGCTATTTGTCCCTCCCCCCCTCTGCATGTTCCTGCGCTCTGGAGACGTGGGGCAGTGTAGCTGACATGCGACCAGCGAAAGGAACAAACCAGATAAAAACAAGGGGAACACAAAGAAGAGGAAGAAGAAGATGATGAGGACAACAACTGTAGAGATGGTGAGAGCTTTTGAAGAAAGGCTGTGTGAGTGTGTGACTTTATAGCGGTGCATTACCGCCACCAAGCAGTGTCTGAAACTGGCATCAAAATGAGTAAGTGAACTCTGAACTCAGCGCTGCCCACTACTGGATGAATTGACTTAACAACAACCAAGGCCATTAAACGACGCATGGAAATATGAAGGGCAGCGACGTATAACAACGTTTTTGTAACGGATGTGCCTATTACGTATTTAAGGGAGCATAAATGGGTCTCTAGTAGCTGTTACTTTAGTCTTTCCTTCATAATTCCTCTGTGATTCTCTAAACCAGTGGATCTCAAACTGGGGGGCCTGTCCCCTAGGCTAGGCTAAATAGAATTTATAGTTTTTGCACTACTAGTAAAACATGAACAGATTTGTGAAAGTACCAATGGGCAAACAACTGGCTCAACATTTCAACAATCAAAACAGAAAAAAAAGGAGAATGACAAGGCATATTTTCTCCTGGTCTTGACCAGGACAGGGTAGACACTTCTACAGCGGTCATCTCCAAAACTGGCCAACTTGGGTAAAAAAAAGTCTTGACTACAAGAAAATCTTGGCAGACTACATGGCAGAGGAAAACTATATAGCTATTGGATTTTTGAGGGGAACATTAAAGGGTCAGTTCACTTTAATCCCCAAAATTAAATCACTCATTTGAAACGAACATATGACAAATAAACCTTTGCATCGCAACACAAGCCAGCATTTTATCCCACTTTAAAGGAACTAGGAGGAGATTTTTGTATTTGGATCTTGTGATAAGGTAAATCAGCCAACACGGTGCCTTATCTTCAACCTCTTCACCCCTTCAGTTGCCCACCCAGGAAGACCAAGGCTCCCACGGTCTCAGTCTCACCAGGGCAGCTAACATAAACCCACACATACACACACCAGCGCACTATCACACTTATTCATGCTCTTTCGCGCACACATGGTCAAAAGCGTCTCTCTTTCACACACACTCCCTCATCGACCTAAACCCTCTGTGCCGACCCCTGGCTTGACCTGAGAAATGTGCCATATCAATGCTGAGAAGCAGGTCAAGCATTCTGTAAGTGCAGCAAAGTGAGATAATTGCGACATCGACTGTTCTCAGCTTACATTAAAAAAAACTCCCCTACCACATCCCAAATATCATCCAATCTCCGCCCTCTTTGGATCCACCTCTTTTCAACTCATATAGCATTCTTAACAAGCTGCTTTCTTGAAGACAGCAGCCTCTGGAGTAAAAAGCTGAGTGGCCGTGGTGGAGCGCTTATTGTTCTTTAGATGGACAGATCATGAAATGTTTAGTGACAGACCGATTAGTGAGTTGTGCTAATGAGCTGATCTCCCAGCCTCTCCCAGTCCTTCCACTTCATGTGGATCCATGTGCTTTTGACAGGTATTGGAATCACAGGGGGTGACAAGGCCGGTCTTAAACACACCAGCTTTTCAAGTCCCAAAGATTTGTCATCCACTGGCTACACCACCCAACTATGCCTTTGAACATCTGGGATGAAGGGAAGCAAGGAAGCATGACCAGGCATACAAGGGAACAAGTGTGAGATATCATGTGCAGATGAATGTGTGTGTTGTTATGGGTAGATGTGAGAAGAGAGAGGAGGAGTTTGGCTAAAGGAAGGGGGACTGAGGGTATGAAAGGTTCACAGGCAGTCTTCCTGAATTTGAGCTACTTTTAATGAGGTTTTGTCTGAAAGGCCAAGACCATGTGCTCTCTTTTATATAGAGTTGTGTACCAGTGGCATCAAATGTTTTGCTGAACTGATACTTAAGATTTTGATAAAACAAAAATGTCATTATAGTAAAACTGTCCTGTAAGAAATACAACCCGAATTCCAGAAAAGTTGGGACGTTCTTTAAATCAGAACAAAATTAAAACTAAGACTTTCAAATCACATGAGCCAATATCGTATTCACAACAGAACATACAGAACAGATGTCTAAACTGAGAAATTTGACAATAATGCACAAAATGAGCTAATGTCAAATGTCATGCATGCTACAGGTCTGAAAATAGTTGGCACGGGTGCATGTTTACCATGATGTTGCATCTCGTCTTCTTTTCAGAACAGTTTAAAGATGTCTGGGCATTGAGGTTATGAGTTCCTTGAGTTTTACTGTTCAAATTCAGTCCTGTTCTTACCTGATATAGGTTTTCAGCTTGTGAAGAGTTTGTGGTCGTCTTTGACACATTTTTCATTTAATAATGCACCAAATGTTCTCTATAGGTGAAAGATCTGGACTGCAGGCAGGCCAGGTCAGCATCCGACTCTTCTCCTGTGAAGCCATGCTGCTATAATAGCTGCAGTATGTGGTTTAGCATTGTCCTGCTGAAATAAAAATACAAGGCTTTCCCTGAAATAGCCGTCATCTGGAAGGGATCATATGTTGCTCTAAAACCTTTATATAAACATTGAACAAAAAGTTTCGAAAATTTGTGTTTGGTAGATTATTTCTCTGTTGTAACGATGCTTCTTGGCAATAAATTTCATACTGTTGGAAAGCCTG
>JAOXYM010000013.1:6062090-6073402 GCA_028567055.1 Leptatherina wallacei | reverse complement strand
AATGGGGCACCATTTAAAAGGGAAATAAACAGGCTTTCCAACAGTATGAAATTTATTGCCAAGAAGCATTGTTACACTAGAGAAATAATCTACCAAACACAAATTTCCGAACTTTTTGTTCAATGTTTACTTTATAGCATTCATAGTTCATAGACTCTTCTGTTCCAAAACCTGCAAGCTGCCCATACCGTATGCACTTATGCACCCCCACATCATCAGAGATGCAGGCTTTTGAACTGTGAACCGATAACACGCTGGAAGGTCTCCTTCCTCTTTAGCCTGGAGGATGCAGCATCCGTGATTACCCACAAGCATGTCAAATGGGAACTAGTCTGACCATAAGACCCTTTGCCATTTTCAAACAGTCCATTTCAGATGAGTCTTGGCCCACAGGATACGACAGCGTTTCTGGATCATGTTCAAATATGGCTTCTGTTTTGCATAATAGAGCTTTAGTTGACATCTGCAGATGAGACGGAGGATTGTGTTTCTGGAAGTATTCCCTGGGCCCATTTAGTAAGGTCAATGACACAATTGTGCCAATGAGTGATGCAGTGTCGTCTGAGGGCCCCAACACCACAGGCATCCAATAAAGGTCTTCGGCCTTGGACCCTTGCCCACAGAGACATCTCCAGTTTCTCTGAATCTTTTGATGATGTTATGCACTGTCGATGAGAGTTGCAAAGCCTTTGCAAATGACATTATTCCATTTTTCCAAGTATTCCACAATTTTTCTTATGCATTTTTTCACAGAATGGAGCGCCTCTGCCCATCTTTACTTCTGGGGGTTCTGTCTCTTTGCATCCATTTTATAGCTAATCATGTTACAGAACTGATGATGTTCTCTTAGTCATTTTTTGCCCACGTGCTAATTATTTTGAGACCTATAGAAAGCATCACATTTGACATGAGCTCATTTTGTGCATAAAAATAGTAAAGTTTCTCAGATTAGATATATGTTATGTATGTTCTGCTGTGAATAAAACATTGGCTCATGCGATTTGAGGGTCTTTTAGTTTTCCTTTCATTCAGATTTAAAGAATGTCCCAACCTTTCTGGAATTCCGGTTGTACTACTTTTGTTGCATTCAAATCCATTTCCGAAGTATGTGAGATAACAATTACTGTATAAACATGCTTGATTATAAACTTGGCTGAGTTTCAGTGTTTTTCAGCAGGGATTCTGCACACAGAAAAAATTGGTCTTACAGTTGGTGGAATCTCCACCTCAACTGTGTGCTGAGGTGGAGAGTGTTCTGTATAAAGCCTCCTGTCTAAAATTCTTGTGTTCAGAGAAAGGAGCTTAAAATACACATTTTCATTTATCCTTCAGGTTTGTGAGCTGTTTGATGATGCATCATACAAGTTATAGCTCATTGCATGAAAGACCTGTTGTTTCTCCATCCTGTAAGTGACACCTAATGAATAAAAAGTTATTATTAGCAGGAAGCCAGTAAGGGATCATCTTCATCTAGTGCCTTTTACAATTCCTGGAGAACATAGACGATAACACTGATGTAAAAAAAAAAAAAAGCATGTCTATCCTCAATTGCTTCCACATTCAACAGCTGCATCTTTAGTGTCACCAGTTTTCTTCAAATGCTGCAACTTAAACACCTTTGCGATTGAACTAGATTAAGTCTGCATAGTCCTGCATGACGTAATGTATCTTTATTCTCAGAACCTCAGATACCTTATGGCTCTCTTTCTTAAAAATATGATGTAGTGTGAAATGGCAGATCATTTTCTATTTATGTAGGCATCATAAATTTTAGTTTTCATGTAGAAAAGCCACAATACAGTTTAGTTCAAGACTCTGTTCAAATTTAGTAATGTCATTGTGAATTATATCTTACATCCAATAAATTTCATTTTGCTCTTCTGTTGATCCAATTTGCCATTCTCATGTTCGTGGTTCAAAGTGAAGCAAAAAAAAAAAGCTATGCTCTAAAGGCAGTAAATTAGTAGGCTTTTAAATCAGCCTTTGTTGTGAGATTAATTACTTAAAATCGGTCAGATATGACTGCAGTCTCTCCACACCACCCTTGTAGCTGGTGGCAGTTTACTTTGACCATCAGCTGCAGTGAAATGAAGGCACACAAACTGAAATTATGGGGACACTGAAATATCCACTGGTCCAGAATCAAACACACCAATTGGCTTGATGTTTCCTCGGACTGTGAACCAATTTGTGACATATTTGGCCGTATGTTTGACCTATTTTTCATCTCTTGTCTTGTCTTGTCTGGGGTCACAAATGCAAGTTTCTAAAATGAGCTGTCACTGAAGAGTATAGCTTTTCTTTAGTGATGAGGAGCTAAGTGATCCAGGAAAGGCTCAATAGGAGAATCCCTGTTCCTTTGCGTCAACAGGTGCCACTTAAGTTGGTTTGGGCATCTGTCCAAGATAACATCTGGACACCTCCCAGGAGAGGTGATTAGGACATGTCCTACTTGGAGGAAGCATCAAGGCAAACCCAGGGATTGCTGGGGGAACAGCGGAGGATGCACGTAACACACAAATTAACAAGAATTTATGCATCTGAATGAGTAGCAATGATTGTAAGAAACCAAAGTTGTTGTAAGGAGATTAGTGGCACTTACTGGCTTAATATTAAGTTCCACCAAGTTAACATTGTGGCACTTACTGTGTCTGTGTTTCTTGAGTTGATTAGTTAGCAAAAAGAGCAACATTGCATTGGTTGAAAGCAAATTGCAAACTAACTGTATTTGGACAGGTTTTTTCAGGGCTATATTGGGTAAAACAGAACAAAAGGCTGCTATTAAAAAGGCTTCAAGGCTAAAAGTCTCCCAAGGCTATAACCTGAACAACATGGGCCTATTTTGTGCATACTGCAAACAAAGAGGAAACATTCCTAAACCCCCCAGTATCATCATCATTGTACATCTTGTGAATTGGTGCAGTCACTTGCCATTAAAAGGAGCAGTCCTGTGTCTATTCGTATCATCTGACCTGGATGTAATCGTAACCAATTTCAGGCAGGCGCGTGGCAGTCAAAAACAAAAGTGGACTTTTGAGACTTAAGCTACAAAAAATAGTGCAAATGTATGAAACAAATTAAAGAAATTAGGTTGTTTTTGCCTTGCAGTTAATTGTTACATTATTTTGTGCTGTGGTGAGAGCAGTTGTGACTCCCCTTTGTTGGATGGCAGGTTTTCCATGATCAGACAAAAGACTTGGGAAGCTATAAAGTGACTGTCATTTGCCACCACCCATGCTCTTTTCATGTTGTGAGCAAGTGGCCTGTGGAGGTTGAATATTTGTCCTCCCTGCCTTGCTTGTCTGGTGACCTTTCCATGTTTATTTTACTCAGACGGTCAGAATGTGGTGTGAAAAGAGGAAAAAGGCTATTTCCATACCATGTTGTGATTCAGTGGAATATCTCTCGAGATTTATGGAAATACAAACGATTACTTGAAAAGGAGAAATAATAATGCATAATGCATTTCTTTATGTTAAAGGTTCCATATCTTTTAAGGTTATATCACAAAGGGTTGATCACATTTTCATAGTGCATACTGTCATTCTAATCAAATTCAACCCTGTTTACTATTTTGTGACCGGTAGACGGCGAGGGGGTTGGGGTTTTTTTAGCAAGACCTTTGAGGTACACACAAATAGACAGCCTCCTATAGAAAACATTTCCTGTGACATGCAGTGACCCACAATAAAGGATTTGGGAAATAGCTTGATAAAACAATAAAGCAGTCGTATGATTGTTCAAAGCCTGGGTGAGATATCAGGAGGGTACAAACAAGACAACCCGGCTTAATTAAGAGAATCATTAATAAGTCATTTGATAAGGGTTTTGGGGGTGCAGGAGGGTTATTGTTGCTGCAAAGATGGGAGGGAAATCACCCGAGGACAGGAAGTGACCCACATTTTGCAAGAGGGATGATGGGGGGCAACTCTCATTCCCCCACTTGCTGAACCCCTCCATCCTCAGTGGCCTACTGATTGGTTCATTACCCATAGTAAACACAGCCATACAACCCCCCACCTTAGTACACACACATACACACACAGCCATCCCTGCCCCCCTTCCAGTGATCATGTCTACTGTCCAGATTCCTTCAGTCACCCATTTCAAAAACAGACATAGCTTCACTCTCTTCTTCATCTACTGGAATTCAGGACTCCGATGGAGGAAATATTTTACTCTTTCATATAAAGTTCCCCTAATTTTGAAAACAGAAGCATAAATTGATGCAAACATGCCTAAAATGTAGCTTTACATTAATTTATTCTTTAAGACCAATGAAGAGAACAAAGTAAAGATGATTTTTTTTAAAAACATTATATGGAAATTGTGACAAAAACAAACAAATTTCTGTGTGCTGGAATACAAAAATGTATAAATGAGCAAACATGATTACAAAGAGCTAATCATGTCTGTCTTATCATGCCATATGGGCTGGCAGCTATCCAACTGCTAATTATACAAAGTAACCTACAAATGAAAATTATTGTCTGAATATGATTTTATTTGGATTTTCATGGTTCCGTTGTTTTCTCTAGTGGAGTTTAATTAAATACAGTTTTAAGAATAAACTCTGAATTTGCTTTGTAATAAAAGATAAGGTGACACCGAAGCATTAATTTTGTTATTTATGTAGTACTGTTATTCTGCTGTATTATCTGTAACAGATAGGCTTACAGTGTTTATCATCCTAAGGCTAATGTTTTAACTGATGCTCTTCTGCCTCCTGTTAAGAGACAGGTGTACTTTTACACCTGCAGGCGTTCTAACAGCTCGCACCAAGGTGGTCCGCTTTCACTTCATATCAAGGTGAGGACCTGTATTCATGTGGACACTTATGCAGAGATGGGAGTGGCACAATAAAATCCAGTGCATTTCAAGTTGTCCTTTCAGGCTAAATCCTGCCAACTTTGACTGGAAAGTCCCCATTGATGTGCTGCAATTTCATCCTGCCCCTCAGGGATCTGGATGAGCGCTCTCTGAAGGTTAAGGTTTTGGCCGCATTGCATAGGAGATGATTTACCTTTAGCATCTGACATCTGTGCCTCTCTGCTTTCCACTGGCTGTCATTCCGGGTTACTGCTGCTTCGCTGCATGGCCTGCCATTGTCCTCAGGCGGCAGTGCTGTTGGCAGCTGCTCTCAGATGGAAGGGAGGACTGACATAGGTCTACTACAAAGCTTTGCCATAGGTCTAAAAGGGAACAAAATAATGTATCAGAATAACATATAATAGCAAGGTACATTGTCAAAGAAAAGAAACAAAATAAAGAATGAATAAAAACACAGGTTAAAATGACAATACTGCTAATTTGATCAGCAGCACTGTAATGATTTAAATACATTAAAAAAACAGCAATAGTAAATAAGCTTTTCTTGAAGAAACATCTTCTAAAATACACATATAGAATCATCTGTTCACCCTGAAACCCCAAAGAAAAGTCAAAGTAGGTATTTCCATAAATGGTGGGATATGATTAAGATTGTGCATTTAGCCTTTACAGATTATTGGAAGGAACATAAAAGTATATTTTCTATATTTGAAGAGCTTGAGGGGACGTTTTCACCCTTTGTGAGCTCATCTCATGGACTACCTTTGTGTTTGCCTTAGTCTTTGGTGCCCCCAAGTGTCCAGAGAGAAAAGTATTTGGATTATTAAATTTGAGGATTTTTAGATTCTAGAAAAAAAATGTTAATTAAAGAAATGCATAGATTTAGCCCTATCACAGGGCTAACATACAATAATGCATGTTCATACTCACAAGTGAATTCAGACTTGCCACAGTGGGATAAAGCCAAAGCTCCACATGTAAAGTTCCCCACATTAGTGAAGGGAAGAGGCAGTAACCACTACACAACAATAACTTTGTACGAATCTTACTTTAACAAGGTATAGGGAGGGGGGGAAAATATCATTTGACTCTAATAAATACATTCAAAGAACCTGTTTCTATTTTGTTCATTATTTTTTTTGACAGTTTTTGTTGGAAATTTGCTCAAATGTATTCTCTCAAAAGTAACGTTTGGGGTACATATATTCCTGGTTGTTTTAGACTCAAGAGTCAACACAGGTGCATGACCTTGAAGAGACTATTATTGTTAATTAAACTGTATTATACTCAACCTAACAAGAACTAAGGCTCATAAACACATCCAGTTGCGAAGAAAAGACGATTTATAGAGGAACCGCTTGGCAATTAAAACGTGGTATATCTTATTAAGCTATGAACATTGAATGCATCTTTGTGGTCACGTGACACGTAACCGCCTACACCTTGCTTGGGGCGGAAAAAAAGAAAGCATTTTTTAACGACGTTAATGATGGATAGAGACGACAGTCCAAGTTCTGCAATTTGCAGATTATGTGGGGAGGCCTTCAAGCTTCCTGGTAGGGCACTTAAAACCTTTTTTATTGGAGCTAAACCTGTTGTCATATCATGTTTTTTTAGATGAATTATCATGTTACAGCCATGCTTTGATAGCTAATGGCGGTGGTAAAGTTAGCTAATTAGTAGCAGGTGTGCTAGCTCGAAACTCCCATATATATATATATATATATATATATATATATATATAAATAATGAATTAGTACACCAAATATCATTTATACAGTTTATTTTCCAATTTAAACTATTTCGGTTTTATGCAATGTTATTGGTAAAGTCAAACTTTTTTGGGTGATAATTGAACTTTGCGTCTAAATAAAAAATATAGAACATTTGTGATATCACGCGAAGATCTTCACGTTCCGAATGACTGGAAAAGTGGAAGAAAATTGGAAAAGGGGTTGGAATGACTCATCATGCATCGTCATCATTTTGGGCACATGGACTCTACCTTAGTGCATGCATGGTTTCCAATTACAAGTGATTTAATGATGTGACAGAAAGCAACCAGGTATTTTTTCAACTCCGTCAATATGCAACACTCCTTTAAATTAAAAGACATTATGTGCTACTACGATAATAAAAACAACACAGACTTCGAATTTTTATTAAATTATGTAATACTTCATGCTAAATTTTACATTCATAAACAAAAATTTGCAAAATCTTGCCCCAATTTTAAATCTTTCCTCTCAGAATTTGAATACACTATGAAAAGTACCTACGATTAATTGAAAACCGCGAAAGTATCAAACTTACTGCTCATTATGAGATGCTCTTCCCATCCTCTGACTGAATTCTGTCACTTACCTCTATTGTCCTGTTAAATTGTCTTTGTCTGTACCATTTATGTATTTATCGTAATTTGTCTTTTTCTGCATTGTTTTCTTGTGATGTACCTGCTTGTTATGTTTTATATGTTTAATAAAGAAGAAGGGGGGGGCAACCAGATCTATTGTAAAGTGTCCAGTGTCATATTATCTGGATAGATTCAGCCAAAGGCACCAAAGCTGACAGGAAGCTTTTTCACAGTACAAAAGGACAAAACGTGATGAAAACAAGCCACAAGCTTTTGAAGGTTAATAAGTGGAGTAATCCTCTTACAGTCATTTTCGCTGATGTTTCCTTATTCCGTCTTGTCATTTTTCAGAGGATGACATCCCTGGCAACCTTCCTCGTGTGCTTTTATGTGGCCACATCTTCTGCACGTTTTGCCTGCTGTCTGTTCAGCTTGGTGATACAATTAGATGTTCTGATTGTGAGGTAAAATTACCAGTGATCTTACTATTAGAAAGGAGCTTGAAGAGTAACCATTGCAAATTTAGCAGATTCTCACTAAGGGGTTGATTTTATTCTTGGTCAATCCCTGTTTCTCAGCAATGAGTTCTGAACTATTCTGTGGTTATTGTAATTGTGTTTAATTAGAGCCTTTAATCTGGCTGACCCTCCTCTGCTATACTAAGTGTTACTGACCTTCTTCCTTAGCTAGACAGTAAATGTAACTGTTAAAGTGGTAGCATGACAATAAAAATTCTTACAGGTTGAGTCCACTCTTCCTGAAGAGGGGGTGCATGGTCTTCAAGAAGACAGCAGAATCGTGGGCCTCATCTACACCACTAAAATTAACAAGATGAAAAGGTAAAATGCAATTTTGAACGTGAAGCTTGGGCCGTTTGGAGTGCAGACGAATGATTTTGCAAGCGCATACATTTTTTGATTTTGATTAGAAAATATTCATGAGCGAGAATAGTTTAATCTGAGCAAAAAAAACATTCATACAGTGTGCACAACATGATTTTACGTGTCTGCTCCTATCTGTGTAGATGTAACACAATAGAAATATATTTCCATCCATCTAAAGTAAGTCTATTTTCTGCATAGAAAGCACTGTCAAATTATTTTCACCATCTTAACTGAACTATAGGTAAATTGGAGATGTTAATGTCTTTGTTTGATTTAGCTAAGTGAGCAGCAGTAGGACATGCATTGAATAAGAGAGTTGCCCAACTGCTAGCCTAGCTTGCTTAGTGAAATCAAACAAAGATGACAAATCTTTACCTCTATGTCATGTGCATGGTAAATATGTGATAAAAAATGTATTTATGTAATAAGGAAATTATAACTAACTGAAAAAGTAATGTAATAAAGCTTGAAACGAACAATCTCTCTTGACTCAGAAACCATCTTTTCCAGTGTTATCATGATGCAGCTAATCAAGATGACTTTGTCTGAGCCAGTGATCGGTTAAAAAATGTGGCACATTTATAGCAATGCACCGAGCTGAGCAAGTGTGTTGACAGAGCTGAGCACAGACGGTTAACTGAGAGTGTGTACACCGGTGCGACCTAATGCAGTAGAGAACAGATTAGTTAAACTGATGGAAAGTTTTATTCACTTTGAGTGCACAGAATTCAATTTTGTTTGCTCAGATTAAGTTATTCGTTGCGCAAAAACATTTTTTTCGCTCAAAATGTAACTGGTGTAGAAAAATAATTTGTCCGAGCTCAGAATGTCCCTCCGCTCGCTCAGGAACGAGGCACAGTAATACTTCCATGTGTAACAAATGTATGTGATAGATTTGATAAAAATGACTGTGCTTTAATCATTGCTTTGTGTTTCTATCCTCTGAAGCTTTCGGTACGACAGATCTAGATATCAGAGAAAGAACAAACCATCAATAACTGGAGACCTCAGTGCCAACGTAGAGAATACGGAGCAGGTATTGTTTGGATGATCACAAAAATTGCTTCTGGTAAACTTCTAATGTTATGTCATTTATGTTATTTTGTCATGTTTGTCTAAATTAAAATGAAAGTAAATACCTTTTAACTTTGTCTATTTTCCTGCATACCATAAATGCAAATGTCATGGAGTTACAGCACTGTCTTTTTTGTTCAGGAAAATAGAACTTGAAAAATCTTGCATGTGTAATTGTAAATTCATCTTTTGAGCAGCCCACCATGAAACATTTCCATTCTACATCATTTATTGCAGAACCCATGAAGAAGAAAGAGCATGCACTAATTTCTGATTCCCACAAAAAATGTAGCCTTAATACTTGCATAGTCAGATGAGTTTGAGTCACAAATTTCTGTTGTCTGTAGCCGGTGGATATTAAGAAGATTGAGATAGCAGTGGATGAGGCGTTGGTCCAAGCTGCAGAAAATCTTGCCAAGCTGGAGCTCATCAATGAGGTGAAAGCTGCTGTAGATCATTCAGAAAAAAAATTGCATGTACACGTTGCAGTGTATGATTATCAACACACTATTTCTTAAGAAAAAAATCCACCTCATAAAGAAATAGTTAATCATATCAACAAACAACTGTTTTGAGTGCTTCTTGAATGCGCATCTTTCCAGACTCTGACGGCTGCTGTAGCAGAACAGGTCAAAAGGGAGCAAACTCGTCTAAAAATGGAGATCAAGCAGGCAACAGATAAGGCCTTACACGCTGTTCAAAAGTGGTATGAACATCAACTAAAAATATTTGTTTGAATAGTAAAATATTAGCTTTTTTCAGTTTTTTTATTTTTTTTTATTAAAGAAATAGGAGGAAAAGTATGAATGAATGCAGTGCTTGTACAGACCCTTCTGGTTATTTTAGAAACTTAAATCTTTAAAGCAGATTTTGTTGTAATACATGTAATTTCTACATCAACAGGGAGGATGTGCAGTTGAACCATTTGACAAAACTGGAGGCACAATTCTCCACCAGCCAAGCAGTTGTCTCTCATGTCCAGGAGAAAATTAAAGCCCTGGGGATTGCCATGCAGATGGCCAGAGAAATACGTCGTGTCCCCTTCTTGGAGCAGTACTGCATCCTTGATAAGGTTTGAGGTGTTGATGCTTGTAAACATCGTATAGTGGGACATAAGAAAACCACCATGTAAATAGTAAAAATCTTGCAAGAGTTTTTTTTTCCTCCTGGTTTTCTGATTTTAATTGATAAGTCAAGCAAAATATTCATTACAGTGCAAAATACAGCGCTGAGTTGAGTTGCTTGTGTTTGGTTGACAGGTACTAGCGACACTACAGGCTCCTGTGGATGACGCATCCTTTGATACGAAATGTATTACTAAGGACTCTGAGATGAGGTTTGTCATTTTAATTCATTTCAGTTTTATGGATGAATATATTTTATGTGTGAAGTTCATAACTAATTCACTTTTATTTGAGCAAATGTAGTATAGTAATTCTTCAATCTGAAGATCACTGGTTTTATCCCAGTTCTAAGTTGCTTTGTATAAAAGCATCTTTTAAATGTAACACAATTCACAAAGAAACTGAATCTCAAAGCACTATATAAAGAAACCTAACAATTCTAACAAGTTTTTACTTTTTTAGTCTGGTGGTATGTCTATAGTATTTTTGTAGACATGCAAAGCAACCAATATGGACATGCTCTAAGTGCTCATTGAATGTATTTAGATCTTGACTTCTTGTCTGGATGGTAGCATTGAGGTCATCCTCTTGTTGAGCTATGACTTCAGCTGCAACAGTATTTTTTTCTACTTTTAAAACTCCACGATAAACTTAAAATGAGATTCAGCTCAGGTGGCTATGGGGGGTCTCTAGTGATTGGTCCTGGAAAATTGAACAACCTTCCCCTTTGGAAAACAACTAAAGTGGTGACGTCAGACTGAAGCTGGAAACAAAAAAAATTGGGAAGGTTGTGAGTCACTGTTATGGTTCAACAATTCACCTGACTTGTATTCTGTATCTTTTAGGGGCCACATCCTTATTGCCAAATTTATATCAAAAATAATTTTTTTTTCTGATTTCATTGGAACACTTAAAATGTGAAATAAATGCAGGGACAGATTTCATATTGCAGATTTCCCTCCCCATCATAGAGGGAGGGACTACCTATTGTAACTTGTTAAGGCTTTAAAAAAAAAAAAAAAAAAAAAAAAAGTCTCAATCAGTGTG
>JAOXYM010000013.1:6046220-6061990 GCA_028567055.1 Leptatherina wallacei | reverse complement strand
CTACCTATTGTAACTTGTTAAGGCTTTAAAAAAAAAAAAAAAAAAGTAGTGGTGTAAACTAATCTTTCCCCTTATAAAGGTTTAGCTTGGTTTTGTTTGTGTCTTTGACTACATTCACACTGCAGGTCTTAATGCTCAAATCCCATTTTATTCATTTTTTTGCAGAAATATATTTTTTTATTTTTACCTGGTCAAATGATCATTTAATTGCAACCTCCATCACACCTCAGTGTGAACTGTACACAGCTCTGAAGTGACCTGCATGCGCAGAGGAAAATTTGACGTCACATGCAGCACGCTGTGTTTATGAAAGTAAATATGGATGCTACACTTGTTGGTGTGTGTGTGTATCTGTTTTGAAGCTGTTGTGCAATCATTTCCCAAAAAATTATGATATAGCATTGTTCCATCCATTGTTTATTTTTGATGTTACCGTATCCCATATCCTCCAGTGCAGAATTGTGATGTTTGTCTCTCTAATGATGTAAAAGTTGGATGATGAAATAAAACATGACTGACTGAGGTCACTTTGAAAAAGATGGGATATCTGATTTAGTGCCACATGCGAAAGTGGCCTGGGTTGAATTTGAAAAAGTTGTTAGATTAGTGCTGTTCAGACTGTCCTAAGAAAATCAGAAATGGGTCACATATGGGCAAAAAAATAGGATCTGAGTTACTTTTGCCTACAGTGTGAACAAAGCCTTTGTTTTACTTTTAAAAGCAATGTTTAGGGATTTGTGTTCTGCAATCCTTGGTGATTTGTTATGGATGGAATGCCAGCCTTGTTTAATGTTTTTGTTTTTGTTTGTTGGTAACTTTTATTTTAGAAGTAAGATTGCATCAGAATTGTATTTTTTTAAAAGATTCTCAAGAATTTGTCCCCTGAAAGTTCTATTTCAGTTATGTGGTTATTCAATTGCCACTGTCTGTGATTGGTACATAAAGCAAAGGATTGTAATATTACCTTAATACAAAATAGATACATTTCACACTTTTACCTGTCTTGGTATTGAAGAGTTTTTCTCATACTGAGCATTTTAAATTTGGACGTGGATGTTTGTGTTTTAGGTGTGTTTTCCAGTCAGAGAGTCTGAGCCAGAGTTTAGTTTTGTCCTTGAAGATGGAGGTCAGAAGCCCAAAGCAGTAAGTTCTTTTCTTTACCTTTTTAGTTATCCATTCTTTCATTTGAAGACATTTAGCTTTACCGCTTGACTTTTAAACCTAAACAAAGCACAACTTTACTTTTGTTAATTATATATATTTGACTAGTTTTTTTTGTCTTTAGTGTAACATTTATTCATAGTCATATTTATTCCACCTCATCTGTTAATGTATATGGTCTAAAGCAAGACAGTGTTTTATGATAAGCATGTTTAATCAAATCGGGTTGTTTTTTTTGTATGTTTTTTTTTTTTTTTTATCATAAACCATACCGAAATGTTTAGTCCTTTAACAAATATTTTTGGCAACTGTTGAAAAAAATGGTAATGGCTAAATCATTTTAAATGGGACATAATTGTTGAGTAAAGCTAATTTTAAAGGAATGTTTGTTGTGTTCATTAGTTTTTATTTAATGAAAGTTTTTCTTATTTAAGTAAAAATTGTGCATTATTGCATAATTAGAAATTTCTTGCAGTGGAGAATGCTCTTGGCTTTGCATCAAATCTGTCACTGGTAAAATATTTTTGAATTTTGTTGTTTTCCAAAACATGATTGGTTTATTAAATTTATTTTTTTTAAAAAACACTTTTTCCCTCTGCTATTTTGAATTAAGGGGGGGAAACTACTATATTATAATTTCCCTTCAGAGATTAATGTATCCATAGTCAATTAATCATTCTGCTTGTACCACCTATAGGATCTGCCAAGTTGAGTCTAATATTTTTTGAGGAAAATATTGTTTATATTTAAGATGAAATTCTTCAATTTCATAGATTTGGCTCTTCAATTCTATGGAATTGACATAATATCCTTTTATTCGTTCTGTTTTATTTCACTCAAAAAGCTACCAGCCAGACAAATCCAGCAGTAAATCACTCTGGAAAAAAGAGGAGGAAAGAAACAGCAACTTGATTCCAGACAGAAATGGTGCGGTCCCAACCCCCCATAAGCAGGACCATGAGAATCCCGGGGGTAAGAGTCCATCATCACGAGGTTCCTCTCCAAGCCCAAGACCTCGCCGCAAAATGAACTCCTCCCTCCAAAGCTCAACCTCAGACCTTGCGAGCCCAGACGTAATTGTTGAGGATCTTTATGATGAGGCACAAGAACGTGGTACGTGCCGTCGTCATGTGTTCCTTTGCTTAAATTTATTCATCTATTAGTTTTAAATGGTTTATATCTTTCTTTAGCAACTCCTCCAACTGGTCCTGAGTTGGCCAATGATCAATGGAGAATCCACAGGAGAAGAAAAAATCGCTTACCTGGCAATAGGAGAAATGGTAGGGAGAGGCATTTCTGTATTATATTTTGTTAATGAAATATTTTATGTATAAAACTATGTATTTACAGTTATTGCCATACATCATTACATAAACACTGACAGAATGTCCCATACACACTTCCACTCACTGAAAAGAGACTGCCTTTAAAAAAGAATTGCTAAAATGGTCTGAGAAGGTTAAATCTTACTACACAAACTTTCAAGTCAGTGTGGGAAGCATAGTGTGTACTGATTTTATATTTGAGTAGAAAATAACCCACAATATTGTAAACTGTCCATCCATCCTACCATCTTTTTTTCTCAGCCTGTTGTTAAAACTTCTTCCACTATTTTTATTCTCTCTTGTAGTCACGCAGTGGGTGGTGGTAACCCACATTGTGAATCCAAGTCACTTCTACGTTCGCTATGTGGCTGAAAAGCGGGAAAGTGAGATTCTTTCTAAGAATATTAATGACCTCTGCTGTAACAATGGTTGTCTCTTCAAACTGGACGACAAAGTTGAGAGCGGTAAGTGTGTGTTTACGTATGAAAATAATGAAAATTTAATTTCTTTAACTTTGAGTTTATAGTAGAACTACATAACACTAGTGGTGTGTGTCTTCACTGCCCTTAATATTCTATTTGATTATGATTCACTGGTCTACGGTTCGATTCGATTATACGATGCATCACATCCTCAATTTAATGTTTCCACACATGCCTTTTTCATTAATAAACATAAATAGTCAGATGAGTCTAACTTTTTATTTGAATAAATTAGAAAAGTAAAAAATGCTGTACATACATTTCCACATTACAGCAGCTTCCTGAATGTGCAGCTGTTATCTGTCACACTTACTGTCATTTATGCGTAAGGTAACATTTTCTTTTCATTTACTTAGAAAAGAATAAAATTCTCCACGGTAACAGACGACATACCATGCCCCTCTTTTCAGTCACTGGTCTTAATGTTTCACTTCCTTGCCAACAAATAGGAAGGAATGTATTGTTCAGTACTCATCCTTTAAGAGTTGAGTGAAATACACTTGACATGTATGAGGATTCAGTCCGTTTGTATGATCCGCTGTAGGCTCTCGGATTTTTGCAAAGTGGAAGGAGGGATTGTGGTGCCGCAGCAGAGTGATCGAAGTCTTCCAGAAAGGCTCTGTGGAGGCTGTGAAAGGTTGTCCAGTCACCCAACTGGCCAGTGTGAGGATTTTCTTCCCAGACTATGGATTCACCAGAAGCATCCTCATACAGAGGTACACATACAAATGGAAAGAGTGTAAAATATTTGAATATTTTGCTAAAGTACACATCACCACAACGATGCAAAGCACTACATAATAATGTTGATATTAACAGTATCAGCAAAATATCTTAAAAATACACTCCAAGAACAATAACAAACAGAAATATTCGCAAGAAAACCGCCATTAAAATGAAACTATCTAAGCTTGCAGCTGCGATCGGTTTAGTTTATTTTGAAGCTGAGGAGGAAATGACTGGGCTGAGGAGGGCGATATGGGAAAGACGAGCCAAGATGCAGGGGGTGTACTTATGCTATTGGCATACATGTCAACTTTTGTATGTTTTTTCTCCAACGTGTCTCTTTTCAGTATTTACAAAGATACAAACAGTAGAAAATGTAAGATTTTAAATATTGTATAGTTTTATATTTCACACCTCCACCATCTTTCGAACGCTATCAATATTGTGCCGCAGTGCATTCTGGAATATTAGGCTGCAAGAAGTCCACAGAAGTCACCACTGATGCATCCTCAAAAAATGGGCGGAGCAAGGACATTTCCAGGAATCTGGAGCGTACTTGATTTGATTTGTTCTTTGAATTGGAACAGTACTTTGACCTCAACTGATGGCTTTTCAAACATATACAAGTACGGACAAGTACGCATATTGAGAAACAGCACATGTTATTCCATCAATGGATTTGTCCGACTCTCCCATTATCACAACAAGATATTGGGGGGAAAAAATGTATGCAACTCTGGATGGAAATAAATATGACATTGTAGAAGCTCATCAAAACGACGCTTCAGAGAATGCTGCTATAATAAAACCTAAAGGCTGTCCAACTAAATATTTGTGACTTTATGAACAGGCAGTGAATTTTAAAAATGAATATCTTAAAATGGATTACTTCAACAATGTGTTTCGTCATGTTTCTTGCCAGTTTTTTTATTTAATGTGGAAAGCTACACATGAAGTGTGTTCACTACTGAGTAAATGAATATGTGACTAATTCCAAATATCCTGATATGAAGCACCTTCTCCAGTGAGGAAAGGACAACCAAGTCTTCACTTGAGGCTGTGAACAGCCACCTGAGAAAGGTGGGGGAGTTTATGAAGGTGGAGCTGGATCGATTTGCCCCTCAGGCCATCAGATGTTCACTGAAGGACCTGGTCCCATATGACCTGGTAAGACTGCAAACGTCTAAATGATACAGCATCTGTCTTTGGTTAAGTGATAATAGTTTATCTCTCAGATGCAACGTCACATTGCAGCTCTCTTGTTTCTATATCCCAAGTTTTCCAGGAGGCACAAGAAAACTGAACATTTATGCCACGTATGATGTAAACAAAAAACATTGAAACTTTTAAAAGAGAGAATTGGTTTAAAATTCAGTTTACCAATTTATTTTCAAATGTGGGAAACAATGTGGAAAAACAAGTCCGAATATTTGTTTAAAGGTTGTTGCACTACATAAATTTCAAACTCTTCACTGACACCCAGGAACATCCTCAATAACATCCACAGTACCCATATTGATAGGTTTAAAGTGTTACTTTACGAAATGAGGGAAAAAAAGCTGTACTAATCAGTTTGTGTGTGTGTGTGTGTGTGTGTGTATGCGTGTAGACAATGGGCTGGAGTAAAGAGGCACAGGTTGAATTCTGCAGTGTAGTTGGCTCTGCAGCAATGGAGATGTGCCCTTTGGGTCAGGACAGAGATTCTTTATTGGTGGAGCTGAGGAAGACTCCCATGGAACAATCCACTGATGTGCCTATCTCTGTCAGAGAGTACCTCGTTTTCATTGAGGTGGCCAGGTGAGCATAACCAGTATGTGTATTTGTATTTATTAATAATTGATTTACTAATTGTCAGAGCTTCACCTTGCCTTTCTTTGGCTATATTTTCTCAACATTGCTTATAGGTTTTATTCTCCAGTGACGCGGGGCAGGAAACCTCTGACGTACTACCCTCCCGTTTATCCACAGATAAACACAGAGCTCAATGCTGTGGTCTGCCACATCAACAACCCTGCTGACTTCTACATTCAGCTGGTACTAAACACAACTCGGATAGAAGGGAATGAAAATAAAACCCAGAAGAAATAAAAAATCTTTGTGCTTAGATATAAAAAATATAGCCATTTATGAACATTTCAGAGAGATTCTGGGAAGATAATTTGTTAGGACAAATTAATTTGTTTTTTATTTTAACCTTTTTTTTATGTTTTTACTTTTTAATCTTTACATTTTACATACATCTGACTCTCCACTCCCTCCCCAGGTTGATAACATGGAGTCCCTGCTGCTCTCAGCCAAGCTTCAGGATTGTTACAATGCAACAGCGGTGAATGGAGAGGATGAGCTCAGGGTCTACTGCCCTGTGATTGGACAGGCCTGTGTTGCCCACTTTGAAGATAAGCTGTGGTACAGAGCTCAAGTCATTGGTGAGGATGTGTGTATAACATGTTACAGTCTGAATAAAGTCATATTTTACCAACAAGCATTACTAATTAGTATAAGATGACATGGGAATGTAGCACTAGTTACTTGTGGTCATTTTTCCAACCACTTATTGGGTATCTGCGAGCTGGGCAGCAAGCTATCATTTGTGTGGGAGTGCCAGTGTGTGTTACTGTACTATGAAGAAGTTTTTGTCATTCTTTTTTAATATTGTCGTTTTGTATTTATGATGCATTTTTATTCAGTTCTTTCTGCAGGAATTTTAAGATGTGGTCTTTGCCACCACAGGTGTCAAACTCTGGTCTTCGAAGTGTGGTATCCTGCAGGTTTTTGTTTTACTCTTGCTCCAGCACACCTGACTAAAATGGATGGGTCATTGTGAAGAACTTGACAACAGGTTTATGGTCCATTTTGATTTGAATCAGGTGTGTTGGAGAAGGAAAACAACAAAAAACCTGCAGGATACTGGCCTACAAGGACCGTCGTTTGACATCCTTGAATCAGAATCCACAGATTGCTTTGCCAGATGCTGGGCCATCTTGAGATCAAGTCGACTGGTCTTGCTGTTTTTTTGCTTAGGAAGGTTACCAACTGATTGAAATGCCCCAGTAGTATCTCACTGGCAGCCACAGCAAGAGCTTGTCTCATTCTCTAAAAATGCTATGGAAGGGAGCTTCAGTGCTTTATTTATCATCTCATTTGGCATAGGAAACACTGGATGATACTTCTTAAAGGGAAAGTGGATAATTCTGTTCCACAATTCCTTTTGTCCACAACGTTCAAGGATGAGCTTTTATTATATTTTTATACAGTTGCTCAACCTGGGATTCATGTAAAAAAAAAAAAAAAAAAAAAAAGACAAACTGCGAATTAACAGCTTTTGACAACAGTATCTTTCTCTTTTTGTGTTTTTTTCCCATTTTTGAATTGCCTACTGTTTTAACATTTATCATGTTGTTTTTATATGATGTGTACGTATAATCTCTGTGGATCAACGTGATAAGATTGCCTCAGATAAAGCATCTGATCTGCTTTTTATCATTGCCGGCCCTCATCAGAGCTGAGTTACGGGTGGTTGGAGTTTCATTTCTCCTACCATCTTTCCTCATCCTTATATAATCCAAATAGGTCATAAGGTGCTCGGGAAGAAAAGGTAGAGGGTAATTTATTCATAATGTGACCTTACCCTTGGAAATAGTCAAGTATTTCTGCAGTATTTAAAGCACCAGTTTGATGTGATGTAAAGATGTGGGCCCTGTTTTTATTGAATTAACGTTGGATTTTAAAAAAAGACTTTAGCATACTGTTTTAACCTGGCAACGTGTGTGTTTGTATGTGTATGCATAGGTCATCCAGGGCAGAGAAAGGTGGAAGTGCAGTATGTTGATTTTGGCAATAGGAAAATCTTGTCAGTCAGCGACTTGAGGAAGATCAAAGATGAGTTCTTTGCCCTTCCTGCCAAGGTGAGAATATATTTTTTGTGCTTAGACTGCATTGTATGTCAAAAATTGAGATTTATTCTCCAGTATCAGATGGTAAAATGGCACATTTTGTGAAGTTGTATTTTATGTTTACACTTTTATGAAGGGTTAAATCAACCGGAACTATCTCTCCCTTTTTCCAGGCAATTCGCTGCTGTTTGGTAGATGTGATTCCTGTGGATGGAAAGACCTGGAGTGAAGATTGCACCAACAGATTCATCAGCCTAGCTCACCAACAGTTGGTCACTATTGTAGCTACAGGTACTGGGTGCTCACATTTTTCACCAAACACATTTATGTGGTGTGTGTATTTTTCTCACTGTTTTAAATTTTCTCCTTCAGAAACCGTCCCAAAGAATGAGTCTTTGCCTATCAAAATGTTTGAAAGTGGCTTGAACGGGCCACAAGCCGACATAGCGGAGCTGCTGGTTAAAGAGGAGCTAGCCTGCTTCAAAGATGGGTAAGACTTCCCTGGAGTGTTGTCTACCGCTTGCTCATAAGAGAGCAACTGTTCCACTAATGGTTCACTACATTGACCTGTATGCCTAATGTCAGTATAGACATAAGGTATTGCCTTCAAAGTGTGGGAAAATACAGAGCCCATCCTTTTTATTTCAATTTGTCTCAGTTAATTTTTTCACTCTGCTGCATTGTACAATTTTATTATTTTTCTTTTTTTTTTAATTCACCTCCTCCAGATCTTTCTGATCCATCTGTTTCACTCATTTTCTCCTCTCTCTGACCCCATTATTTCCTCCTCTCTTGCAGACTGAAGTGCAAGACTGCCAAGTCCTCTGCTGATGATTTAGCCATATGGGACCCTCCTCTTGAGCTTGCTTCACTAGCAGAGCAGGTTGATACCCCAGAACAGATAATCTCTGGAGAGGAAGAGGAACCACTTCAGCCTCAGATGAGGCTTCCTACCCAGGTGAAAGATGTGAGAGTCAGGGTCAGCTGTATCAGTTCACCGAGCAGCTTCTACATCCAGTTCACCCGGAACAACTCTCAACTCAAAAGGTCAGTAGTTAAAAAATAAAACTTTGACTTTGAAATCCTTTAACCTGACCCAGCACCTGCACACTCACATTTGCATAATTAACCACAGCAAACATAACACTCATCACAAGAGCTGTGTGCAGTACAGATGATCTTTGCACAATCAAGGAGCACCATTCCTAACATGTCGCGTACCTAAATGACAGAGAGGAACTCAGCTAAAAAAGCCTGTACCGAGCATTGCCACAAAACACAATTCAGACCCCAAGCTATTATATGGGCATGTAACAAACATATGAAAACAGCACATGTCCACTTTAGTGCTTCTGATAATTCCACTTAAAGCAAACCGCAATAACAAGGTGTCATGTGAAAGCAGAAACTATGCTGATTTTAAAGATGTATGTCTCCTTACTGTGTGGTGCAGATTTGACGAGCTAGCAGGCAGAGTACTTAAAAAAAAAAAAAAAAAACACTTGACAAAAATGTGTTCTTGGTAAATTTACTCACATACATACTTTGAGTATCACTTATGCAGCAATCTCACATCTTGGCTTTGTTTTAGTTTAGTTTATTGAACAGGAACCACGTACAGCAACATTAGTAAAAAAGAAATTTAGGGCTGTCAAACGCAAAGTCATTTTAACTATTTTAATTTTATCATTACACAGAGGGATGCAGAAAGCAGGTTGTGTTTTTGAAGCTGAAACAGACACAGAATGGATCTTTTACACGGAAAGTGTAGCTTTAAAGTTCTGTAAGATGGTTTTCTGAGCAAGGCAGAGGTATTTTATCCACTAAGTTCTCCAAATAATGCGGGAGAAGGCGACTCAAACCGGCCACCGGTCGAGGAATAGAACATGAAACTTAAACTCACTGTGACACAGACCTGTGATGCATTCAATGCAGCTCGGAAATCACAACTCTAACAATCTACCTCATACAATGACAACTACAATATCGAGAAATAAACAAACCAGGATTAATTATATGATTAGAGTCTATGTGGGCTTCCTAACAGCCTAAATAAGTATTATAATAATATATAATTGTTATAATATAAATATCCAGTTTAAAAATATCTTAAAATAGATCAAATAAAATAATTTTTAAGAAGCTTTAAAAAATTCTGCGATTAATCGCGAGTTAACTCAAGACACTCATGCGATTCTGAACCAACATCCATTCAGACACACATAAATACATTACTCATAGTTCAGACATCAATATAGAATAGACATACAGGCAATGGGGAGATTACATTACATTGTGGTAATGTAGGAAATTAGTAGAGAAAATTATATTAATATAACACAATATTCCATTTTATCTGTACATGGATGATAGTCAGATTTATCGTCCATTTTAGCTCATTGGCATGTGCACAATCCAGTCTCTCCTCCACTGCCTCAAAGACATCCAAAGTTGGGTGGCACAAGTTTTTTTTTATTTTAATGAGAGCAAAATACTTATAACTACAACACAGAACCTATTTTCTTCTTTTTACAGAACAGAAACACCATGAATCTAAATCAGTGGGAGAAAAAAATGCTGCAAAAATGACTGTTTGGTATTATATGCTACTTAAAGGTTTTATGTTGAACCTTTCTGTTTTAGACAGAAGGTGATGTTATGCTGAATGCTGTGAGGATTTTCTGCAAAAAACAAATTTTGGAAGTATATCAATATAGATTTTGGAACCGGCAGCAGTTTTTAATTTATTTATAGACACATATGTCCGATGTTGATATCATGAAATCATGAACACCTTTTTCCTCCAGAAGTCACTGTTAATTGGTTTATTGTCTCATTTAAATAATGTCTTTGAATGCTTTAACCGTACAAGCACACATTTATTACCTTGTGTGTGTGTGTGTGTGTATGTAGAAAAAAAGCATTATACCAAAGGCTGCTAATTAAACCAATAGAAGGGATTTTGTAAGTATTGATAATCCCAGCGATCCATCATCCATCACCTATGTCACAGCCGTTTAAAGTTGGAATTTGCTGTGTTTTTCAGGATATATGAACTTGTGAAGCAGGAGTGTGCACAAACTGAGGCCCAGGATGTGGTGTGGAAGACAGACATGTACTGTGCTGCGCATATTAATGGAGTCTGGGAGAGAGGACAAATCTGCTCTGATGTCACGTCGAACAACATTGCAGAAGTATAAAAACACAGCCTGAGACAACCGTTTCCGTTAAAGCCTCTTTGACCAGGTTTAGGTGTAGATCTCTGTGCAGGCAGTTATGATTGTTCAACGTGGCAATCATCTAAAATGATTTATTTAAACATAAAACTGTTATTTTGTACATGGCAGGAGGTTTACCAGCATGACCTGATAAACATACTCTCCTCACAAAAAGTTAGTGATATTCAGCTTTCAGGTGAAATTTACAGAAAATGTAAAAAGTGCATGCTACACTGACATTATATCATAAATGTAGGACATTTAAGCAGAATCGAGCAATGGTAATTCCTTTGATAGAAAAGCTAAGTAGTGGATAAACCACAACATAAAAATCGGTCAATGTCTCAATAACTTGTCATGAGTTATGAGTCGTCTTGGTCTGATTTAAATGTGAACAGTGGGATGAAGTGGCCTGTTTGAATACAAGCTGTCTTTATTTAGTGGTCAACTCATGGTTTAGACACTTTTTATTTTTTTTTTTCGTGGTTTATCACCTTGTTAGAGAAAAGCATGTGGAGTTTAGGTTCATTCTGACATACATAAAGCTGAATATCCCTAACTTAGATTAGCTGTAGTGTAGCTAAAAAATGTTAACTGTTGCATGATGCTTGCTTTAAATGGTGATCTCTCTTCTCGCTGGTACCAGGTGAGGCGCTGTGACCATGGCAACAAGGTGATGGTTCATGTCAGCAGCCTGAGGTTGCTGCCATCCTCTTTAATGGGCTCCTTTGCACTTGAATGCACTCTCAGTGACATCAGGTGACATATTTGCACTGTACTCCATCACACACAGTTATAAGTGCCTCATTTATCCTTACTTAAAAGTAATATTGCAGTTAGATATGATGTTTGGTTTTATTTGATTAAAATCAATGGTTTGAGTGACCCTTTGGATCCAAACTGTTATAACAATTACTCCTTTCTTCCTTTCAGGCCAGCTGGAGGCCGAACCAGTTGGACAGATACAGCCTGTGACTTATTCTCCTACTACCTGACCGGGGCCTCGGCCTTAATGACCATCAAGGTCTTCCCTCTTTTCTCGTCAAATGTCTTTCTTCTTTTCTCTCCAATTGATAAAACACTTTGTTTATATACATCAGAAGTGGTCTATATTGCCTTGTTTACCTATTTTCAGTGCATCTCTGCTTTCTTTCTTTATCCAGGAGTTAACAGATGAGCGTCCAGTCCCTGTTACTCTGTTCTGCTCCAACAAAATGGGGCAGTCTATCAGCATTGCAGACTTTCTGGTCAATGAAGGCCTTGCCCTCAAGGAACGAAAAACAAGGTCTGTGTGCATATCCACCACATGCATGGTAATGTTTGTTGGTGGTCTTAGTTAACCTAGACAGCCTCTCCTGTTTATGGTAGTGTTTACCAAGTATCAGCTGCTGGAAAATAATGTAATTTTTTTTTTTTTAATGCAACAAAATCATTTTTGATGACCACCTCATCTGCAGCTGATTTTGTTACCTTGTGTCTCTTTGTCTAGCAGACCCACCGTTGTTCAAAAGCCCAAAGAAACTGATGCACAAACTCCAGCCAATGAGACTCCAACTAGTGATGAGAACAAAACCATCACTCAGCCAGATATTTCACCACCTTCCATCGTCTCTCTTCCCGTCCGTCCAAAACCAACTCCCCGCTCCACTATGCCTGCTGAGAAGGTGATCACTCACACAAAACGGTCTCCAAATACAGTAGATTTGAAAACAAATGAACTACATGGGCACATATAATAAGTTTGAATGCACATTCCATTCGTGGATTTCTCTTATTTATTTATTGAGAGGGTTATTGAGATTGAGGGGGGGGGGACTGAATCTGCAAAAGAAATTAGATGCATGCATGTGAATGAAAATAGCTATGAAAGAACTTCCTGTGCTGAAATAGGCTTATTCTAAGATTTATTGGCTGATCTTTTCTTCTCTGTGTGTTTGTACAGGTGCAGACTTCATTGTACCTCCCACCAGAACTGCCATGTCTTGGTCACATCCAGATAAGTGTTTCTGCTGTTGGAGATGATGGTCTCATTTATGTCAGAACACAGAATGCAGGTACACAGATGTGAAATACTGGATACTAGATCTTTTATTCTGGAAGTAAAAATTGAGATTAGTATATGACAATCTTTTTATACTCCATAGTTGATATACTCCACGCAGCAGGTGCAGTACACTAGCTCTTCTCTATGCTGCTTTGGAACCAACATCTCCTTCTTTTCCGTCTGTATATGACAACCAGTGTCTGTATATAGAGGTGGTTTTGACCAAACTGATATAAAACCTACAATTATAATCAGTTGTCTCACCTCCCTAAAGGCACCTGCTGTTCCTTTAAAAATCAAGTTAATTTTATTTTTTATGTAGCGCCAGTTCACAGGACAAGTCACTAAAGGTTACCAATAGAATAGGTTTATTTATTTTAAAACTAAATTGCCTACGGTAATGTTATCTATCTTACTTGTATAACAGTATGACATTTCTGTCTCTACATGGTCGCGAGTTTTCAATTCTCTGCTGTCTTGGTTCCCACCAGCGGTCGGAGAGCACACGTTGGAAAAAACTTCCCATTAACCACCTGAAAAGCAGATAGGATATATTTGTGTTATGCCGAGATCTAAACAAGCGTAATCTACTTTCATTTTAGTAATTTCTGAGGCATATAACAGCTTAAAATTGATGCAATATTCTTTGAAGATTTTATTGATGTCCATATGTTATCTGAGATCTGGACTTTAAGAATATTTAGAGCAACTCTATTGAATAAAAGTCTTTATTCACTTCATTAAGACATTTCAAAAGTTGAACTTCTTTCTGTCCTCGATGCTTTTTTGACATATTTCAGTCATTTATGGAATATTAGTGTGTGATAAGTTTCGAAAATACTATTTTAATCACAGTCAGAACTTGTCAAATGAAAATTATTTGTGCCTTATTCGTACTGTAATGCTGTATGGGTAAGCTACCCATTACAGCGTTTTAGTTCTTTATGAATACATGGTTTTGCAGTTCGGAGTTAAAGGTTGCCAAGATTTGCATCTCCTGTTGATGAAGCCAATATGCAAGATAGGCTACATGTATGAAACTGTTGAGTCAAAACAAAACAGTTATAATGTAGAAAACACAATTCCATCTTAAGTGTCTGTCATGTACGTAACTCACATATAAGCTTAATAAACTGGGTATGCAAATGTCAGCAACCCCCAAATCTGCCCTGCCAAATATAGCACCCCCCTCCTTTTGCAGCGAAGTTGGATCACATTTTCAAACCCCATTTTGTAAATGGCAAATTAGACACTGCCAAAGTATTATTTAAAAAATAGAATAAAAAATACAGTACCAGTCAAACCCCTTCCAATTAAATTGGAATGAGTATGTGTGTCCAAACTTTTGACTTTTAAATGAAGAAGCATGAATAAGAGTCTAAAATGTTTGCACGTACTCATTTTAGCATGGTACCTAATACAGCAGCCCCACTTCGGCATCTGCCCTTAAGAGACTGCTTACATGTTCTGTTGGCATTTGTTGGACTGTATTAGGTTGAAGTTGTGTATCTAAAGTTGACATTAAGTGCATATTTATCTGTCAGGCTATCAACTGGAGCAGCTTAGGGAGAGGATTCAGCAGAGCATAAAGACATTGCCCAGACAGAAGCCCTACACCTGGAGGACAGTCCAAGGCTGTGCTGTCATTGGACCTGACATGTTGTGGTACCGAGGACAGCTGCTGGAGCTGCTGGGAGGACACGTTAAGGTCAGGAAGACAAATGCAAAAATTATTTTTGCCATAGGCCCTTTGAAGTAGATTCAACCACCAGTAAAAGATCTTTATAAACAAGTCAGAAGCTTTTTCTGAATAACTTAACACCCAGAGTGTAACGTAGAATTTGCAAGACTCTTGGCAACATTTAGATTTGTGTGTTTACAGGTTCAATATGTGGATTATGGCTTGGTGGAGAACATCCCAGTGGTCCATGTGTACCCGATCCTACTGTCTAGTGATGTTCCTCAGCTCTGTATGTCCTGCCAGCTGCTCGGCATCAACCCTGTAAGAGTTTTTTGTGTGTGGATTTTATTTAAGGGTTCCTTTTTATGTTTTTTTTTTTTTTATAATTTTGAAAGCAACCTAAATCAAGCCCTTACAAATATCCAGAGATGGCTTCTGTTTACCCGATCAGCAACACAATATACACTGTCTGCATTAAGTCAGGGAACTTATGGTCACGTGTGTGATGAAAGTGAAGTTGGGGCTTTATCTGTGTTGCCATTGGTGTAAGACTCTGACCATGTAGCAGCATCCTATTTCATCCTGGTCAGAGATGTTTGTTTGCATCCTAGTTTTGCCAAATAAAACAAATTACGGCGCTGAGTCCTCTAAAAAACATTATTTTATTCATACAGGTAGGTCTACATTCCCATCCAGAATAAATTTAAAGCAGTCGGTTATCAGACTGATTTTTGCATAAATATGTAATTTGATTAAGCTGGCAATTCACCTTATAAAATACAGTATTAGCTTGGCAAACTTTAATCAAAGTTGCTTTACACATTCACAGATTTCTAAGTGTTTAAATCACTGCATACCATTGTAGTTGGAAGTTGTGTGTTAAGAAAAAAAAACAGGAACAAACAGAATTAGACATAAACATGCTAAAGAAATGACAATTGTACAGTTCTGTTGTGTTAATTGGTCCTACTAACTGTAAACAACTCTGAAACTTGTATATCAGCTGGGAAAGCTATTTTTAATTGCGAAATTAGAAATAAAGTTATACAAACGATTAAATGTTAATACCAGATCCAAAGCTCTGGTGTTGATCCTCATTGCTTCAGATGTTTTATTAAAACTGCACCTGGTTATGTAATTTCTTTTTTACATTCCCATTTCTTCAGAACTTTAACATTAATTATCACAGTTATGCAGATGATACACAACTTTATGTGTCTTTATCACCAGATAACTGCAG
>JAOXYM010000013.1:6029230-6046120 GCA_028567055.1 Leptatherina wallacei | reverse complement strand
TTTTATGTAAAGCACTTTGAATTGTCTTGAACCTGAAAATGTGCTATACAAATAAACTTGCCTTGCCTTGCCTTCAGGTTGGTGGTAAGTGGCAGCGGGATGCAGTGGCCTTGATGAGGGAGGTTTTACTGAGCCGCTCTGTTGACCTGCAAGTTGTGGTAAAACTCACTTCCTTATGTTGTTAAGTGTCACACTATGTGAATACCTACTTAAGCTTTTCACACATTTTTATAAACCTGTTATCAGGAATCTTGGCAGTACTCCTGATCACAAGAATCTTAATAAGTAGGCTACGATGTGACTTCTAGTGGGTATTTGTTTCTGTGTGTAGGAGCTACCAGCCGACCCAAGGAGCCCTCTCACAGTCGAGCTCTTTTTGGATGGTTTGAGGTTCAGTAAGATCCTGTGTCACCTTGAGCATGCTTCTATGGACTGGACCCTCTCAACACAAAAGGTCTGCATGTGGGTTTGTTTTCTTTTTCCCAAATGAAACAGTTTTGCTAGAAGTTACTCAGTAATATGTCTCTTTCTCTGCAGGGGGTCACAGTGATGCCTGCTGCCACCCTCCTAGATGACTGGGATTTCAATACAGAGGTATTAAAGTTCGAAAGATATCAGAAAATGTAATGATAGCTACTTTAACTTGCCTGAGCCACATTTGCAGCTGCGACTTTGAATATCAATTTGTGCATGAATATGGTGGACGAGTCAAACCCTGCAGAGAGAAAGGACGGCAGAAAATGATTTGGGATCGAGGAGAGATTTGTCCGAATATTTATTTTTATTTTTTTTAAAGGGAGATTTTTTTAAATGTCTGATATCAAACTTTTAACAAATGTCACAGCATACATATGAGCTACATCCACCTTGGATGTTGTATATTTATCCTGTGAAACTCTTTGCTTAACCTCGGTTGGTTTTAAATGTTCTGTAGAGATGAAGGTGACTATCTGACATTACGTACACACACACTCCCTGAACCAATGCAGCGCGCTCGTTTGATTCAAGTCACATGTTGAAATCTTTAAAAAATTAATTTTTTGCTTCAGATAAAAGACCGCATCCAGCATGGATGGCGTAATGCAGTCATTGATCAAAACTCTACTTGGATTTTTACCAGAATAGTAGTTTGCATAGATTTGCAACACAGGTCCCATATCATGACAGAAATCTAACAGGATCTGTTTTTGGAAGCGGCTTCTGATCAGAAGTCTTTCTGTGATCTCACCAATCAGATCAGCTGCCTGATGACGAACTCTCAGTGGAGCTCAGAGTTTGAAATATTATTATACAAGGCCAGATAAATTGTAAGTTCTCACCTGTCTGTCATGGGTATCTTTTTGTAATTTTAGTGGCCAATTAAGCCACATGTCTGTTGAGCTGTTTTTTTCTAGAAGATCACTAATTTAGTCATTATTATTTCAAAGAAATAATGTATGTAGAAGCTGAGGTCGCTGTGACACCTGCAAAAATGATGCAGTTTTCCTGTTCTACCACTAGATTCTGTGCATACGCATGCTTAGAGCTGTTCTTATATTCAAGAACATTTAGTATAAGTACAAGATGGTAAATTCCACACTTTACGGGGAAATGTCCTCTTGCTAAGGCTGGGCAATATATCAAGACTTTTTCACACGCAATACAAAATGAGGGAATATTGTTTATACCAAGATAGCTTGTTTTGAGTTAAAAGTATCTTTATTTTGCATTTTGTAAAACTTTATTTTTGTTATGGTCATTGAAAAGTATTTTTCATTAATTTGACATACATCTACTTTCACTTCAGTCAATTGTTTTCATGCATGCGTGCTGTTGGTTCTAAATAGAAGTGCATTTAGCACTCAAAGCTGTAACTTAGAACTGTTTGGTTGCTTGACAAAAGAAAAAAATATCAAGATATTGTGTACCGTGAGTCAGGTAAAAAATATCGAGATTTGAAAAATCACCCAGCCCTACCTCACGAACAAATCTGCATAAGATGGTTGTTGAATGAGGGCCCGCTCAACAGCTGATTGACAGCTTTGTGTATAAAAGGCTCTTAAGTACTTGTCCACATGTATCAGGGTATCTCACAAAACAAAGATCTTCTTCTACGATTTGGCCTGTCGTCCACACAAAAACACTGATTTACGGCATCAAAAACAAGTCTTTCAAAAAACCTCCCACCAAAGTAACGATTTGCGTTTCTGTATCTGCATGTGGACATTCAGGGTTTTAGGATTCGAAACGTCAATACCTGCGACAAAAACTCTGACGTCACATGTGCAACCAGTGTTTACATGCAGAAACGACATGGATGCCCTCATGACTTTGTCAGCGATGTTGATTATCCAGAAGCTTTTTGCTTGCTTGTTCATACAAGCTCAAGTACTACTGCAGATAGAAGACCTCAGTCGAAGAATGACATTAAGGACGGTAATCTTTCCGCCACCTAGCCGTTCCACGTCCGAGACATGTTCTAAACCAAAAGCGCACTTATGTAGTTAAGTGTAGATGGACTTTCTTTCTTAAAAGGAAGCAAGTGGACTCCGGTTTTTTCTAGACGGGAAGATGATATTTGGTTTTAATAGAAACCAGGCTATGTGTGGACAAGCCTAAGACTGATACAGATGCTGTGTTTTCAGGGTCTGAAGGGTCAAGAGGAGCTGATGCTCGGGCCCTTTATTAACCCAAAACTGCCCAAGGAGGGGGGGGACTTTAAAGTCACAGTCAAGCATCTGTGGACCCCTAATGAGGTATATGCTGAATACACAAATAATATTTAGATGTATTCAAAGTATTCTTGTCTACATGCAGTGGTACACAAAGTATAAATGACATGATGAAGTCATCGAATCAGCATACGACTGTTTAACTTCTTACCTGATGGATAAACTGATGGATACTTAGAGATGAGTCTGCATGTCCTGCAGTTGTTCCTGTGGCCTTTGGAGGAAACGGCAGATGTGGAGATCGATGAAGAGACTCTTGATGAAGCTTTGATCAGAATCAATGCAAACATCAACACACTAACACGACTCACCAGCTTTCCATGTGGTAACTGTTATTTTGGATTCAGCCCGTCTTCCAGACTTTGATAAAACTATTCGGTAAGTTGATTGTCAACACTGTTTGTCGTCTCCAGGTGGTCCGTGTCTGGCAGAGTACAGCGATGGCAAGTACTACCGGGCCAAGATTTTGAAAATTACCAGCGTAGAGCCCGTCACCATCCTGGTTCAACATGTAGACTTTGGTTCCGACGACACGCTGCCCACCAGCAAGTACGAGTCCAACACACTTTGCTCTGTGGTCGTCATTTCTGTCTCTAGAGATTCTCGCCCTCCACCCTGATGTCTCATAACAGTATTGTTAAATGGATTTGGAGACATTCATTCTTGAGATTGAGAAATATCCTGAGCTATACGATTCCTAATCCTGTCTTTGAAGAAATATGTTGCAGGTCTCCAGGTGAGACGTAAGCTGCGGCTATCCCCACTGAAGCTTAAACTAAGTCCTGAACTTGCTGAAAACATTTCTCTAAACATTTTTATTTGGTGGTGTATACAATTTTTGTAAAGTAAAAGTAATTGTATCCATTATATAGGTTAAATCCCCCAAAATATTGACTTGTTTGGTAAGAAGTTGGTGTTTATGAAGTATTATGCCGTCTCTCCCGACCAGGCTGCGTCAGATACCAGCTGAGCTGCTGCAGTTTCCACTGCAGGGACTAAAAGTTAAAGTTGTTGGCTTTAAGTCTCCAAGTGTCAACCGGGCGGAGGACGTGCTTCCCTACAGCCCCGGATGGAGCGTGAAGGCAGCCTTGGACATGATTGAGCTGTTGCATGGCAACATCAAAGCTACTGTTGTGGTAAAAAACTTGCAGTGTGGCTGAAACTGAAATTTGTGCGATGCTCAGATTGTCTTGCCTGATTAAATAAAATAACAAAAAATGATAACTTCACTCTTTAGATTTTATGTTAGAAGTGTTGGATGCAAAAAGTAGTTAGTAAAAAGTCAGAATCAGCCAGCCCTTTTTTTTTTTTTTTTATTTAACACAAAAGTCCTCTTTTTGGAGATATTTTGACTTTCACTTTGTTTTTTCCTCATTCTGTCCAGGCTCAAGAGCCAGAGCTGTCAGTGAGGCTGTACAACGAGGACAAAGAGTTGGTTCATCTGCCTCTGGTGTACAACGGACTAGCTGAGCTGGACTGAAGCATAACAATGAGACTGCTCCACATAAAGTATGTATGAAAACTGTAAAGAAAATGCTTTTAATATCTTTGAATTAATCTCTCTGACATTTTTCAGAGAGGATCCTAGAAAACAAAAAACATACAAAAACTTATGCACCATAGAGTTGCAAAAAAAAAAAACATCTGTGGCTCAAGTCTAGAGCCCAGTTAGTTGCTCTTATGTAATGCTGAAGTCCACTAGGTGTCAGTAAGTTGATCTGCACAATATTTGGTTTTATGTCACAACTCTTTCTGGTTGCATCACATATGATTTAATATCATTTCTTTTGGCAAATCTGAAGAGATTTCTTGCCATTTGCAGCTTTATGACTGTCTTGTTTTCCCAAAGACATGCATGTCATGTTAGTCACTCACTTAATTCTTCCTAGGAGTGAGCGTGACAGGTTGTTCTCTCTCTATGTTGGCCCTGCGATAGACTGGCTGCCTGTCCAGGGTGTACCCTGCTTCTAGCCTGCTAATTACTGGGATAGACTCCAGCTCCCTCGTGACCCCTAAATTGGAATAAGCTGTATAGAAAATGAATGAATAAATTTAAAGTACATGGGTACTTTGGTGCGCCTATGTTTTATGGACCAAAATATACCACTAAGGTAGATATAAGCTGCAACTTGAGACCAAAACCAGATTAGATATTGTCATGAAACAAATGCAAACTGAATCTTTTTATATCTGTATGTTTCACAGACTTAACATCTCGTCTTTCGAGGTTTCCATGGTGACGACATGTTTGAGGATCGTCATAATTTCATTCCGTTTACTGCTGTTCTAACTTTTTACGTGTTGCAGAAAAATTGCACCAGTCTTTATTTTACAGTGTTGAGCAATTATTGATTTAATTTTGGCTGCTGTGTTGAGTGAGCCTTGTGTAGTTGGCTCTTTGTTTTCTACTCATTTGACTAATGTGAGAACAGACTTCATTTTTTAAATGTTCACATTAAAGTTCTCCATACCATTTTACACGTTGTCTGTGTTTATTTTTCAAGGTTGACCAGAAGATCGGGAATCTCAAAAATAAATTACAAATAAAAAAAAATGTCATTTATTTTACAAAGTGTACATGCAGCTAAGAAAATAAATATTTTAATATTTTTACAACTATAAAAACATCGCAGGGAAGCAGTGCTACTTGAATCTGTGGCAAAACTGGCACTTTGTTCTGTACATGTCGTCTTTTGAAGCAGCGAGTTAAAATGGAAAAAGCACCAAGTCCCAACCAGAGACCGATTTCTGATCTTCGGGTCAGTTGGATTTGGACGTACATGATTTGTTGCAACCTATGTCCAGTTGTCCAGGGTGACATTGCCCTCTTTGTCTTTGATCCTAAGCCGTCCAGTTGGGTAGTGGGTTTCTTGCCTGCCGTCTGTGTAAACTGTCTTCACTGTCCCGTCGGGATACTCCCGTCTTTTGTAGTCTGCTGTGTGAATCTCCTTCTGGCCCGTGTTAAAATGGATCTCTTTGGTGCCATCCCTGAGTGAAACGACATGCAGTTAGCAATCTCATTGGTGGAATTATTCCACTTATGAATAAGAAGAAAGCTAGCTGCAGAAGTTTCAGGCTGTGGTTGAGAAATAAACATGATTAAAAAGCAACAGTAACTTGTTGGAAATGTGAACGTTGCTATTGAATCCATTTCCAATTTAATAAATGTTTTCCCCTAAAACTTGTGCAGCTTTCCCTTTAGACATTTGTTTAGTGACAGAAGCAGCCAGGTGAGTCAGGCTGTTTACTTACGGGTTGACCTGTATGATGGTACCGTCCGTCAGCACACTCTCCTCCTTGCCGTCAGGGAACAGGTTCTTCACCGTCTGGTCTGGAAAGATGATTTCCTTACGGCCATCTGGAAAGTGTTTTTCTGAAGCAGGAATAACAACATGAATAGTTAAAATGTATTAAAATAAATCCAGCAGACAAGCAGGTAGGAATAAACTCCACTGGTTGTAAAATAAATTCTTCACTCCTGCAATAATTCTGTGGTGCATATGAATGAAATTTGATACGGTGCAACAATGCTGTTGATTCTTTACTCAAAAAACCTTTGTCATGTCTTGTTTAGTTCACAGTGCACAACACAATGAAACTTTAAAAAAAAAATTACGATTTAATTTCAGAAATAAATGACCCTATCATGTCATAACAGCCATATTCACTAGAGGACTACTGTAGTAATCAGCAACTGATTCCTTGCAGCCAGAAGTGAGCAGCTTTTGTCTCTTGGTAATGTCGCTGCTTCATGTCTGCACTCACCTGTCTGGTTGTTGGGGAAATGCAGCACCTCCATACCGTCGGGATATGTGATGTGTGTGGTCTGAGCCTCAGAGTAGTGGTAGATCTGAGCATAGGAAGCAGAGGTAAGATAGTTAACTGCAGGTCTGTTCACAGTGCACTCTGAATCTTTTGAACAATAATTTCTGATCTTTTTCTCTGACTCGAGGAGTAAAAAAAACACAAATTAACTGCACTGTATCAGATCTAACTGTTCTTGTCTGGACAATCAGCTCCAGGACTCAGAGTACAGTCTCTTGTCGTGCTGCAACACCTCAGACACAAAGTCAATCTCACAAAAAGTGGTCTTTTTGTTTAGTAAACCTACATCCAGGTGGTTGTGGAGGAGTCTTTCTAAATTTTCTGGAGCTTTTCACACAGCAGTGTAGGCTGAAATGTGCAAAAAAAAAAGTTGGGAAATCAAAGAAAATGATCAAATAGGGCGGCCAAGTGCTGCTGTGTTGTCCAGATGAGAGTGAGCTTACTGAAGCAGGCCAATTACGATAAACTGGAATTGGTCCTGAAAGTGAGGTGACCAAAAAACAGCCTTAAAGGGAGTTTATTTTCTTAGTAAATGAATGAATGAATTATACTTTATTGATCCCCGAGGGGAAATTGCATCATGTAAATTAGGTCAATAAAAATGTGTAAATTGAAATCAGAATCAAAATAAGTTACTTTTCCTTGTAAGTTTAGCATTTGTCCAGTTTTTCCTCTCCATCTCGTTGCCTCCCATGAGCCAGGATTGTAAAGTGTGTGAAATGTGAAAAATTGACCCCACACCCCATCTGGTCTATTAGCATTTACTGCCTTCAAGCAAGGCACCTGATCTGTAGCTCTCACAGCACAGCTAGGCTTTACCGACTACCAGTCATGAATTTAAATGAAAGTCTCACCACTCTCTGGTCAGCTGTGATTTGTTTGGTGTCTCCATTGAAGAAGGTAACCTTCACCGAAAGCCCGTCTCCTGAAACCTCCTTCCTGGTTCCGTTGGGATAGACGAGAAGACGGTCGCCACTGGCCAGAACCGTCTCTATCTGAAAGAATCAAGAGTTGAAACTTACTAATCTTGACCCCTTTTTTTCCAATAACTGGCATGAATGACAGGAATCATATAACAGCTGAATCATCATCCCTGCTCGAGACAATTAATCCCTCTTACCATAAATCTCTAAGTTTTAATCCTAAACATCTGGCACTCAAAGTGAAAATAAACTAACCGGCCATTTGAGTCTCAGAATAAGACATGATTTTTTTTTAGTGTCCTGGTGTTGCACATGGTCTCACCTTGCCATCAGGGTGTGTGATCACCTCCTGGGCTGATTCTGGCTCTTCCGATTCACTGCTTTCTGCTTGTTTTGGTGGCAGATCTGTTTTCTGTAGTGTGAGCACAAAAAGAAACAATGAACAGAGTCTGAGCCCACAACTTTGAAGATAATAGCTGACCACGCTGTAGACACGGACCGAGCCTGCAAATGAACTTTAGCCTCATGCAACGTACGAACTGTTTATTTCTACTTTTCGCCAATATTCAGTTTCCAAACTTATTCCAAACTTGTGCTTCAAGACAGAAGTAAATGTCCGTCATATCGTTAAGTTGATCAGACATAAAACCTAGAACAGTGTTTTCAGGAAACCACCCATGACCTTTCTTACCAGAGAGCAGTCCGGTGAGTCTTCTTGGTTCGGAGGGTAATCCTGACTCTTGCCGGCAGGTACCAGCTTCTCGTCTGCTCTCCTGCCGGGTAACGATGAGGAAGAGGAGGGTGAGGAAAAAGATCCGGACCTCGCTGACCTCCGCAGGCTGCTTTTCATACTTGCTGAAATAGTTAGAGAAACATTGTGAACATCACAGACTCTGGGTCAGTCATCAAACTGAACTTTTCTGTCTTTCTTTATTACATACAGAAGCCATGAAGTTGTAGTAAAATCTACTCACGATATATATCTCAATATAATTTGTTTGGTCAAGTAAACAAAGAAACAGTTGTAATTTACAGCCTTGCACTTTTATTAAGGATCAGCAGCAAATGTGCATTAAAATAGTCGACTGAAATTAAAGTAGATGTATATTAAATAAATGAAAATGACCACAACAAAAATACGGTTTTGCAAAATGCAAAAATGAGATGCTTTTGACTCAAAACAAGCTGACATAAACAATATTCCCTGATTCTATATCTTATGTGAAAAAGTCTTGATATATTTGAAAATCTCGCTATATTACCCAGCCCTAATATCAAGCCGATTAAAAACATCCCGAATGCAAAACATAAAAACTGTGAATGCAAGTCCAATCACAATTTCCTTTTTTTAATTCTCAAACCAACTCCAGGTGAAAATATCCGGCTCACAAGCTGATGATCGTTCCACAATGTTCGCCAGCTAAAATACCTTAAATATAAACACACATTTGTCAGAGTTTATTTTGCAAACGGCTGCTGTCTGTGGCTGAAAATGACATCATAAGAGCAGTGAGAGTTGACCAAAACAGCCAAGTTGCAAGCAGGACAATCAGAACAATGAGTTAAGAGCTCCTAAACTTGACACTTTTTGCTCATTTTTCTTGCAGCCTCGGAAAGCAGGAGACTCACTTACACACACCATTTTTCTCTTTAATTATTCTGTTACCGTTTACCTAATATTTGGGGTGTTACATTAATATCTATTTCATCTTGACTGTCTGATTTCACTTACCTTTCTAAATGTAACCCTATTACTACCACTGATTCCACATACAACACCAGCTAATAATGTGATCGTAAAGACGTTAATGAAAGCCAAATCACAAACATGAGTGTAAACAAAGGCTTAAACACAAAACATTACCCATCAGAGATGAAACAGTGGGAATACTCGTGTGCGTGGAAACTCTTTCCTGTACCTGCAGCATCTTTGGAGTTCCTTCTGGTGGCTGCAGCAGTGCTGCTCTGTGGAGGGCTGGCGACGCTTCCTCTGGAGTCGAGAGGACTCTGATAACAAAGAATGACCGAATGTTATTTACCTCACACGTCACGTGGCTTGTTGACATTCTCATTTTAAAAAATCCAGCTGTTAGGCAAAGTCTTCCCGAGGTAAAAGCTCCTACAGTCAGTAGAAGATTTTTTTTACAATTAAAGTTAGAACTTTAATTTAAGATACTACTAAGCGACTCACAGCAAATGTAACTCCTTTGGTCACAGATGGCACGTTATTCTCTGACATTCTGGGATTGTCTTTTGTTTGCGTTTCCTTCTCTGCAGTGATGCAGCTTTTCTTTAAGGCACTGAGTCGCAACTTTTCCAGCATCCGGATCTGAAATGAAAAGAAAACATAGGAAGAAAGAGAATGAAAACTTCACAAAACATAGAAACTATTTTTCAAAAAACTTTTAGAGGTGTTGCATACCACATAAACACCAAGTACTGACATGTGGGTGTGAAATGTCAACTGGACTATGGCATCTGGTCCACTTGTCTTTGTATTTACACCTTATATTAAAATGTTATTTTCTATGGTGAATTATTTGGGTTTTATTTAAATCAGACAGGACCAATTGAAACTCATTTAGCAAAGTTAAAAAGGTAGCAATGCATTGCTATATCTTTAACTTGTGCCTTTAGCTGGCTTGTTTAACGCTCAGGCTGCCAGGCCGATTGTTTTCTAAAGGTCACGCTTAGCAGAATCCAATTACTCCTGGCTGAGATCTAACCGCAGTGCAAGCAACCAACATTTACACGTGTCGACACGTCAGGATGCGGACTGCATTTAAAACAAAAGGTTTGTAAATTGGATTTTTTTATTTATTTATTTTTGAAAAGGAAGACAGAAAAAAGTTAGAAGTCAGGCACCTCATCCCGGAGAGAGCTGTTCTCCTGGTTGAGGGAGTCGAGCTGTTGTCGCAGCCGGCTGTGTGTGGAGGTCCAGCGGCCCTCCTTCCTCTTCACCTCCTCCTGCAGGGAGCTCAGCTGCTGCTTCAATGACTGACGTGAAGGATGACACATTAACGGGGAATGTTTGACTTCTCACACAAATATTTCTTATGCAAGTCGGGGGGGGGGGGGGGGTCTATGAAAATACATCATTTCGATGTGGACACAATAACAAGAAAGAATTAAAAATAAAAATCAAGTTTGGGATTTGTTGACTGAATAATTAAAACAATTTAACAAAACCTTACAAACTCAGAAACTTAGCTCTTAGACCTGTGATGAACCTGGGAGGGCATAAGAGTAACACTAAGACTTTACAGTGGGACTTTCTGCATAAAATGTAAGCGTTAAAATATTATGAAAATAGCTCCACAACATGAATAAACTAAAAAACAAACTCATTTAATTGCTTCAATTTCAATAAATAAATCTCTGGTAAAGAAAATTATGAATAACATCGAGTAACAGGAACTAATAAACAGTTCTTCATATGTTGTTAATACACAACAGAATTTATCTGAAGCTAAGTTTGGAGGAATAAGTATGTAAAACGCTGTCAATGTGAACTGCTGAGATCTTTTTGCAAACCTGGATTTCTTCTCGTTCCTTCTTGTCGGGTATGGCTCGAGCAGCTGATGCATGCTTCTCAAACAGTTTGCGCTCCTTCTGCAACTTCCTGTTTTCCTCTCTCTTGTATTCCTCAAACTTGGTCAGCTCCTCCGATTTTGTCTGCTCAAACTCCAAACGCTCTTTCCTACACAAAGCAAAGAAAAATCCATCATTCGTTCGAACAGAAAGGGAAAAAAAGAGAAGTGGATGAACAATGGAATTCTATGCGAAACTGTTTTCCATTTCTTTGACAAATATTATTCTGTGTATTATCTAGAAAGATGTTGGAAAGCCGAATTCAGAGCTCTTCCTGGAACGGGAGGTGGGATTCAGAGGGTGGTTGAGCACAGATTCGTGAGCTGAACAGTTTCAGTACAGGGGAGCACGTCACCTGAGATCTTCCTGCTTTTTCTCATGGTCTTGTCTGAGTTTGGCAAACACAGCGTTCTCCTTCTGAAATCTTTCAATCTCTATCTCCAGCTCAACCAGTCTCTCTCGTAGCTGTCTGGACTGGGCCTGCTGGACTGGAGACGAGAACACACCAAAGTGAAAAATAACACAACATACAAATTCGTTAACTGAATACACGACAATGATGTTGCTTAACCAATAGTTAAAGGCTCTTCGTGGGATTATTTGTCTAACCTGTCTCATCTTTTGGCTTTCTGGACTCGGAGGCTTCAGCGGGAGGAGGCAGAGGTGCAGTGGAAGCTTTCGGCTTCAAAGAGGGAAACAACCTCGTCATGAGTTGAGAGGCAGGTGGAGGATCGGGCTCCGGGCTCTTATCCAGCTCCACAGCTTTGCTTACTGCCACCTTCCTCAATAGAGTCTTCTCAGGTGGTGAAATTCTACTGGCGGTCGTCCTGGAAACCAGACTAACCTCTCTACTGTCACTGGTTTTACCAGTAGTGGTATCCTCGGAGTCATTCCATGTGTCGTCATCATCAAACACGACCCTCCCACGTTGGCTTGCTCCGTCCTCCATCAGAGTAGACTCGTCTGTTTGGCTGAGGACACCGTCGCTCTCCTCATCGTCCCTTTGTGCCACATCCGATGCCGAATCCCTGAAACTATCCCCGTCCTGATAAGGTCGCTTGTCATACGGAGGGTTAGACGGCGCAGGGAAGCCCACGGTACCTCTGACCACAACGTCCTGCTCTCCGAATTCAGAGCCGCCATTGGATGATAAGTCAGAGATCTCATATTTGTCTTCTCCCCCACTGCACTGTCCATCCTCAACCTCTGGGTTTACTTTATTCATGAGCGTTTCACCTGTCATCTCCACTGCAGGGGCTCCTGAGTCCACAGAGCTGCCTCTACCTGCCAAACCATCACTGTGATGAGCTGTGGGGCATTTGTCAGGTTCACCTCCTGTAGGTGACTTAATGGGGGTGGAAGAGAGACGTCTCTGATGGCGTCCACTGACAACCTGCTGATGCCATTTGTGTTTGTCCATTTTAAGAATCTGCAAGTACAGAAAAGATTGTTTATAAATAACCGATTTTTATAGTAAATAAATGAAAGATGGAAAATTTTAAAAAAGGCAAAATAAATATTGAAAAGTTAAAGGACAATTTAATGCCTCTACTAGCTGCCTGACTGCATAAAATCTTGCAAAGTTTTTTTTTTATCTGTAAAAGTCTGAGCTTTTTGCAACTCGTGTATAACAGCTGATAAAACACCTTAGTACTGTGTAGATTGGTTGGTAAAATTTTAAAATAACTCGTGAGGCAAATGCTGCAGTAGGAATATACTAACTAGACAACGAGGAGGAAGAAGCAAGGCCAACCTTTCAAGGTAATTGGTTAAAATTGCAGTAATACCTTTTGGACACTTGATGGCAGCAGAAACGAGCTATAAACAAAAACTGGCAAGAGATGTTTCAGAGGGCCCTTCCACCAAACTGAGATAAGGGGTTACGTTAGGGTTTCCTGGTTATCCTGCCTGAACTTATCCTTGATTCAGTTTCACAAAAGCAGTAACACATACATGTAGGTTACCATGGAGATGTATTCTGTGCAGTTAGCCTGCTCCAGGTCAGGCTAACAGCAATGCTTACTTTATACTGGAGTTGTTTACCACGTCCAGTCAGGAGTAACTCCAGTCAGAAATGACTTAGTCTTAAAATGATCTAATCCACATTTTCATCCAGTCTTAAGCTATTTTCTCTTTATTGATTATGAAATGAAATGAAATGAAAAATACTTTATTTATCCCTCTTTGGGGAAATTATTGTTGTAGCAGAGTTATGTAGCACTAAAATTAATTAACTAAGCTCACAAATTACCTTTCAGTTATATGATCATCGCCAATGATTAATGTCACCATGACAGCAAATTATTTATGAGTGCTGAACGTATTGATGTCACATATGCAGACATCTTTGGTTAGATTTTATACTCTCCAGTCCACTCAGGTGTCAGCTGGGACCTTGGGAGGACAAAAGTGCATAAATTATACAGACTGTTGTCCTTAAACAACATTGTACGTTGAAATGACTCATTTTTTATTTCCAGTTTCTGGATTTCCAGGTACAGTTTCTTCACGGTTCTCTCTTTTTATCGCAATATTAAGATTTACCTCCAGCAGCTGTGAACTCTGTATAATCATGGATCAGATTTTTTTTATACACTATCTTTCACTTCACCAACTAATGTTGCTGTTAGGTGTGATTAAGTGTAGGAGTTATTGGCAATGTACTTGTACATCAAATTGATCCACTCCGTACTACTAAGCTTTTCTGTTCCATTTTGTAGTCCAGCCGTTATTCTCTCTTTCCACACAAAGTACAGACGGCTACATACAACAGCCGACCGGCTCCGCTAGCGCACCTTAATGTTATCAACAATGACGTCACCAGAGGGAGGAAAGTTTGTCCTCCACACCACCCCTCACACTCACGGTGCTAAATTAAATCAGAACTTAATAAAAACAACTTAACAAACATAACAGTGAGTACTACTGTTTAGCTGACACCTTTTGGATTTTGAACTGCTACGTCGACACAACAAGGTCTGTTTTTACACGAGCCTTTGGGGTTGTATTCACTCAGAATGCTGCAATATAATATGATTTAATTTATCGTAACCCTCCGTTACTAGTTGTTGGGATGAAGTAAAATTAAATTAAATAATAATTTATAAATCCACTGAGGTGAAATTATAGGGTTGTTGTAGTTTGTTGTTTAATTAAGGAGAAGCAACTTTTCCACGCGAGTATCTGTTAATCTGCGATCAACCCCGTGGTGTCTTGAAGGCGTGCACTCAGTAGGGTTAATCACACCTGGCACACCTTCTTAGCCTGGTTTGGCGTTTGTGATCTGTTGGTATCTGCCATCTTCTCTTATCCTGGATAACTTCATTCTACTTTTGTGAAACCGGCTCCAGAACTTTTAAGTGCAGAAATTAAACTGTGTTTTCCTGCAACCATAAACTCTGCTGATGTCTGGCTCTGTGGCCTCTCTGTCCAGTCGAAGTCCAGGATAAAGAAACAGCTGAACATCGGCTCCAAGGTTGTGGGTCAACCTGTGGAGAGCTGTTTCCTTACCGGCTGGTCTACACACACTCTTCGACTGGCAAAAAAGATAACTGCAGACCGCTCTCATGTCCTCTATGATGACTGGAATAAAAGCATGTGCCAACTGAGACATGTTTACTAAAAATGTCATGTCAGCTGCTTAACTGCAGAGTAATCATTCACAGCTGAGTGTGTGTGGTTTTCCAAAACTGTTGATCTACATTTCCCAAAACTTTCATACACTTTTTAGTGAGGGAAGTTGTGCTACTAAAGAATATGAAACCCCTGGTACCCCATCCAAATGATCAAAAATCAGCTACATGATTAGTCTTAGCATATGGAAAATTATTGGAAGGAGTCCCTCTATGTCTGGGGCTGTTGTTAAAATAATATTCAAGACTGATTAGAAATTGTCTGACTTCTTGTTTGCAATTAACAGTAATCGCTTTACTCCCTTTCAATATTTAACAGCCACAAAAAAATTTAAATAAGACCCAGGTAAAAATAAAAAAAAACTGAATCAATTAATACTATTTGTAGTATTTTGACTGAAGTACCTTTACGACAAACGAGGAGTTCGATGAGAAGGACAGTTCCTCAGCTGCTTGCTCCAGCAGCTCGAACTCTCCCAGCTCCATGTTCTCCAGCTGCCGGTCGCACTCCCAGCGCTGCAGCTTCTCCTGAAACGACAACTCAAAGGAATCCCGGGGAACTCCCCCTCCCTCCACTGGACCAGTTCTTACTTCAGTTAATTCCACTCTTGAACCAGAACTCTTCTCTCTGGCAGCATCCTTGTCAGCCTTCCCCGGCCCTGCTACCATGCCCACCTGTTTGGTTACAGGGTTTGGCTGCATGCTTGGACCACAGTTCCTCAAAACCTGAACTGCGAGACCCCCCTTTCTGCCAGTACGCTCGTTTACTTGCCCAGGTTTGTATTGCTTGCTTTGTCCGTCCTGACATTTCGTTTGAATCAGTTCTGGTCCTTCTGCGTTGTGTCTTTGATGACTAGCCAAAACCTTGGCGCGTGCTACCTTACTCTCTCCTCTGATATCCTGAGGTGGAGAACAAAGTCCCTTTGCTCTGTTTTCCTTGTTGAGTATTGCAGTTTTACGTTGAACTGGAAACCGTGGGACGCAGTTTGAGCTGCCTTTCTGGATAAACGCAGGAGCCGAGTTGCTGCGGGGGATAATGATCGCTTGGGCTTGGGGTTTGTTTGTTGCATCCACTTTTTGTAGTGGAACTTTGCATTTGTTGGTAAATCTGGAAAGGCCCTCGCCTCGCTTCAGAAAGGTCCTCTTAGGATGGGCTTTGCCTCCATCTTGGCTCTGTTAGAGTGAGAATACATGGTTAGATTTTTTTTTTCTCCCATTAAATATGGTAAACACATGGCAATGACATCATCCGTCTGAATTAGATGGAAACCCTTGATATATATCATCTTACCTGTTGTTGCCGTGCAGACTTCAGCCTCTGCTCTTCAAGCCTCAGCTGCTCCTCCAGAAGCTCCTCAAAGGTCTGCTTCTGACCACCAATTCCGGGCTTTATGGGTCTGGAGAGAAGCAACAAGAAGATATTGATGTGCTTCAGCTGCCTTGGCCAGTTTCATTTCAATTTCTAGTCAAATAAAAATACAAACCTATCATGGCTGCTTTCAGTCTCGTTTCGGCCGTTGCCTTCGGTCCTGGCTACACCTTTCGGTTGGATTAACGCGTCATCATGTTCAGGAAAATAACTGGTATCAACACGCTGGTCCTGATCATCTTCTGTGTTCCACACACCTGTGGGAAGCACACATTTTACAATTAGGTCAATGTGATTAAAGTTAAGTTACGTATTGTGCCTTAAAAACATTCCTTACCTTCTTCTTGGTCTTCAGCCCCAATGGGATCTTGACCTTTAGAGAGCTGCTCCGGTCTGAGGCCACAGGCTTCATGTGGGACCTCCCAACAGTTCACATCAGGTCTGTGGCAGAGTGCATCTTCATCCCATTCTCCCTCTGACATCTCTGAACTCGCTGTGTTTACAATACATTTTAGTGACTGGACAGCTTATGAAGTGAAACAGATAAACACTGACAAACCTACATTTTCAATCTCAAGAGAAACAAATGATAACATCAAGTTATTTCGGTCATTTCTGTTTCTAACCTGCTGTGGAGACCTTGGGTCCATTCACAACTCCCAGCAGCCTCTGTTGCTCCTTCTGGAGGCTAAGCAGCTCCTCTAACTGATGAGCTTTTAGCTGCTCCTGCATGTGTTGCTGCCATTTCCTCAGCTGCACACACACACACACACACACACACACAGCAAAACCCCATCTGTTTTAGTTGACTTAAAGACAGGTCAGATCTACGCTTTTGA
>JAOXYM010000013.1:5956940-5974814 GCA_028567055.1 Leptatherina wallacei | reverse complement strand
ATAGCTGTGAGCCGTTTTCAGTGGTTTTAGAAGGATGGTGTCCCAGTTTGTGACCATGTGATGTTTCATAGGGAGGTCAGGGTCACCTGCTGGCTGTACAGCTCCTCTCAGTCTGTTTGGGAGTCGGGAACTGGGATCAGAGCTGGGGGGAAAAAAAACTGGGTAAAGGATGGAGATGCCACCCATTTTAGATGAACTACTAATGTGCTGTACTGAAATCCAAAAATCTATGTTTGTGAAGTTAAGATGAGGTAGCAGGCGTTGTGAAATATTAATACACCCCTGTCTCGTTCTGTCCTCCAAGATGCTGCTTTGGCTCAGAGCTGGAACCAAAATGGCCACCACAGTGATGCCAAGGTGATGTGATCCTCGTGACCTGGCTTCCTCTGTAGTAGACTGTGCTCTGTTCTAGCTTCAAGGCCCTGTGTTCAGGTGCTTCCAGGCTCTTCCTGTTCTGTGTGTCTGATGGGGTGAAACAGAGCTAAAAAGATCAGTGTCTGTACAGAAGTGTGTCTGTGAGCTTGCATCTGTTGGTGTGTGTGTATGTGTGTGTTTGTGTGTGTGTTTCTGTGCTGCAGCTGTCAGCAGTGATGTGATATGTGGCTTGCAGCCACCCTTGCTGCTATGTGACATGAAAGGCAGATTTTGACAGAAACAGATCGGTTTTTCTAAATGTGCGCTTCCCAGAAAAAGTGCTTTGGGTAGAATTTGGTCCTGATTGTGGCACAAATCGGGCCGCAAATTTTCAACCGTATATTTCTGCTTTTTGTGTGTGAAGAGATGCTTACGATGTGCGCATTTGGTCGGGCTCGCATCCATCTGTACGTCGAGGCATTCGTTAATTCTGCATTACTGGACTGATTAAACCAAACCGTTTAAAATGCCATGTCAGCCGACTTAACGGCATCCAGATGTGAAGCCCAGAGAAAACCAGTCTTTTCGGTGGTGGGCCTTGCATCACTATGGCAACCAAGGTGTAGCTTCACTGGTTGCCAAGGGCAACAAGACTAGCTGTGTAGGGAGACGTGAAAGGCAGCAGGTGAGAGGAGGAGGAGTGTAGTGTTGGGTTAGGAAAGAGGGAGAGAGCGTCGTCCCCGTTGCTGAGCAGGCATAAAGCAGTTCATGAGAGTCCAAGTTCAGCCTTGGACATGTCATTTCTACTGTTGCATCTGTTTAGTGTTGGCGGCCCTCTCTCTTGTGGCACCCAGAAAGGCTTGACTGGAGTACAAAGCCCTTCCTTATCCTTCCACCCTGTCAATTATAATACTTTTCTCAAGCAATGATTGTATAATTTTAGAAAGTAGCCTCAGCAGGACCAAGTTAATAAGAAAGAATAGCAATACACTGCTAAAGAAACAGGCTTATTTTTAGACGAGCTTTCCTATAAATGCATTTACGTACCAGATAATTGAATTTAAGTTCCACCAGTGATTTGTATAGTAAGATAGCTCATTGGTGTTGTCAGGTTTTATGTCTTTAGCAGCTCCATAAAACAAATTTAAAGACACACTTGAGTTATTGATTATTTAAATTTTATTTGCTACGTTAACCGTTCGGTTACCGTTGTTACCGCTCCTAATATTGACGGATAGCATCTTGTTTTTTGTTGCACCAACCTCTTTTCTCTCTCGTAGTGTGCTCATTGTAAGTTTGAATGGATACCAGTAACCTCATTGAAGCACATCATCACCACTAAGGCATCCATTTTGCCTCAGGCTGTAAGCAGAGCATGCTGTAAAATAAGGCGTTTAGCTGCATCTATGAAGGGAAAGGCTCAAATCTGCGGCAAGTTTGTGTAATAATTAGGTTGTTTTTAAAGGGTCAGTTTGACCAAATGGCGAAGAAACAGAAAGATAGCGTCTGACAAATGCAGAAGAAGTGTTACCATGGCAACTGGTCTCCACCAGACATGTGGAGGCTGTGATGGGGAAGCTTGCCTCTGGGGATACCTGAGCTACCTGTACAGCTGTCAGACATCGTAAAACTAATTACAGGTGCCGGCTTCACCTAATTATGTCCTAACTGCTCTTTGTTTGCATCGCCAGGTGGTTGCCTTAGTGATGGATGGGGAGTCGGAACCAAACCCTGTCGTGGCAGAAGAGGCAGGGGAGCGGGTGGAGCCCAGGAATGCCACTCCTTCCCCCCAGCCACAGACCACGCCTCCCAATGAGGAGTCTGGGGAGGTAGTTGCCATGGTAACGGGAAACGAAGCCCCAAAGGAGGATGGCACGGAGGATAATGATGATGATGTGGTTCTCGTAGAGGAGGAGGCTTGCCAGCCCTCTACCACAACTACCTCCTCCCAAGACACACCCAGCACAGACTGCCTAGAGTTAGATGCAGCTGCAGCAGCAGCGGACACGGCAGCAATGCCCTCCAAGACCCCCAGTTCTCCTGTGTCTTCCGATGCGTCTATGGTGGCAGCATCTCAGAAGCCTGCAATCACATCACTAGAGCCTATCGTCATTGATGATGAGGAGGACTCTGGGCAGAAAGATGCTTCCGCCTCTTCACCAGGGCCCCCTGGAGGCTCTTTGGCATCTCCCTCACCTGGTGCCCTCAGCAGCACTGAGCCAGATTCAGAGATCAGGATTGCCAGTGTCACCACACTGGGCTCCAGCAGCGAGAAGGAAAGCTCCACACTTTGTGCAGAAGATGCATCGTCACAGCCAGCAGACGTGGAAGCTGATATGAACCTGATGATCACCTCTGTGACGTCACTACAGGGCGGAGCTGCAGCTGTTATAGCGGTGAGAATTTGCTTATTTAAATTTGCATTTACTTTTGCTCACATACAGCGTAAGCACTGATGAAAGCAGGTGTTTTACAGCGCAGGTTTACTCTGTTCAAAGCGGATAATGAAATCTCTGTAATAAAGTTGCTGACGGCAGGTATTTTATGCTGATATTTATTCATGCAAAATGCTTTGACTCTGCTTAAGATAGATGAGACAGATTTTAGACACTGTCTGCTCCACTGAGAAAGAAACCCTAACCTCAGTGACTTCTGTGTCTAGGCAGGTGAAGGCCAGGCAGAGGAAAATGGTCTGCAGATCAGCAGTGCCTTCAGCCTGAATCCCGACACCCCATCTGCTCGACCAACCACCTCCTTTAACCCGGGGCGGGGCTCGGACTCCATCAGCCAGCTGGTTCAGAATGGAGACACGGTTACACACAACAGAGCAGGTAACGCAGGGTCCAGAGGGAATTTTAAGCAGGCATTTTACCTATTAAATGGTAGCGCAAACATTAAAGAAGCACCACATTTGGTTTTGTCACGGCAAAAGAGTGCAGGTTAGCAAAACTCACCAAAAATTCAATCTTTCCCGCTTTCATCCTCAATGTTGTCATCTTAAACTGTCCAACAATAAGTTATAGTTTTGATAAACCAGTAGGTTGTCTCTAAAGTCTCTTTCCTATCATCCTATCTGTAAACAAAATACAGCGGTTTCCGTAGCGTTCTTGGTGCATTATGTCTCACCTACTGCGTGCTCTCCTCAGACGTCACTTCAGAGTATTTCCAGACATCTGACTGCATCTTGCACAGAAAAAGAAAAAAAAGTTGACCTAATTCTCCTGACATTCTCCAGTAGAAATGGCTTTTACAATGTTGATGGAAAATTATGCAAGTTTGTAGTAAGTCTCAGCTGTAGCACCTGGGTTTTGTTTGTAAACACTCCAAACCTGCACAAATAACATGCACTGTCAGTGTCTGAGATGCTAAATATATGTATTAGTGTGTTTTCAATTATGATTTATATCCCTACCGTGATCAGAGCTTGGGAGAAGCTTCATAACCACATGCCCTTGCTGTGTTTACGTGGATCAATAATATTTAGACAAAAAAAATTAAACCTTTTCCCCCGTTGGAGTCGCTTCCCGCTGAAGTGTGTAATAACAACGATTCCTCTTCACTCGTTGGCATCCTACAGAAAAAGCTGCACATAACCCAACTTTTGTCATCGCATTTATGGAGAAAATTAATGTTGAATAATAAATCAAATGTCTGCAAATTCTCATGATGGAGGATGAAATTATTGCCACTGGGTGTTTGTTTATTATTTTTTTTTTTATTTTCCTTACTGTGCCAACATGAACTAACTTAATACACCACAATGAACACAGAGCCTCTTCTTTTTTTTTTTAGTATTGCTGTTTTTATCTTGATTATTCTGTGATGCCATGCTGACTGAAAAATAAAACGGCAAGTTGTCAGATTAGACTAGATAAATGAGTTTTTTCCTGAACTGCCGCTCTTTCAAATTTGATTTTAAGGTTTAAACATTACAATTACTGGTGAAGCCCTAAAGTAAAGCCCCAAATCTGTAGCATTGATATCATATTGGAGAACTTCTGAGCTCTATCAGACTTATTGCCATGATAAGATCTGTGAGCTGAGAAGGTGGGACACAGACAGGATGTGAGATGGATTCATGGTCCTGTAAAGCCCCACACAGACTCTAGATGGTGCTGTTAACTGCAGTTACTTTACTAAAAGTATTCTTATACAGTACCATATTTGCAAATAAAGCTAGTGCATTTTAAGTAGATGTTATTTTATCTACTTAAAATTAGCAAGGTGTCTTTACCGTTAAAGGTACTTTATATATCTTTAGCCATTTTAGAACAACAGACACAGCTAATTAAAATTTGGCTGAAAAGCAAGAGGCTGATTCTTCAGGCCCTTTAATCATCAGGTATTCGCTTACGTCCTGGTTTATTGGGACTGTACAAATATCTTAAGTTGTATATTTCATTGCAAGGATGCTGTCCTATATTTTTTTACCTTTTGACTTGCTGTGTGCCACCAGCAAACATCTTAATGGTAAATGTTGGAGGGAAAAAGATAAAATATGTTATGTAAAGAATGCAGGGAATGTCCAGACACCTGATGTTAAGAAAATACCTTTATTTGATTAATGACTGACTTTTGTAATGTAGTATAATGTGACCGATGCCATACTTTATTTTTTCTTCCACTGGTTCGTTCAGGTTTTCTGCAAGATTTTATAACCTTGTTGCTTGGATTATCTACAGTTCATCCACAGTAGGCACTGAAGGCTTTGAATATGTAAGATAAAACGTTCCCTCAGCAAAACCCTCAGATTATACATCTTTCTCTCTCTCTGGTCTTATAGATTCATGGATCTCACAGTCAGCTTCTGTCCCACGCAACCAAAAGCAGACAGGGGTAGACTCTCCGTCACCGGCCACTTCGCTGCCAAAACCTGCCGGCCAGTCTTCCTCATCCACCTCCTCCTCAGGCTCCCAGGCACAGCCCAGGACAGTCAAGGTAATCCACACAGGTCAGGGATGTACTTTGTAAACACATCAGGTACAGTACAGTGTAGTAGATGAAAACATGAATCGGCACTAAAACCAAATGGCAGCTGCACAGATTTAAAAGTGATGTTTTTTTTAATAGTGTGAAAATGAATCAATGGAATTCCTGCGGCTATAATATCTGTACATGTATACATACATGTATGCAGTCAGTTGTCACACAACTTTGATTAAGTAGATGTATATTTGTAAATGTTGGGAAATTTCCTCTGAATCCAAGCCCCCCCCCCCCCAAAAGAAAAAAAGAAAAAAAGTCTTCAGAGGTTTTTGTGACAGCTAATACAGTAAGGTTGTCAAGGGGAGTGGAGTTACTTATTGGCTTTGTGAAACTTCCTCTTGGTTAAACCATTGTTTGCTTATTCCAGGTGACCTGTGCTAACTGTAAAAAGCCTCTGAAGAAAGGCCAAACGGCCTACCAGCGTAAAGGCTCCACACACCTGTTCTGCTCCACCACCTGTCTCTCTGCCTTCTCACACAAACCTACCCCCAAGAAGAGCTGCACCATGTGCAAAAAGTGAGTGTCACACTGAAGGAGACATTTTGAATGCTTGTAGATTTTTGGAAGTACATTCAAATAGTCTGGTAACAATTTTCAATTAAGGTAAAAAATAATTCTTCTTTTGAGGGACTTTCCTGTCTTTCTGAAGTATGACTAGATTGATGACTTTCCTCTTTGTTAGTCCTAAACACATTGCACAGTTTCTATAACTGCTTGCATTCATCAGTCTCCTTTTGATGTTTTTTTTTTTTTGTTTTCCAGGGACATCACAAATATGAAGGGTACGATCGTGGCCCAGGTTGACTCCAGCGAGTCTTTCCAAGAGTTCTGCAGCACTGGTTGCCTAGGTGCATATGAGAACAAGCAAAACCCTCCCAAATCAGGCATCAAAACCAAATGCACTGTCTGCGGCAAGCTCACAGAGGTCAGTCTGTCTAAGCCGGATCATAAGACCCTGTTGTGTGAAATGAACTGATGTTAGAAACTGGCAGGGTCGACAGCGGTCAAAACGCTGGGCACAAAAAGTAGCCTTTTAATGAACCATGAAAAAAGGCAGAAGTCATCAGCACATAGACGCGGTCGTGTTTGTATGTTGTGTTCAGGAAGGGGAATTGGATGCCTATGCAGATAAAAATAAATAAATAGTTTGCATAAAGTTATTTTTTGCATTATTAGCTTGGATGTTTATGTTATTTGAGATAAGTATTTCATAAGTCTTGTTGCTTCTTTTTTTTGGGGGGGGGGGGGGGGGGTGGGATCTCTTCAATATCCTTTTTTTTCTTCCACTTGTTGTGTGTCTTTGATATTTTTTCCCCTAATGAGCACCCTTTTTCATCATCTCAGTGCTTCTTTCAACCACTCCTTCTTTATTTATATCTGCTTCTACCTCCTCCTCAGGTAATGCAATATTTATCCCGTCTATCCTCATCCAGCCTTCCTGTTACATAGTTCACTCTGACCTTTCCGGACTTTTTTCTCTCCATCCCTCCATCTTAATATAGCCTCACAGTGCCTGTTTTCTCCAGTATTTCAGCTCAGTCTTTGGGGCCAGTAAGTGTAAAAAAGAGTTTTCTCAAACGCTGAGGCCTTCTTGGTTGTGTTGGGATGGCTGTGGGATGGCGAGGGCTCTGTGAATGGCCTAATTAGGCTAAATGAATTAACTAATTCTTCACATTCTTTCTCTACTGTATTTTCAAAACCATGCATTCAGTTTTAGGCTGTGAGATTATGTACATCACAATACATCAGCGCTCTGCAGTCATTCAATCGTGAAGCAGCCACAACTAATTTTTCAGTTTTCCTCCCTCTGTCCACAGATCAGGCACGAAGTCAGCTTTAAGACGGTGACCCACAAGATCTGCAGCGATGCATGTTTTAACGCTTACCGCAGGGCCAACGGGCTGATCATGAACTGCTGCGAGCAATGTGGCGACTACCTGCCCAGCCGGGCATCGGCCAACCACTTCCTGCTGGTCGATGGCCAACAGAAACGTTTCTGCTGCCAGAACTGCATCAGGGAATACAAGCAGGTAACGCTGGGCCATTTACGGACCGCAGGTCGTAATACTGGCTCGCTGTGTTTTACTTCATTGAGCTGTATTGACTAAAACATCCAAAGCCTTAATTCATTCCACAGTTTTAGCTGTGTTGTTGCCCCCCCCCCCAGTAGTGAAACGAACCTCTCCTTTTGGCAACTTAAATGAAAAAAATGATTAACTTGGCCTTTTTTTACTCATTAAATCCCCCCGAAATATTTGCAGTAGTGAAAGTGTGTGTACAAGGAAATAAATATCTAGGTAAGACTGAAAAATGCCCTTTAATGAATACCTGAGTGTATTATTAAAGGGCCGCTCGGTTTGTTTACAGAAGTTATGCAAAAATAAAAAAAATTCAGCATTTAGGATTATTCAAAACGAAGTATTTAAGATGTGTAGATCAAAGCTCGACACTCCTCTGGATCTTTTAGATTTCTTGTAATTTTGCAGATTTTATTTTTTTATTTGATTTTTTTTACAGAAAAATGTCACAGTTAAATTGTCTTGCTCAGCAAAGTTTGAAAAATTATTTCTTGGCAACAACAAATTATTGACTATTTCACTAGAAACGGGAGAAAGCCATGTGTCTGTCTCCGTTTAGAGGTAGAAAATGTAACCAGGCCGGGTTTTCCATTGGTTTGGAGCCATGCTCTGGAAACACAAAGGCACAATTCTCCAAATCCAAACCAGCCAAACACTTACCCATTCCCATGGACGCTCCACCATATTCCAGAGGAACTAGTTCTACGTTGGTATGGATTACAATGCTGCCCAACTACAAGTCTTTAATTTAAGGGATACTGTGTAACTTTTGGCCACTAGGGGTCCTAAACGTGTAACTTCCCCCAAAACTAAACCGTCTTTCTCTTTCTGGCCTCCTCAGACACCGTTTTCACCTTCTTACATCGTTCAGGCATAACAAACTTTCAATTTAAAGAGCTGGAAAAAGTAGCACATCTGTGTTTTTATGGGGAGCCATAAATTAAAGCGCTCCAGGTCACATGATCCCATGAGAGACGGATCCGTTCCTACAAAGTTACAATGTCTGGTTTCTGAAGAGGCCAGCACCCGTCGGAGTGAAACACTGACCCCAGAAATCATCCAGTATTACTCGCATTAGCCTGATATTTGGCTCAAAAGTTACACAGTATCACTTTTAATGGAGGTATTGCATGTTTGCTGTCCATATTCGAGGAAACCACAGTAATCATAATTAACAGAATGAATAACACCTAAAGAGAGTTTATTTTAACCAGGGGAAATATTACTAAAAACATTTTTTTATCCCTGATTTTTAAGGGTGTTGATTTAATAATGATTCACAAATAAAATCCCTAAAAAGCATCTACAGTCTGTTATCTCTGTTTTATATCCGAAGGACTGTTCTCAGTTCAGTCATTACAGCTGTGCACACTGAAAATGTATTCCATAATGAATGAAGGAAAAAACCCTCAAAAGCACTTAGAAATTCAACTAACGTCTAATTATTTTTCAAGAAATTGCCTGGGAGGTTGTCGGTTTTTTAACATTCAGAAGTGAAAAGAGCACCTTAGATAAATATTGTGCTAAATCCAGGAAGACAAACGATTCATGAGTTGGATATTCTACATTGCTGAATGCGTTCTAAGAGCTTGAGTAAAGACGGACTTGACTTCTTCGGCTCCTAAAGCTGTTTCACCTCTGATTCAAGCAGCTGTTTCACCTCCAAGAGGTTGACAAGCAGTCCTTGACTTTCAGTTTTTGAAGGTGATGTGTGTATTGGACCTATTCCCTCTCCAGAATGTGTAAATTAATCCTAAAAAGTGCCAGTCATTCATTTCTCATGCTTTATGGTCAGGGTTACTGTCGTTCGAGTGAATGTAATATTTCCTCTGAATGATGCCGTCTCTCTTTGTGTGTTACTATGCCAACCATCCAGAAGTCATCCAAACAAGCTGCTTTAAGATGTTAGATAGTGTTGTTAGTTTGCAATCAGATGACTTCAAATATAAATGTTTTTGAGATATTATGTAATCAGTGAGTCTTACCCTGTGCCTCGTTCTGATGTGATGTTCTTCCACACAGGCCCACAGTAAACTTGCGAGTTGCCAGACATGCAAAACACTAATCAAGACAGGCGAGGTGCTCCACAGCCTCGGAGCGAGCGGCACCATGGGCTCCTACTGCTCCGTCAGCTGTATGAACAAGGGCAAGCTGACACCGACATCCTTCGTCAGTGAGTAATCGGAATACACAAACCTTTTGAACCACTTTTCTCCACCACATGTTTAAGCAGGCTAAAACCAGCTTATGTTATCCAAAATTAACCTTTTAAAAAATACATTTCTTGATAAAAAAAAATGGATGAGTTTTGTGTTTATTCTACAAGCCCCAGAACATAAATATACTTGTATAATGAACTTGTTGGATAAATAATGACAGTGCGACGGGTCATATGTTGTTCGTTCTTATAATATGTTTATATTTTCTGGGGAAGAAAATGCATTCAGTGTTTTAGGAATAATTATGTCTTTAATGTGTGTGCAGACACAGAACCCACGTGCCATTTCTGTAAGAGGAATTCATTACCGCAGTACCAGGCCACATTACCAGAGGGGAACATCCTTAATTTCTGCAGCTCACAATGTGTTACAAAGTTCCAGGTGGGAATTTTCCTATAATTACCAACAGAGACAAACAAAATGTTTTGAATTGTCTTTCTAATGTGTTCTGATTCTATAGCAACAACAGTAGTTTTGATATAGCTGCATGTAAGTCAGTGCACGAGGGTGAAGCTGCTGAAGATGCTGCAGATGTAAATGAACGTGCATTCATTACAGCATTAACATACATCAATGTATACAACAAATAATTAAAAGTCCACTTCTACAGTTTCTTGGAAAGTGTTATCATAGCTGTTTGGTAAAACTAAAATCACACAATTTCAAGCCCAGATTGACCTTTGACATCTCTCGTTTGACACATTATGAAGAAAAATCAGAAAATCTCAGGTGTGAGACCCGATTGGTTGTATTCATTTGAAAACAAATGAAAAAAAAAATCTTTTTTTTACAGCTAACATGACTTTATCATGTTGTTAAACCAGCAATGTTGTTATTGAGGTTATATACCAACTTTAAACCGTCTTGTTTTCCAGAATGCTACTCTTCAGACAGCCACCAATGGGCAGATTCCTCTCTCCACCACAAACAACACCGTCCAGCTTAAATGTAACTACTGCCGTGGAGCGTTCAGCTTGAAGCCTGAAATTCTGGAGTGGGAGGTGAGACGGTCTTTTAATGTACTGTCTTCTTCTTTTTTCCCCCCGCTTCAGCAAAGGCAAGGCAAGTTTATTTATAGAGCCCATTTCATGTACAGGACAATTCAAGGTGCTTTACATTGCAGAAAAGTACATTAACACAAAACAAACTTTTAGCAAACAGCATTATAGCGCCGGGGAGTGCTTTAATTAACAATATTTTTTAAATTAAAGTCATTTTTTTTTATAAACACTTGCCAAAATGTACCATTTCTAGCCTCAGAAATGTCAAAAATAGTTATTTTTCTTAAATTTTATAGTAAAGTGTTGACTTATTTCTGTTGATCAAGGCATTTGTATGCATCAACTCTGTTCGTGGGACGTTGTTATGGCATTATTCATCATTTTGTTACATTTTATAGAACAAAACAGCAATGACATGATTGCAGGATGAGTTTTGTTTTTTTGTTTTTAAGCATAAACATTACAAATCTTAACTCAAACTAGATGTAATAGATTTTTCTAAATGTGTCCTCCTCCAGGATAAAGTTCACCAGTTCTGCAGTAAAACGTGTTGCGAGGACTACAAAAAGCTTCACTGCATTGTAACGTTTTGTGAGTACTGCCAAGAAGAAAAGACGCTACATGAGATGGTCAAGTTTTCTGGGGTCAAGAGGCCGTTCTGCAGTGAAGGTATATTATTGTCCTCTCTCCTAGGACACTTGATTTTGTTTGTTTTTATTTTGTTGCCAGATTCAGATTCTGGTTGTCCAACATATTTACCATATCTTTTTCTATCCCTTTAATATTTCTAATTTCATTCTCGCTTATTCTTTTTTAGGTTGTAAGCTGCTATTTAAGCAGGATTTTATCAAACGGTTGGGTTTGAAGTGCGTTAGCTGTAACCACTGCAACCAGCTCTGCAAGAGAGGCGTGACCCGTCAGCTCGGTGGCATGACCCGGGATTTCTGCGGTGAGGCGTGCGCCAAGAAATTTCACGACTGGTACCACAAGGTCTGTTCATTCATGATAAATCTGAATTAATATCCAAGTGTTTGTGCGCTAAATTAGGTCATTAAAGTATTGAAATTGTTCCTTTCTTTGGCCACTAGGCGGCGAGATGTGACTGTTGTAAGGTACAGGGAAACCTGACGGAGTCTGTGATGTGGAGAGAAGAAATGAAGCATTTCTGTGACCAGGATTGCCTGTTGAGGTTCTACTGCCAGCAGAATGAGCCCATTATGGTCACACAGAAAGGCCCTGAAAACACAGGCATGGGTATGAACTGACTGTTTCTGTGTACACAAATGATTCCTTTCCTTTTAATATCCCTTCTTTAGCACATCATTTGTCTTACATAAGTTGTTTTTAGGTATCAGGGATGAATGTTATCTGATGAAGAAAGAAAAGGAAGGAAAAACATCTCAATCTGCTGATGTTACTCAAGCCTTTTTTTGTCTGAGATCACACAATAGGAAGCTTTTCTTCTCTCACACTGAGCAAACAGAAGTGGTGTAGCACCGCCCCAGTGTGTGTGCTCAAATAGGCAAAAGCTTTAAAAACAGTTACTTACAGCCATCCTGACTCTCTGTACATCCTCACACTTTAAAGACGCATTACGTAACTTTCTGACCTTAAAACTCAGCGTTCCTGACTCATTTGATGGCACAGTGACATCTATAATGTGCATTTCTGGAGAGGTCGCTGCTCAAAAGTTGTCCCTAGGCTGAGAAACCACACTATACAACACGCGCTAGCGAACGGATATAAACACACCGGCTGTTTTGAACGCACACTTTGGCAGATTCAGCAAAGAAATGTAAGAAGACATTATTACAGGAAGAGAGGAAAAGAGAGAAAGAGACAGAACAATAGATAAGAAAGGTTAAGGCTGCCTTTTACTGGCTGGAGAGAGCCCAGAGTACAGGTGCGATGCAAGATGGGTGCCGAATTAGCCGTCGATAGGGAGCGCGCCACTGAGAAAACGGCAGAAGTTAGGTAGTGCGTCTTTAAAACCACCAGTGTCTGCTTTAAGACACGGCAACCTTCCCGTTTCAAGCATTTCTGTGGCTTAAAAAAGGGGACGGCATCCACCTTGAACTGGTTTTGTGTCACTTAATGACTGACCTTTTCTCACAGGGTTGGAAGTGCAGGCCAGCAAACTCGGGGTGAGTAAAAATCAAATCGTTTGTCAATTCTGTCTCGTTGAAGCTACGCGTCATTTGTGTTCTGGATATATTTTGAAATGAGTTTATAATGAGGAACAATTATACATTTGCTTAAGTGCTTTACTCTTTCTTCCCGTCTTTCGAACATGCATTTTTTTTTCCTCTTGCAGCTGGTGAACCAGAATACCACAACGTACCCCAGTGGGGGTTTGGTAAGAGATGTGAAGAACAAGGCCGTGCTCTGTAAGCCGCTCACCCTGACCAAAGCCACCTACTGCAAGCCACACATGCAGAGCAAACCTCTGCAGACGGGTGAGAGCGCCATTTGACTCTGAAAACTGCTGATGATTATTGTTTCTCAGGAAATTGGATGCAATTACGATACCTAGCAGGGTTTTAATCAGACATCTTGTTCATGATGTGATTTGGCATATCTGTGTCCACAGATGTGGATGATGGTGTAAAGAGGGAGTATGTTCCTGTACCTATACCTGTGCCCGTCTTCATCCCCATACCCATGAATATGTACGCCCAGGTCACTCCCACTCCAGTCTCTTTGCCTGTACCGGTAAGACAAGATCCTTGGGTCAGGAACAGATATGACCGAAAATGAAGGAGGAAATGTTTATTACCAGAATTGGTCTGAAAGCTATTGAAACTTAATTTCCTGATCCTTCCAGCTTCCTGTGCCTGTGTTCCTGCCCACAACCCTGCAGGGGGCAGAACAGATCATTCAGACCATCAAAGATCTGAAAACTGAAGTTCCCTCTGATCCTCCGGAGGCAGACCTGCTCTCCATGGCGGATATGATCACAGATGACCAGAAGCCAGGTTAGAAATGACAGATATTAGATGTGAAAAATGGAGAGCTTATAGATCTCGATAAGGTGAGGTTATCATTCTGCTTCTGTTCCAGAAACTTAAGCCAGAAAATGTTCCCGAGATAACATGCCAGTTGTGTATTTCAGATGTGAAACCAGTGAAGATAAAAGTGAAGAGTGAGCATGGAGGAGAAGAGTCCTCTAGCAGTTGCTCAGAAGGAGAGGAAGAGGGAGAGAAAGAGGAAGGGCAGCTGGAAGAGGAAAAGTATGAGCCTGACCTGGATCTGGAGACAGACTTCCCTCAAGGTAAGCATGCAGCTGCATACAGGAACATGCACCGTCGTAATGGTATAGCCTACCAGCAGATTTTTTACAGCTAAACTGATACTAAAAGCAAATAATTGTTGACCTGATAAGACTGGGAAAAAATAAAAAACATGTCTTATTATCTGGATGTGAATCAAGGCATAAATTGCATTTGTATAATGGAAAAACTAACTGAACGTAGACATCATTATCAACAGTGTTTTGTAATATTGGCCTGTCCCAGCAGCAGGGGACCCTTTAATTACATCAAGAGTCAAGATGCACCTCCTTTCATTAACCAATTAAAGTATTGAGTCATATTTGTCTGCTGACAAAGGACTGAAACATAAAGGCATTTTATTTATTTATTTGGTACCGTCCAAGTTTAAATGTCAAGGAAATGAACTCATGCTTCAGAAATGGTAACACCTCGTCTGCAGGGTCCAGGGTGACGCTCTCATTCTTTCCTTCAGTGTCTGTAGATCTTCACTTGCCACTTATTCTGCAGCTCTTCCATCACAACATCTCGCTGGATTTTTAGTGGATCACTAGATAAACTGAGATTAAAGTTCTTCCCTCTGGTTATTTCTCCACCCGGTGCCATCACCCCCATTGGGACAGATGTTTTATGGTTGAGTAATAAAACTGATCTTATAACGTAGTGTTAAAACTACGATTTGAAACTGGTTTTTAGATAGATAGATAGATAGATGGATGGATACTTTATTGATCCCCTAAGGGAAATTGTAAAAGCAGTGTTATTGAAAATAAACTGGATTATTGCCTTTTTATAAGACCTGATTTTTACTGTTAGAAATTAGTGTAGCTCCTGCTGAAATTTACAAGCAGTCTTTGCTGATTTATAGTGACAGAGTAGACCATCTTCCATCTTACCAGCAGCTCGTGAGCCAAGGACACTTGATCTTCCTGATCATTTCTGACAGAGGAGGCTCACTATCTTAATAATGAAAAACCGTATATATATATATATATATATATATATATATATATATGATATAAAAAGTTGGATTTGGTTGAAATAAGAAATGAATTCTACCATGTACTGTCTCAGATTCAGATCCTGTTCCCGTTCTGGAGGGAATTGATGAGGATATGGGCTTCTCTTTACCTCCAGTCCTGGCTGAGGAGTCAACCCCTCGACCACAACCAAGGAAACTCGTATGTACTCATTCATCCGTGTATCAGAGACACACTTAACAAGACTTGTATACATGGTGCGTTTGTGTTCCAGGGAAACAAGAAGCAGGCGGTAGAGGAGGGTTCTTCCACTTCTTCCCATCCAACTAGCAAAACATCAGAGGGACGATCGCTGCCTCTCAAAGCCCGCTATGGTATCAATGCCTGGAAACGCTGGGTGCTGTCTCTCCCCAACAAATCAGAAGACACCAAAGTAAAAGATGACTCCAAACCAGGTAAGCTCAAACCATGAGTGTAGTTCACCCTGCAGGTTGTCATATTGTGTGCTGACAGCAGTCGGTGTCTGTTCCCATCTCCTGCAGCGCGGCCTAAAAGTAACCTGTTATTACTGAGTTCAGAGGAACTGAATGTGGCTCTGTCCCAGTTTGTCAAGGAGGTCTGCAGGCCCAACGGGGAGCGCTACTCTCCTGACAGCATCCTCTACCTCTGTCTGGGGATCCAGCAGGTTGGTACCAGAAACATCAGCTCATCTCTAGAAAATATGAAGATCAAGCACATCGGAATGAAAACACGAACCATTTCAAGGGTTTCTTCTCAAGCCATTTCTTAAAATGATCTAAAAAAAAAAAAACCTTTAGGATTGAACATTATTTAGTCGGCAATCATTTCAATCTACCTTTGTCAAAGATGAACAGAGTATACAAAAACCTACGACTTGTTTGTCAACCAGAAACCAGTTGCTGCATACGAGCCTGCAATCTATCACATTACTTTCTGTCAGCATCGATAACATTGTCTAAAATGGCTGTTACCTTCCAGAAAGAAGAAGAAGAAGAAGGGTACTTGTTTCACTTATTCATAGTGCAGGCAGCTTTGTCGTGCATGTTGAATCTGTGCATTTGAAGAGACTGACACACTCTTTGGGTAGTTTTATGTTTTTCTAAAGAGTTGTAGCACATAAGTAGAGATGGAAACCTATTTTGCCAATAAGTTCTCCCATAATAAACATCACATACTCATACTAATATCACATCATATCACAACAATGATCTTCTGCTTTAAATTTTTGAGAAGAAAAGTGGACTATTTTCACTAATATGAGAGAATATTCACATCTTACTAATTCATAGAGGCTTCTCCTCTTCTTTTTTTTTCTTCTTCACGTAAATGACCATGATGTCTGCTTCCATTCTTATTCCTCTAAGTTTTGTTTTCAGCCCGCGATAACTTTATTACAGCATTTTAGCCTCTATCACAACCTTCTGATGAGACCTTTCTGCCTGGTTTTGCTTGGAAATGTGCGACATGGACTTATTTAGCCACATTTTGAGAGTTTGCTACAAAGTCGTACTTTTTGCCAAATTCTATAGTTATACAGAAATACAAACATGTGGAAATGGTATTGTATAAAAGCAAAACTGCCATAAGATTATGGAAATAAATGATATAAAAAGACAAGTAAATAAAACTAAAAGGAAGTCCTTTATTCCTATCAGGTAAGCAGCTGTTCTTCACTTATTTTTCTTCTCCTTTCTATGATTTCAGCGGTGATGTTTTGTTAAGAAAAAACAAAACTAGCATGATGCAATAAGTGATTTTATAATTAAAATAGAAAATGGGAAAATCAAATAGAATATTCTAAATATCATATTTTTAAAATGTACTAAATAAGAACAAACCTTGGTAACGTTACTTTTCCTCCTCTTAACTTTTCTATTTGTGGTCATGTCGGAGGTAGGAACTAAATTTCGAGGAAGTGTTTCCAGTGGGTCACATACTACTGGTGCACACTCTTTCTCTCTCTTTGCGCTCACGTGTGAGAAGCTGCAGCAGCTCAGCATGGCTGCAGAGTGGAATACAGGTTCATCTAAAGTCCTCTGGATGTGGATTTTACTGCCAAAAAACTGTAAGATGAACTTTATCTGTGTAAAAATGACATCTGACCAGTTCATGTGAAAATGTAGCGACTGATTTAAATAAGTTAAACTGGGTTTTTCTGGGCCTGCTAGTTGCCGCTGTGCTCCCCCTCCCCCAATAAGCTAGCTTGAGCGTTTGGTCTTGCAGATCGTTTTTTTGTTTTTGTAGCAGGCTTTTCTTCTTAGATTGTCTGATTGTCCAGATTACTGTGTCCGTTGATTATAACATTTGCTGTTCACATCCTGAAAAACAGTGATGATTATTTTAATATGAGGACACTGAAGTTGTGTTGCATGCTAGCCGATGACTCATTTGACCTTTTTTTTTTTTTTTTAAAGTGAGTTTTATGTTTTTGTTTATTTGAAGCATCTTCATGCCAAAGGCCGGGAGGATGACTTGTTCAGCGACCCATGCTACCAGGAGTTTGGACTGGAGCTGGACAAAGTCCTCAAAGACTGGCAGCCCAGTGTGCTTCCTGATGGTGAGTTCAGCCACACACACACACACACACTGATTGCATCACCTGTCCAACTTCTAATAAACTTTTACTGGATAACTGTGGGGATTTTAAAATGTGATTGCACACAGAAATGACAAACTAAAATGTGTGGTTGGGTCTCACAGTGGAAAGTAAGAGCTAATTTATGGAGAGAATTTTTGTTCCTTTTATTATTCAATCAACTAGAATAGATTTGAAACTAATTGAGAGATTTGAGAGCAAAAGAGAGTAAGTGGTAATTGCTGTAACCAACAATATGGAGCACAATTCATTACTTATGGGAGATGTTTCAAGAGCAACAGGCTATCAATTTACCTCAAAGCAACACAGTACAAGGGAGACGTGGGTGTAATGTGGAAGGCGTAGCCGGTGCTGGAGCCATGTCAAACCA
>JAOXYM010000013.1:5920327-5935602 GCA_028567055.1 Leptatherina wallacei | reverse complement strand
AGTCTCCAGGTGTTTACCAATGCTGACCCTCTTCTCTTTGTTACCAAACAGAATAATCTCAGTTTTATCTTCGTTAATCTGTAAATGACAGATTCCTTTTGTTGACATTATTTTGTGTCACAACTTACCCAGCAAGCCAGAAAAAAAGAGTTTTATATTTGGTCCAAGACTGTGTTTTAACACAAGACATATATTCCTTAAATTTCAACATTATTTCAATCCAATCCAATTCAGTTTATTTATATGAGGACAATTCCCACAAAAAAGTAATCTCAAGGCACTTTGAAGTCAACAGTGGAGACTAAACGCTCCCTTTTGACAGGAAGAGACCTCCAGCACATCCACACTCAGGAAAAGGGCGGCCATCTGCCCCCAACTGATTGGGGAGGGGTGAGCGGACAGGATAGAGACACAAACAAACACAGCAACACCGAGCCAGGGATACCTGCCATGGAAAAAAAAAGAGAGAGAGAGAGAGAGAGACACAGTTGATGACAATAATACTGGCATATAAATACATGAAAAGTAAAAATAACCAGATGACGCAAGGTCCTCATTGTATCATGGGAGGTTACCCAGCAGTCAAAGCCTATGGCAAACAACTAAATGGATGGCTCAGGATTACCTGAGGAACCCCAAACAATAAATAACAATAAAACTGTGACACAGGATACCAATCAGTGTTTAGGCTTCATGACAGTGTCTTTCAAGAGTTTAGAGTAAGAATTGCATAACAGATCACCCTACGGACCCCTCTGCCATGTTAATTGATTAGTCAATTAATTTATCTTTTAGTCACAATACGTGGGAATAATTCAGCCGACTCCAATTTGCAGTATATCCTGGTAGGTGCTACATTACATAAGCTGGATGTACACACACACCAGGCTTTTAAGATGATCTGGGATGTTTTCACAACTCTGCCTGCTCATGTAGATTTAGTACCTTAGATTAACCGAAACCTAATCATGTGAATTTTAATCTTAAAACCTTGATGAAGTGATCTACCGAAACTTAATCAAACAGCAAATAATAGAACAAAAGTGAACGTTCAAATGAGCAAAAGTATCTGAGGAAAACTAACAGACTTCTAAGGCTCCGTTACCAAACATCACACTCATAATACACTGCTCAAAACACTTAAACAACACATCTTAGATCTTAATGAATGAAATATTCCAGCTAAAAATCTTTATTCATTATAATTCATTAATCATTATTATTATCATATCAATCTTTATCATTTATTCATTACATAGTGGCCCTCATACCAGCCTCATGGACTGACAGTTTAAGCAGAAACATGCACATTGGTGGCCTGCAGGAGGCCATTTTGACGGGCTCTGGCATTGCTCCTCCTGTTCCTCCTTGCACAAAGGAGCAGATAGCGTTCCTGCTGCTGGGTTGTTGTCCTCCTAAAACCCCCACCACATCTCCTGGTATACTGGTCTGCCTCCTGGTATCTCCTCCATGCTCTCCACACTATGCTGGGAGACACAGCAAACCTTCTTGGCCTTGATTTGCGGCAGGTGAAAGTGATTCATAATCAGTGTTACTTCCTAACTGGACATATATATTTGATATTCCAGAAGTGTGACTGACTTTGAGTTACATGGTGATGATTATGTGTTCCCTTTATTTATTTTTTAGCAGAGTTCATATCTGCCTGTTACAACTGGTTAAAACTGGTTAAAAATGTGTTAGTTTCCCAGACAGTATCACTACACGCAGGTTTTCTGTGCAATATCATCAAATAGATGCATACACAGCTAGGAGGCTAAAGGCAGTGCTCAACCTGGTTCGTTTAGTGGACCCCAGCTCCTTCAAAGGGTTTACAAGGCAGTTCATTCTACCAGTCACCTAAAAAGATGGATGGAAATTGTTCAAAATTCCAATGAGATCACAGCTCTTTGCCTAAAGCAGGAGAAGATTGTGGATCCAGGCCAGTAAAAAGAAGAAAAAGAGGACTGAGGTCTTGTGAGTCCCAAAGGCTGTGAAATCTATGCGGTGCTTATTTTGTATCTATACGGATTCACCTGGTAAAAGCACTTAATAACATTTGGAATGATGTGGAACTTTATATGTTGCTAGTTTGAAAGGTGGTGTTTATTATAACAAAAAAAGAAAAACTTGAATCAATATGCTGAGTGACTGCAACTCTTCCTGACGTAGAGTTTCAGGTGTTCTGGTGTAATTCCTGTAAAGTTTGGCAGGTTGCAACGTATAACTTGTCACAAATATTACTGAACACGGTGAAACTAATGTTACCATCATGCTGCTGATATTGTCAAATCAGGAGAGAAGAAACACGAAAAACACAAAAAAAAAGCGGCAATGTTTTTTTCAACAGGAATTTAATCGATGTTTATTAAGGAAGTTTATTACAATCCACATCCAGTAAGATTGTTATTTTTGTAAGCAAAAGTCTCATCTCTGTTGTTTTTATCTTAAAAAAGAGCAAATAGTTGTGTCCCAAGTTGTGCTTCGTTTTTGCTCATTAAGTTTGAAACTTGAAGGATAAATAACATCAGAGGTTTTAATTACTAAAAAGCCTGAATCTTTTAATGTATTTGTAAGGTGTTTAAAATGATCTTTTCATCAGGATTTGTCTCCCTGAACCCTGCAGGACGTGTCTATTATCAAGAGTAAGTAATTCATTTGGGAGAGCTTGTTCCTTTTTACCATGTGTTTGTTTTGTTCTTGAGTTTTTTTCTGTCCAGGATTAGAAGATCATAGGATGGATTAAAAGCTTGGAAATTTGCCAGCTATTAAGGATGCATCGGATGAAGTTCTAAATTAAATTAAATTAAATTAAATCAAATTAAATTAAATTGAATTGTAAAATGAATCTGAAAAACACTTTCTTCAAGAGCCTAAGTAACAGAAAATAGACATAAATCAATAAAGCCCAGTCGGGTGAGTCTTTATGTCCACATATCTACCTCACGTCAGGTAATGTGTAAATGAGCTTCTGGTTTTTCTGCTCAGACTGACCTAATTCTCTATAATAAAAAGCAGACATGGATTCCAGCACAGAGGCTGAATAAGGTGTTAAACAAAAACTCTCGTAACCAAAGTCAACTAATATCTGTTTCTGATCATCCAACAAACTGCAGCGATATCTGCGGAAGTCTGAGCTTTCTTGGCTCATGTTTTAATTACACCAGGGATCTCAAACTCCGGTCATCGAGGGCCACTGCCTGCAGGTTTTAGATGTTTCCCTGCTCCAACGCGCCTTCAAATAAATTGGATCGAACAATTTGTTGTAAAATTCTGCACAAAGACCTATTAGTTTGAGTCAGGTCTGCTGAAGGAAGGAATCCTGCAGGACAGTGACCCCCCCGAGGACCCTGAGCTAGACAGTCTCAATGATAGCTGTTTTGTGGGTAAATCCAAGTTCAGTCCATCCATTTTGGCAGACTTGAGCCAAAGTCCGCTGCAGTTGGGGTACATGCTTGACAGGACACAAGTCCTAACATAGCAAACATCTACGCCCTTTCACACTGACTGCAGCCAATTTACAATCTCCAGTTAACCCAGTATGCATGCCTTTGTGTGGGAGCATTCAGAGAAAGCCCCAGCAGGAGCAGGGAGACTTAACAAGAAGAAAAGGTTCAAACTAAAAATGTTCTTCTAACCCTGTGCAGACACATTTTCTCCAAACTTTAGACCAGGTCTTTTAAATACAACTACCTAAAATGCAACACAGCTCTAATAAGTCTATATTTGCATTTTAAGGTTAGGTTAAGTTTACAGCTCTGAGTCTATGCATGTGTGATTCATTCATTCCTTTCCTTCATGGCACAAAACAAGAATAAAAAGCAAGAACAGCAAGTATATGGTACAAAAAATTTATTTAGTAACAGTTTTGTAAACATTTGAGGTAAATTAACATTTACATCAACTTGTTCTTACAAAAGAATCATTCATACACAAGGCACTTCTCTTGTTTAAGACAGCATTGAAAACAGGTTGCTGTTGTGAGCATTGTGAGATGGTTCCTACTCCCTGACGAGCCAGAGAAATCATGCTCTGCATGAAACGTAAGAGGAGAGAGTTTGGAGGAGTCACAGGGACGATGGGCTTTGAACACAACATCCTGTCAGGGCTGCAGGGTTAGGGAAGGGCCAGCTACCCAGCTAACATTCTCTCAACTGTGAAGTTGTCTGATATGATGTCTTAACCAGAGTCCCGATGGGTCTATGAGAACATACTGAGTGAACAAACAGAAAAATACCCCAACTGTCTTTTCTTTCTCTCTCTCTTTTTTTTTAAGTTGCAAACTCTTCGTCATCTGAGCTTGAGATAAATAAGATTCTTTTTTTATTTTAAATAACACTGTTTTTTCTGTGAAGAGAAAGGCTGCTTTGCTTTTAAGACATTTTTTTTTCCTTTGAGGATAATTGAGATTGGCATTTGGCATCACATTCTTTCTCTTATGCCTCTCCCTCTACTATAGCTAATAATACCTTTGTAGAACAACAGCTTTCTCACCTAAATGTGCAAATCTATACCATCTGCCAAAATGTAAACTTTAGGAATCAACAATAAATGCAATAAAAAAAAGAAGAAGCATGAAGTGGTAAAGGCTGCTTTTCGCTTTGTGTTTTATAGCTGTATAGTCTCCCCTTTATGTTTCTGTTTGCACTGAATGTCATTCAAGCATCTTACACTATACAGTACCATCATTTTGTAATGTCCCTACTGTCCTGAAAATGGGAAAGTAACATCATTTTACAGTCTGCACAGTAATTGCTGGCAAAGTATTCCAATAAAAATGCTATGCACGGACATATTAGCGCTTGTTTTTTTTATATCAATGCTCAGCTAATGCAACATGTCCGATGCAGATTGTTGAGTTTCCACACAGGGTTACTACGTTGTTGGATCTTTGCCCCAAATTTGGACTCACAGGATAATACAGTAGATTAAGGTTGATGTAAAGTCAAAAAAGCGTTTTTTTGAAAGTGCCTGGGTTGTGAATGACCAAACAGGAGAGCGACACAACACAGACAGTGGACTGTGGCTGTTGATGAGTTCAGTTAAAACTTTTGGGTATCTAAGAGGTCTCTAAGTATCAAGTTATACACGACAAAATAGAAGCAGTCGAGGCCAACTGCACCGGGGGCGTTATGAAACGCTCAACGCCAGTCGTGTGGGTTCTTTTTTTTTTTTTTTTTTTTTTTTTTTTTACGTTTTTTTGCATAGCTGTTTTTTGCAATCACAAACTGACTACCACAATTATGCAATTTAAGAGTAAAATTCAATTCAGTTTTTAAAAAAATAGCGCTTTTAAGAATAAAACCAATGTAGAAGCACATGAAATGCGTGACAGTGAAAATGATTTAACTCCCAAAGGTGCTCTCAATCTTTAGGCGTGATTTAAAAAGGGGGGTTGTTGGTTTAAGGGCAAAAAAATATCTACTAAAAAATAGCAGTTTTGAGTCTAAAAAAAAGAGCTTTGGAAGGTTGTTTGAACATAATATTGTTATTTTTAATATAGTAATTGTTTGAAGGCAATAACTTTTTGTGCAATTCCTGGAGAGATCTTTTCTTTTCACATATGGTTGAAAGCAATGCTGACAGAGGCGGGCGTTAGGGAGTCTTTTTCTCCTCTTTTTGATTTCTGTTATACTGACCATGTAGCATTCAAAGAAACCCAGGTGCATTCTGGGCATCACAGGGATGACTTCTACCAGCAGTTTTGACCCATATCCCGTCGACTTTGCATCTATGTTTGCTTATCTTGAAGGTTTTGGAAACATCACATCAGTCCATTCCTATCCATTCCATCTCAGTTACAATATTCACTATCTTTGCAGGAAGTGCTGTCATGGAATATGGGGAAAACTTCGTGAATTGCTCAGTGAATCGGTGAGTTGTAGGGCTACACGTGCTGGCATGCACACAACCATGAGGAACATAATGAAGTAAGTGTGTGTTAATAAAATCAGATCCCAGATTATTTAAGTTTGACACAACAGTTGTTTGTTCAGAAAGAGCAGCAGCAAATTACTGAAACAAGAAGTTGACATGTAACAACACACCTGTGCATGTCTGTGCTGCCAATTTGACTGTAAAAGCAGAGGAACAAAAAATATGAGCAAAGTGTTTGGCAACAAATTGAATAACTGATCTGTACAACAATTGCAGCTACCTGTGCTTCCCGCAGATCAAATGAAATATAATGAGTCATCGTTTAGACGCTTTCATTTGGAAATAATTCGTCCTTTAGGCTCAACATAAAGAGGAAAAATAGAGAAACACCATAAGAGCTTCCCCACAAACCAAACATGTTGGTGAGATGTGTCCTTTTTCACGTGAAATTAAATCACAATGTCTTTCAATCCGTCCATTGCAGTCAGTGGAGCCCCCTGATTACATATTGTGTGCATAAATACCATCATGAAAAAAAAAGAAAAAAAAAAGAAGAAAAAACAACCTTGCCACAGCTACTCTGCAACTCACCGATTGCACTAAATCAAAGACTGCGGCTGATGAAGTCATTTCACATTTGCCTTTACATTTGATGCTATTTTGCTTCCCTGTCTCTTGTCGCTTTGCCTTCTTTTTTTGATAATTTTTTTATTTTGAGTTTTTTTTTAAAGTTTTTTTTTCTTCTTTGGTTTTGCTTTATGCAAATGTGTGATTTTTATTGGAGAATCACTGTGTTTTGGGGGTGGGGTTTGGGGAAGCAGGGTGTCGGTGAAAGAGGGTTTTAGGGACATGAAAGGGCCAAAGAGGTTTAGACAGCCAGGTCACTCGGCCTGGCCCTGATGCTGCTGCTCTTGCTGGCCCGGCTGAGCCGCCGAGGGTCTGTGCTGACCGTTACTGGGGGCTCGTGCATCTCCACCGTCGTGGTGGTGACGTGGCCTTCCCCCTGTGCGCTCTTCCCCCCACCCCAGCTGTCTGCGTTGGAGGCAGTGCCAGGGCTGCTGCCGCTGGAGGCGGCGTTAGCGGTCGTGTTGGTGCTGCTGGTTTGAAGGAGCAGAGCAGCATCAGCGGGCTGCTGCTGGTGCTCGTTCTCGTTGCTGGCGGAAGAAGAGGAGGATGGGGAGGGGGAGGTGGCCTTCATCTCTCGAGTCTGCTGCTCGGTGGCCAGGTTGGCCCAGTTCTGCTGCGTAGCCAGCTTGTGGTTGTTGTTGTTGCTGATGAAGTAGTGGGAAGAAGGGGAGGACTGGCGAAGGGACTCCTCCTGCTGGAGGTCGTCCATCTTAAACTCCGCTGCTGAGGCCACGGCTGCTGGCCCCATGGGCGGCAGGAAAGCCCCGCTGCCCGCCGTCACATCCGTGTAGTTGGGAGGGTAGCTGAGGCTGGATGGGGCAGTTCTGGAGGCCGAGGCCAAACACTCAGGCTCTGCAATGTTGACACGGCGCAGCGACTCGTGATCAGGGGCAAACTCGTTTGTCATGCCCTGTTTAACTTTCTTCCATCCAAGGTGATAGATCTCTAACAAATTCAGCAAAAGAGACACGCAAGCCACCACAAGCATAAATATAATAAAAATAGTCTTTTCAGTGGGCCTTGATATGAAGCAGTCAACGGTGTTGGGGCAGGGCCAACGTCCACACTTGTACAGAGGCCTCAGCTGGAAGCCATAAAGGAAATACTGGCCCAAAATGAAACCCACTTCAAACAGGGTCTTGAAAATAATGTTGAACACATAGGTGCGCAGCAATGCACCTCTGATACGGATTTTGCCATGTTCGTCCCTGATTGGTGGCTTCTCCTTCTTGCCACCTCCTCCAGCATCACCACCATTTCTATAAAGGAGTTCTTTCTCCTCTTGAAACCTGTTTGCTTTGCGCGACTCCTCCTCCTTTTCTTTCCGCTTCTCCTCCATGCGGACGATGTGAAGCACGTGGCCCAGGTAGATGAGAGTCGGCGTGGACACAAAGATGATCTGAAGCACCCAGAAGCGGATGTGCGAGATGGGGAAGGCCTCGTCGTAGCACACATTTTCACAACCGGGCTGCTGGGTGTTACAGGTAAAGTCAGACTGCTCGTCACCCCAGACCTCTTCAGCCGCCGCTCCCAGCACCAGGATCCTGAAGATGAAGAGGACAGTCAGCCAGACTTTGCCGATGACCGTCGAGTGCTCCTGAGCGTTCTCCAACAGCCGCCCCAGAAAGCTCCAGTCGCCCATGCTTCAAGATTTCTAGCCTATGGAGAAAGTACAGGCTGGAGTCGACAAAGAGTAAAGGAATGGCAAAACAGAAAGAGAGGAAACAGAGAGGTAGTGTCAGAGAGAGATAAAAAATATTCATCAATTCATCAATTTGTTAGAAGAAGATGTAAGGCCTTACCAAAAGCTTTGACACTCCACACACACAAGCAAACAAGAAGACACAAGCACATGACTGAGAGTAAGGGTTTCGACTACAGTCTGACGTGTCCATAGTTTTCATTAAACTTTTAGCAGAACACAGTCTGTATAGAAATCTGCCACATAGATGTCAGACATCAGCCACAAATCACAGCTTTCGCTTTGTATACAGATGCTTTTTAGCAGCTCGTGTACTGTACAGGCCACCTGTGTGATTGAACCCTGGTTCACTCCCTTTCTCTCTGTCTCTGTGTCAGGCCTGTCGCTGTCTCTCACCTGCTCGCTCCACTGCCCAGCAGGCATGTGCTGAGATCAACATTATTATGCTCGAAAACAGCATTTAGCAGAGATGGGGCTCTAGTGCGGCACATGCACATACACACACAAATACTGACATGCACACGTATACGCAACCCTCCCTCCCTGCCTCTGTCTCTCCGTCAGCTGGGCTAAAGCAATGGGAATAAAATGAAACAACAAATACTGAACTGTAACTGTGAGACGTGATGAGCCGATCTACGTGTGACAAATTCTGGTCATAAAAACAGATGTTAGAAAGAGTTCAAGTTTTAAAAACTTTGTGAATGGATATTTTAGTCGAATAGAAGCTTTACCCAAATACTAATTGATATTTTGATTTGTTTTTCTTTGACTAATGGAAGTATTTGGTTTTTAAAAAATCCCAGAAGAAGAGCGTTTATAATTCCCCTGGGTCCAAGCTCTCTCCAGATAGACTGTTCTGCTGAACCAAAGGTCCAAACCCCAAGTTCTTTCCAACTGAAACACATTCAACTAAACAAAAATAAAATAAAGAAAATTAGCCACCCCCCTATTTTGCTCGATATATGACTTTATCATTAGTTTGCGTGTGCTAATAGACTCATTTTAGCTCCACATAATGTTATTTAATGACAGAATATTAAAGTCTAAATCATGCATTTACATCAACCTTTGAAACCACATGATCAGTTTAACTAATTTAACCAGAAATATCAGATTTTGTGGTCGAGGAAGGTAAATAGGACACATGTAGCTCACACAAACAGAAATATCTGAAGGGAAACTTACTAAAATATTCTTGTATTAAAGGTAATAAATCCATCGACTAGGGTTCACATATGTATGACAACTGGAAGAAAAAAGCATCCATCAAACAAGAATTCATAACATTTTCGTGGTGTTGCATGTAAAACCTTCTGCACATGTTTTGCTTAAACATTTAAACACATCCTGGATATTACAAAACATTGCACAATTTTATGAAGGCTATTTTCATTTACCTGCTATAAATACTGGAAGAGTGGTAATACTACAGGGATACTGCAGTAGTTACACCCAGCGAGTCAGAAAGGTTTCCCTTTGACCTTGTGGTGACTTATTAGAGGCTAAACCTTTAAAAGTACATAAACTCCTCTGAGTTTCAGTGGTATTTGTGGTTTTTAAGTTGGGTAGTAATGAACAGACAGAGTCAGGTTCAAATACAAAGCCATACGTGCCAAACTCACAATGCAGAGTGTGCCAGAGTCCTCAGACTCCCTTTAAGCGCCACAAGCTTTGTCAAGCCTTTGTCTCACTCTTATTCAGTCAAACTGAAGTAATATTTAATTACCTGATAACACACAGCTCTTCATTTACTTCACTTCCCATTCAAGTGCAGGAACATAGGCTATCACTGCAGTTTTTATCCGTCATACCTTTAAAGGGGAGATGTCATACTTAAACACGAAAAGCAAATCCATCTGCCATCATTGGTGCCATGGTTGGAGTGCGTTGAAAAGCGTGTAGACCTCCCGCTGCTGCGACGACCCTCCCTCTGTCTCCCTGATCCCAGCTTGTCACTTCTCTCAGCTCAGCAAACTCCTTTTTTTTTCCCTCAGTGTTGGTTCACAAACACATTCATGCGCAAAACTTCTCCAGGCGCGCGGTCTGTCCCGGGCCCGTTCACTTGCGCGAGGAAAAGTTCTCCTTTTTTTTGTTTGTTGTTGTTGTTTGTTGTTAGTTTTTGGAGGCGGCTTGGAGTCGGAGATGGGGCTCGGGTGAGCGGAGCTGCCTCCAGTTTCCAGCCATGTCTGGACTGTCACATTGTGTGACCATGCATGAGTGAATCCACAGAGTCATCAGCCTGTCCGGAGTCACACCACGCCCCTGCCAACCTCCCCAAATTGTGCGCAAAAGTTGACGAAACTGTCCAAAAACTGAACTTAAAAACATCCCCCGGAGTTCATCCCAGACCCCTTAATCTAGTAATCGTTATCATGTTATCAGAGGAAGATACAAGTAATTATTCATTATGTCCCCACAAAGAAAAGCTTGACCCTACACATTGTGTCCAACTAAAACATTACATCACTTAGCACCTAATTTGTATCTGGTGATGAGAAAAGAACAAACTTCGATGATAAAATCAAATTTTCCGGCCTCAAATGCAAAAGAACCCTATATTCCATATAGTCTGCAACTGCCTTTAAAACACTGACACTGAACACAAACATTGAACCACACAGTTCTGTTTTTACTGATTTATGAAAAAAACAAGTTGAAGGATCAAAGTGCGAGTGTAATAAAAACATCTAGGGTACAAAATACAATCACAAACATTTGATTTATTCGTTTCTTCCTAAGAAAGACATTTGTATGTTTTTTTTTGTTAAAAGCATTTGATCAGTGAAGAAATCCGGGAAGAAAATGTTCTCATGGCTGGAGTGATCATAGTGTCCCCTTAAAGGATAATGTCCATTACACTGTCCCCAGCAGGAGGTCAAAGGTCATCGTGGAACGGATATACAAAACATTTCCATCTGTAAATTATGTGTCAATGTGGGTTAAGTGACATTTTTTGTGATCTTTGGTCAAAACTTTCCTTTCCCACCGAAAGGCTCCACACAAACTGCATCAGCTGTAGCCCTTACATAACATAAATAATCCAGCTTTTCTTTTTATGATGTTGGAATTTACACATCTAATTGATGGTGCAACTTCTCTGACCCCCTTGCAGTTATTTTGTAATCGCAAACTTATAAGTCAGTGTTCCCTCAAGGTTTCTTTTTTTAAAATACACAAATGTGACTAATTCACCTCCGCTATTCCTGGATGGACCGAGGACAAAGACATTTACACGTTGAGATCGGCCACATTTTAAAAGGCTGAACAGTGATTAGAGAGGTGGCTAAAAATAAGGCACATGCTGAAATGTGATCCCACCAGCTGGGGTCAGTACACACCGCAAGAACAATAACACAAAGTCTAAACAGTTCAGGAGCAGCTCTGTGCAGAACAGGAGAACTTCTGTCTCAAAAAGCAGAAATAAGATGATAGTGACCAAAGGAAATTTTTTTTAGATCTGTACATGAAAGCAGTACTTGAACATTGTTTTTTTTTTTTTAAGTTTCCACCTAAAATGAAAGTCTGAGACAGAAAAGCAAAACAAATATCAAATTTGGTTAGGAAGCACTCATGACACATTTAGTATCACATATTTTTTACAACTTTAAGCAGAAGTTAAGCGCATCCCGAAGTATTTGTATTTGGCCTGTTTCGTTTTTACCAAACCACTTTGAAAAACTAATTTCGCTTAAACTAATTCCCACATTTGCGCTGTCATCTCTTCAGACGGCTTCTTGTACTTGTTGGCATCTTGTACACGGCAGACATTAATTTTTCATATATTTACCAAACGTTTCACGTGTGTGAAAATAAGAAACACATTCTCAGTGATTTCAAGTTATCTAACTTACTGTATGTGCTATTTCTTAACATAAAAGACATTCTGATTTGATTCAACTCCAAAGGCATCAAATCTATTAAGCCACTTTGGCGTGATAGGTAAGATTTTCATCATATTTGATTCATATACACTTTTTAATAAAATCTAAACACACAAAAACTCTAAAAGCTCACTTCATTCAACACAGCAGGATCATAAAACTCATCTGCTTTTAACAAAAAATTAATCTAAAATATTAATTGAAAATCAAATGTAATGCCTTGTAAACTAAACACTGCAAATAATCTTTCTTTCTTTCTTTCTCTTTTCATGGCTCAATTTGTTCCCCAAACTTAAATGAAGCTTTGAGGAAGTTGTTCATGTTTGTGGGGGGGTTCCACTTTCACCACTAGATGTCAGTTATGGATCATTCTTCTCTGGCTCAAACCTCCACCGGTTAAGCAACTAGAAAGTGTGATCAGTGTATTACAACATCAGTGAAATGCAACTATCCAGTGTGTAAAAACGTAAAGATACAGCTTCTCAAAGTGAAATTGATGTCCATAAAGAGAAGAATGTTTGTTCCAAATGTGGGGGCTCCAGCAGAGCCATAAGTGCCAAAATTGGCCTGGATTAGACCCAAATCTGTCTTATCTGGGTATATTTGACCACTAAATTAGCTGATTCTCGAACTGGTTCTGCGGCAGATTCTTGGATGAATGTGCTCAAAGTAACAAACACATCCTCACATTTAAACATCTAGAGTATGATGCTGATGCCACCATGATTAACACATTAAAAACTTTAAGAACCGGATTGTAACTCATTCGAGTAGGTGGAAAAGGAATTTCAATGGTTGAGACTCAGCCATACAGAAAAAAATATACAACTGGGAGCAACACTGGGCGGCCTTAAGAGGCAAATTTAAGACCATATTTAAAAAAAAAACCAAATATATCTGTCAATTTCCCCCAGGCATACTGTTGCATACTGTGTTGCTGACCTACAGACTCAGACTGTGCATGCCTTGAGATGGTGGCGGATGCTCACATTAAGAGTCTAAGTACCAAACTGCAGACAGAAACTATGAAGAGGGATTTACAATTGATCCCTCTCTTTGCTCTTCAACACATGGTCTTGTTGCTGGATGAATCTGTGGAGGACGACAGCAGCATCTCGTTCTTCTTGTTGTCCCGAGTCACGTTCTCCGTGTAAGGGTGTTTTCGCTTGTTTGATCTGCTCGAGCACCTCAGGAGTGCTTTGGCGATGAGGTAGCACAGCTCGGCCACATTCAGCACCATGCAGGTGGCTGATGAGGCCACCATGAAGATGGTGAAGACAGTCTTCTCTGTTGGCCTGGAGATGAAGCAATCCACCTTGTTGGGACAAGGCCACTGCTCACACTTCACAAGCCTGGGCATCTGGAAGCCGTCGTAGACAAAGTAAAGTGCATACATGAACCCGCCTTCAAAAATGAGCCGGAAGAACAAGCTGCAGGTGTAGGTCCACCACAGCGGACCTGTGATGGGAAGACGCCTCCTCTTCAGCGTTTCCAGGTCAGTATCCGTCATCTTTTCAGTTCCATTGGAGGCCAGCATGGTCCTCTTATCCCCACGCTTTCTGTAGGCGACGTGCATGGCTACCAGCAGGGCCGGTGTGGAGACAAAGATGAGCTGCAGGCACCACAAGCGGATATGAGACACAGGAAAGAAGTGGTCGTAGCAGACATTTTTACAGCCAGGCTGCTGCGTGTTGCACGTGAAGTCTGACTGCTCGTCCCCCCAGACGCTCTCAGCGGCCAGAACCAGTATGGTGATGCGGAAGATGAAAAGGACGGAGAGCCAGATCTTCCCAAGACTGGTGGAGTGTTTGTTTACGCCGCCCAGCTGGGCGTACAGCGCCCCCCAACTCATGGTGGCAAAGAGGACTCTGGAGGCTCAGACAACCTGTAGGATTCAGCAGATGGTTATCAGAGCGTTCAGTCATACCTTCTCCTAACTGCTTTCTTTTTGTTTTCATCTACACAACCTAAGACACAAAATGGATTTTAAAGTCCTTTCAAGAGGTGGGAAAACAAACAAATTCAAACTCTTGGATACAAGAGCAGCTCTCTGCTGTACTACAGAGTCAAACTACAGGTCCTGACTGTATGTTTGTCTTGATTTTAACATCATTTATGTTTTAGTGATCAGGCAATAATACAGGTGACATGCAAAACCTGGCATTTTAATAAAGCATGTTTGAACCCATGTTACTTCAGTTAACTGTACTGTTCCTGCTGTACTACTAAACAGAGACGTTTTAGTTTTTTTAATTACATTTTACTACATCATAATGACCTTTAAATAAGCTTTTGGATGATGATTACATGATATACATTCAAAGGCACATCGTTTTTCTCTGCTTTACTTCTCTTTTTATGTACATGCTGGACTGGATAGATGAGTAGAATAAGATTAATATTTTCCTTTACTGGCTTAAAACAACGAAGCGCCTCCAGAAATAATCCAATGAATGCGTTAAAGATTCGAAAATTTTCTTTTCTTTACGTTAATTAAATAATTTGAGGAGATCCATTAATTTAATTAATCCTTGTTTGTTAAAAGACTGAGATTATAGAAATCATTACCATCAACACATAACTTATCTACCTGTTGTTCTGTTTTAGTTTTTAAAAAAAATCGGTATTAAAAGGTGAAATCAATTAATTGTAAAGATCTAACATGAGATAACAAAACTCGCCTGTCTCTGCGGAGTTTATCCCAAACCAAAAAAAACACTTAATACGTTTCCATGAAGAAGGAAAAAAAATAGTCCTCTTTGTTTTCCTGCGCGTTGCAGCAGAATCAGGGTCTGGGTGTTTGGTGAAGAGGTCTGTCGCGGATTTGCGCAGCTGTATGAGACGCACCTGAGTCCTCGAAGGTTTTCCATCATCCCTCCTGCAAACAGGGAGGGAGGGGCCAGGCCCTGGGTGGGGCCAGCCGTGGAACCCACGGAAGAAAAAATCCTGACAAGACCTGAAAAGAAATGCTCGAGTTTCACAACGTTTTAAAGATCTTCAGTGGTGCACGAGGAGGCCACAGTTTCCCAATTCAGTTAAAAGTGCTTGTCTATGAATTTCACAGGAAAATCACCTCAATCCTATAATAGTCTGAAGATTTGTTAGAATAAGTGGAACAAACTCCCAGTAGAGATTAAACTTTCGCCAAATGTAGAAACTTTTAAATCCAGGTTAAAAACATTTCT
>JAOXYM010000013.1:5890722-5904208 GCA_028567055.1 Leptatherina wallacei | reverse complement strand
GGAGTGTCAGGGAGAATAAAGTTTTGTTATGACTCTGCAGCTCTTGGTCTGTGATTTTTCTCTCTGACATCCACACTCTAAAGTTTAATATTTTTGTAGAATTAGTAAAGCACAAGTGCATGTCAGGTGAATTACCAAAAAAGCTGCTCTCATTCACAAAGTCTTCTGTTTCTTCTGTCAGATGTATAAATGCATTACATATTGGGTCTAAAAAGCAGCTGATCAAGGCTCCATGTCAACTTGTGGTCCTGAGGAGCATTTCCAGTCCATCGCTCTGCTCTAATAAAATCCTGATTTTTTTTAACTGCAGTGTCACTTGACAAAATCATTATTCGGGGTTGCTTACAGAGAATGTCTGCAGGGAATTTTACCACACTTACATGTACGATTACCTCCTACTTAGAAAGATTGAAGCAGCAAAGTATCTTGAACGTTGGAGGAGTCGTGATTAATTTAGTTACATATGTATTTGAAATGCTATGGTTCTGTTGTTCGTTTGATACAGTTAACTTATGAGTACTTACAGTAATGTCAGGGACAAGGACATTGTGTGCTGACTTAACCATGACTGTGCAATATTTTGCTACACAGTTCCAACAAATAAAAGATAAACTAATTCTTCTATCCTCTTCCAAGTTAGTATCGGCAGACTGTCAACTCAGCGAAGAAAGACGGCATCTGTTGTAACATACATCTGCAATTCATGGCCATAGAGGTTATAGCTTACTCATTATCTCATGATTATTGAGCTCATGATTATTGAGCACAGTCTGAATTAACCGACACAGCATTTTATTTGCTCCACAGTCCGATACCCATCACAAACACCCCCTCCATTAGTCTGATTGCAGAAATGGACAATGCTGAGTTTTTAGTCCATGAGAACATCATAGAACTCTTGTTTCTTTTTTTTTTTTAAAGTAGATCTGCTTAATTAAACTGGCTCAATTTAACCATTCATTCATCTTCTACACCTAATGCAAGGGCACAGGGGGCTATCCAGCCTATCCGGTCTGTTCCGCCTATCTGGTCTGTCCAGCGGTTATAAGGTGGAAGGCAGGGTGCACCTTGGATAGGTAGCCAGTCCTTCACAGGGTCAACACAGAGACAAACAACCACTCAGGCTCACACTCACTCCAAGGGGAGAATTTAGAGACTCAAATTAACCTAAGAAGCATGTTTTTGGACTTCACAAACCATACTACTATGCAGATGACACTCAGCTTTTCCTTTCCTTCCCACCGGATGACACAACCGTCTCAATGCGGACATCAGCATGCCTTGCTGATATCTCCGCATGGATGAAGGAACGCCACCTTCAGTTTCTGTCCAAGACCAGGCTTATCGTCTGTCCAGCCAGTCCTTCCTTACCCCCCGCAGATAAGCGTGGAGCTCGATTCTATCACTCTTGTGTCGACGTCTTCTGCCAGGAATCTTGGTGTCATGGTTGACAACCAGCTAACCTTTAAGGTCCATGTTGCCCGGTCTTGCCGATTTGCTCTCAGAATCAGACCCTACCTGACAGAACACAGGACACAGCTCTTAGTTCAGGCTCTGGTCATTTCACGCATTGACTACTGCAATTCCTTCCGGGCAGGCCTGCCTGCAGGCTCACCTAAACCTCTGCAGATGATTCAGAATGCATCAGCACGACTGGTCTTCAACCAGCCCAAAAAAACTCATGTCACCCCGCTGCTGATCACTCTTTACTGGCTTCCAGTTGCAGCGCGCATCAAATTCAAAGCTCTGCTCTTGGCTTACAAAACAATAACCCAAACAGCTCCTGTCTACCTTCACTCCTTAATCCAGAGCTACACTCCATCTCGACAGCTACGCTCTGCCTGTGTAAGACGCCTAGTGGTCCCACCACAACGTGGCGCAATATCAGTAGCTAGACTCTTTTCCTCCGTTGTTCCCCGGTGGTGGAACGATCTACCGAACTCTGTCCGATCCGCAGAGTCCTTATCTACTTTTAAAAGCAAGCTAAAGACTCAGCTGTTCAAGGAGCATTTCGACACTTAGCTTAACTCTGCACTGAACGAGCTGCGTACACTTACGCCCAAGATGTTGATATTGTGTAGTGAAATCGTGATCACATGATCATATGGAAGATGATTACAGGGGGGGAGAGAAGGGGGAAAAAAACAAATATAAAAAGGCACTACCTCTAGCACTGCATGGCAGCACCTGAGTCCAACTGGACTCGGCAGTTTGAATAGCACTTAATCACGATGTCCCCTCTTGTTTGAATTCTTGCTTGTGTTGTTCTCACTTATTCTTGTGAACATTATAAGTTTGCTTTGGACAAAAGCGTCTGCTAAATGACTGTAGAATAAGTGACTAATAGAATAAACATGAAGCTCCTCAATTTAATTCCATATTTAAAGTTTGTCTGTAGTGGGTCCTCCTACTTAAATCATTTGTTAAATCCCAGCTGTAACTTTGTGATGCCTTTTTTTTTTAAATAAGAATAAATCCACATCTATACTGCTTAATCCAATTCAGGGTCACAGGGGAGCTGGAGCCTATCCCAGTAGTTACTTTGGGGAGAGGCAATTCCACCCTGGAAGAGGTCACCAGTCTATTGCAGGGCCAACACAGAGAGAGACCACTCACGCTCACACTCACCTCTAGGGGGAATTTAGAGTGACCAATTAACCAATTGGTCAATTAATCAGTGCAACAGATGAAAAAAAATCCCTGCCAATCATATTTTTTGTTTTGATCTTGCCTCAGAATCTGATAGTGCTAATGGTATGATGAGCAAAGTTTACAGTCCTGTGACTGTCGTCCTTCCCAGTCCATTATCAGCCATTGTTTTGGCATCCCCCCCGACATAAACCCCCTTGTTGCAAAGAGGCAGACTTCAGCCTTCAGGATCCTGCTAGCCCAAAGATTTTGGCCGTTTCCCAGCACATATCTAATGGATAGAAGAGATTCTTTCCAATGTAATGCTTGGAAATCTCAGATACTAACTTTGAGGCTTTTCCAAGGTGTTCCAGGATACATGAAACCACTTTCTACAACTATTCATCATATAAGTTGGTGGAGGTAGGAGTGTTTACTACTATTATAATTTGTATTAAAAATGGTGAGAGAAACACCCATATTTAAAGACATATAGACACAATGAAATCCGTGTCTGAACAGAAATTGTTCAAACTCTAGCAGAGAACAGAGCTGGATGTTGGACAAGTTCAGTTCAGGTAACACCGAACATCTCAGGTTGACATTCCATCAGCTGTTATTACTGTGGCGCTCATCATTCTTATTATCATGCTAACCATTTCCTCCATGAATGATTGCATAATGAAGCCTGTCATCAGTGACTAAGGTTCATTTACGCTCATTGTGTTCCATATTGGAGGGGAACACAGAGATTAGAGCGGGGGCGAGCCGATAAAGGTCTGCTCCATTAGGAAACCATCAGCCACACAGCTCAGCCACATAAAACTTCAATGAGACTGAGGAGCTTTTGTCCACAAATAAAAACACACATGCTCACATTTATTCAATTTTCAGTGCTTTCCTATCTTAAAACTACCACATATTACAGACTACTTTATGGTAACAGTGCATTTTTCTTTCGGATCTACTGAGGAAAATGTTTATTTTCATGTAAGCTTGAATGAAATAATTATAAATTAAGAAATACAACAACTAAGATCATATTAATTGCCTTTATTCAAGGGTAGTTAATTATGTTCATTCTCTTATTGTAGTTAATTTTTATGTCAATGGCCTGAAGAATTAATATAAGCATTCTGATGAATCCCAGAGTTATTAGTATTTAATACAAATAAACAATCAATTTTACATCTCAGTCATGTTTGTGATCTTTCAAATAATGTTAATCCTTCTATTTATTGATGAATAAATGTTCTGTTCATGATTTTAGCGCAGGTCTAAAATCACAGTTCCATGATTAAGTGGGATTGAGTTTATGAGGAGAGCAAAGCAAGTCCACTCCTAACACTGAAACATTATGAATAGGCTCACTACGATACATTATCCTTAAACAAGCAACTAGCTATTAGCTAACTGTTCTGCCTTCATCCTGGATGCATTTATCATGGACAGATGCGTCACAACTTGGGCTGCCTGCTTTAATTTCTAACAACTGAACTCACTTTGTTACAATTGAAACTGAAATGTGGCACCAAAGCAGACCTGGCACCAACAGAGAATCACAGAGTCCCTTCAACTTAGGAGGATGTTGGCATCCATTAATCTAAGAGACTCTAAAGAATGCCAACAATTTTGCATTCTACAAACACATTTGATTCCTGGAGAAGAACTTAAGGGAAAAAATTTGAGAAGACATGTTTTGAAAAGAAACTCTCACTTGGCACTAACCTGGACCAGCCTCCATGACTCTGCAATTATAGCAGCCTGGACTCTGTTGAGGGCGAAGCCATCAATCTCTTTTTTCAGACACACAGGTGCCTGGCCAACCTGGACCAAGAGAAATCCAAAATCAAGCAGGGCAAAAATCACCAAAGTAGATACAAGTACTGATATATGAAATTTTTATGTAATTCTCCCAGTCTCATAATATTCAACAAGATTCGCTAAGTAAAGTCACTTTAACTCCATAACCCAAATGTTTGAGCCAAAGAATTGGAGTTTTTCATTAGAGGTAATTTATTCATTAAAATAAGCATGACTAATGGTATTAAAATAAGTAGCAGAGAGAACATAAACAAAAGCTGCGACAGAATAACCAGTAAAACAACCAATAAAAATAGAAAAGCAACAATAAAACAATTTAAGTAATGGGCTGCAGTTAAATGAAAGTTCGACCAGAGAGGCAGATTTAATTAGCAGAGAAGATTTTTCTCAAGTTTGGGATCAGGACTGTGTTGATAAACTGGTTTTTCTTTTATTTCATATGATGAAATTCAGCTGCTGAGACGCTCCTAGAAAATCCGTTAGTCACAGTGAACCATTCGCTGTCATTTGCGGTAAATCAGCCTCAGCAAGACTTTACAGGTCTGATCTTGAAAACAGCCGAGAACCGTCAAAGCAACTTGTACAATTTGGCTTTGTCGTGGACTTAACAGCATAATCTGCTAAGCTGAAGTACTTTTTCATCATCCTACATGTTCTGACATAACTGAGCCCTGGCTGTTTAATCTGAAGTCGTTACCTTGGTCATCAGAGCATGGGTGGTGTCCATAACGGTTGCTGATGTCTCTGGGTGAGGTACCAGCTCTACCAGTTTGACATAGTAGGGTGGGTTTACCTGGGGAGCACAGGGCAAATACACAGAAAACAGAGTTTACGTCACTAATACAAACAGGCTTTATAGGTGAGGATCCTCACTAGTTAAACTTGTTTGCCATTTGGGTTATTTTTTTAAAATTTTATTTGATGTTTTACAGGATTTCTCAATATTCAGATGTATGCAGGTCAAATAAAAGCTAAATGAGGGATTAGGTAAATACTTTATACTTATATATTTAGACTTTTATTATATCTAACCAGATATGGAGGACCAGGAGAGTCATTTAAAAAGCAATACAGCATTTTCATGATGATTAATTAATTGTGAAATAAAAATATAGATTAGTAAATATAATTCCAAATTCAACAATTAATATAAAAAGAAATAAAGCATTTTGAAATTGCACATTTGAAATGGAATTATTAGAGAGGAATTACATCATGTATTCATTAATTCATTATTAAATCCTGTTATTTAAAAAATGCATTTTCAAATCCTTTTTCTAAAAGCAGAATTAAATGGCACAATTCATAAATTTGGTTAGAAATACCTTTCAATATCATACATTTAGAAAAGTAATTCCCTATTCCATTCTCTTCCCCCCCTCGCATTTTCAAATCCTTTTTGTAAATAAATTTCCTAAATGTTTTAACCTTTCCGTGAGCTTTCTGGGCCTTGAGCAGTGAAAACAAAGTTTAACCAAGCACAGTCGCTCTATGTTGTACCCCACGTGGTACTCCAGCTCTCTCATTGGTCAGACAATCAGACTTGCGTCTTGCCAATTTAGTGAAGTAAAAAGACAGAAAACACATGAAACTTGAACAGAAACTCATCTTCTGGATGTTGTGTGGATGCTTCAAAGTTTCACCCATTCTTTAGTTGTCTCCTTACAGGATCTGTACCGTCAAGGCGATTAGCTAGCTGTTAGCTAGCTGTTGAAACCCAAGTGTTGCTATCTAACCAATTAGAGAGCTGGAGTACCACGCAGAGCGGCTGCGATTGGTTGAACTTCGTTTTCAGTGTGTTCAGGGCCCCAAAGAGTCAAGGTAAAACCATTTACGAAATACATTTGCAAAAAGGTTTTGACTTTGTCCAAGTTATAAATGTTGGCCCACTGCGTATTTGAGTTTGACACTCCTGATTTAGGGAAAAAACCAACAACACAGAGGATTAGATGTGAGTTTGCTTCAATGGTAAACACTGTGAATAATAAAGCAGAAAAAAATGAAAATAATGTCCAGAAACAAACTATGGAACATTTGAAGAAATTAAGGTATTTGTATGATTAAAGGAGCTCCAAATATAAGAAATGGTAAGAGAAATGCAAGGATGTAGCTGCCTTCTCTAAGCTGCTAATCTTTAACTTGACCTCGTTGTTCTTTGGAAGTAATCATACTGAGTTTATGCCAAGTTTCTTTTTTAGTGAGAGTTGTGTTTGTGGATGGGGGTAGAAGTTAATGTCCTGTAAATATGTGACCGGGCAGTCAATTAGCTCCCTTTCCCCTGTTGTTGGTTTTTAAACCCCGGTGAAATCCCTCTCACATCACCCGCTGACTACAGCTCTGAGGCAGGACTAACCGGATGAGAGACGAGGCAGCGACTCGGGCTCTGTACTTTAGAGAAGACGCTGCTCGGCACCAAACAGGAAGTGGAGCTGCTCAGAATGACGTCTTTACCCACATGACGCTCTATGTCTTGAAAGACACTCTGCTTGACATCAAGCTGCTCAAATACACACTCCTGGAACAAAAAAACAAAACAAACACACAGAATTGTCACTGTATCATTGTCATTAAATCATTTTAATGTAATATAGTGAATAACCATTTCCTCTAGTGAAAGCCTGCAACTTTCCTTTGGATTTAAACACAATTATCTCATTTTTCTACGCTATTATCTTTAAAAGGTACAGAGTATAAGAATTTCGGAACATCTATGGTAAAGATGGGTATAGAAATGACTTCAAATCAGTAGGTGGTTGTCAGTGGCCAAATATCTTCCAGACATAAATGTTTTCATCCGCGAGAGGATCCAGCAAGGACTGACTGAGCACAAGAATACTGTCTTCTTCTATGGTCCTTTTAAGGCACTTATCTCAAACACCTCTCAAACAAACCCGGTACTGGAGTTTCTCACTTCACACATAGAGTTGTTTGTTCATTCAGAGACACTGTAGTAAAAATGGTGGCACAAAGATGGCAGATGCCGTGTGAGTGGACCCACAGCAAGTACATATAAATTGCTCATTGAGAATAAAAAAAATAACAGTTATCTAAGTTAAGTGATTAGATATATTAGATGGAGACACGTTTTTTAATGATATATTACATTTTTCTGACATTGACCTTTGATTTTTTTTCCACGCTGCACCTTTAAGCTTCAGTTAATATCCGTGTCTGTTCTGAGTCATATAATAAATGTAATTCAGACTTAGTATTTATTTGGTGGACACCGCAGATTAATATTTGGTTTATTTTACATTTATTTCTTTAATGACCTGCCTTCTTTAAGTGATTTCTTGATCCTTTCCTTATAATTTCTCATGTCCTGTAGACAACAACGGATTAATCTATGATTTACTTAGTATAGTCTTGTACCATTCCCCAACACCAAGAGTGGAACCATTCAACCAACTGACCAGTATAGATAAACATGAGTCTTTATGCAAGTTATTGATCGTTTAACAATGTGACAATGAGAACCATCTGCATTTGCTCTTCTCCCTTAGAAAAACTCCTGATCAATAGACGGGTGAAACTCACATGACACGGCAACAAGCTATCAGGAAATATGCGGCTTACAGTTTCATCAAGAAGACATTTTATTTCTATGCCGTATATCCCTGTTCCTTATTAGAAGCGAAGCCATTATTCATTCATGTGTGTGCAGTGACCACCTCTGCTGTGATGAAGACACCACTGTGTGCAGTGGTAGTTTAATTTTGGCTTAAATACTCAACTTCATGTTTCATTTAGGCTGGCTGTGGTTAAGGTAGTATCGGCGAAGTCAGGCAAAGACAAAATAAAAGAGATGGTGTTAAAATATCAGGATTCTTTCATGAGCAAAGCAGCTAATTAAAAACATACATTTGTTCTTTAACTGGACTTACCAGACTTATTTGTCTGAGGGTATTTTAGCTCATGTGAGTCATAGGCACTCTAAATTCCTGGCTTCTCCGCCCCAAGCATTTTTTTGCAGAGATGCACCAATGAGGAATTTCAAGGCTGATGAAGTTAACCAGTAATTTATCTGTTTGTTATAGCTATTAAAAATGTGATAGTAAGATAAATTACATTAGCCCTCAAACTCCATACTTACATATTATGTGATCAGATTTATTTAATCATTTTTTATTGTGTAGTGTTGCTTCCATCCGCCATTTATATTCTTGTGAATGTCTCTCGTTCCAAGCTCTTTCTTGTAAAGTATCAATGAGACTGCCTGATTTAATTAGATAACACCTGCTTTGTATGTGCTAAAAGTGTGAAATGCAGAACAATTGTGTGTATGTATGTATGTATGTATGTTTATTAAGATAACTTTAAAATTTATGCCATTTTTGAATATACAATATCAGATCTTAAATGTTTAGAGAACATTTATCCATCCTGGAATTTATTAGACATCTTAAAGGAAATCTTAATTTCAGTATGAGTGGAACAGTTTCTGTAGCCCAGTTATTAAACTTTTAGCTGTGGATTTGCATGCACGATACATACAGATAGTTTGAAGATTACGTTCTTTCTTCCTCCAACTCAAGTAACATCCTCCACTCTGTTGTGGTGAGAGTCCAGGGATCTCATCAGGGATAATCAAAGCTGCTCTGAAGTTGTATGAACTGAATTTATGCCCTGATGGATGGGCAAGTGAATGTCACATATATATCAAAATCATTTTCTATGCCAAGATTACTTAATTTCCATACTTTAGGTAATAGCCTCTCTGTTCTGCCATTATAAGTGGCTCCTCAGTCCAATCTCAAAGTCTAATCACCATGGATTCATCTTTGTAATTTAAACTATAAGTAGAAATAATTTACATTTCTTGGGCAACAGTTTTTTGCAACTGACAAATTGTACATCCATTATAAGTAAAACATCAACGAAGAACTGTAGCCTCAAAAGTCAAAACTTTTATTTAGGTTGTTCTTACATCAGGTACCTCCTTCTAAGTTAAAAGGAGATCCATGGTTTTAAGATCCATCCAAAACGTAATTAGTTTTAAAGACTATGAACTGATGATGTTCCGCCCCTGTGAGGATAATCTGTGTAATAATAAAGCAAGAACATGCTGCAGTGGGATATGTGATTACTCCACAATGTGATTTGTGGTGTTTTATACAAGGTAGGTGATGCAAACATAAATTAATGCAGTACTCCTTCTCACACACCACATATATAAACTTTGGGACATTAACTGCAGTTAATCTCATCCCATCTGGTTTGCAAACACTGAGTCCGGTTTAAAGTATGATAAAAAGGGGTAAAGCTTGATAGAACCAAGAGACCTGTGAATATGGAAACCATCTGACTAATTCTGGCATTAGGAGGTGGGGGACGAACAGACATATGAAGTGTTTGTGTTGTTCTTGGTCTGCTGTGTAACCTGCACAAAGAAGCTTCCCTCCAGTGCCTGAGCCAAGTCTTCATAGCTGCTGAACAGGGCAAGCTGTTGTGCAGCCGTCAGCTCCCCCCTCAGCATGCGGGCTTCCTCCAGCTCCTCCAGCTGCTTCCTGATGCATCACAGAGCACAAGGTGTTTGTTTGATTTAGGGATTTAGTTTAGGTTTGCAAAATGTGGCCAATTGTTCACCGTGTTTTGCGTGTTGCGCACGATGGTTGTTTAGTTAGCAGGTAGACTGTAGATCAGGACACTAAAAACAGGTCTGCATCATGAGGCTCTTTCACATGAGATTACTGTCATATTTAGTCTGACATGATGAAAACCTTGGAAACAATATCCTCCTCAAGAACACTCCACCTGGAACACCCTGTTCAATAATATAATGTTTTACAGACAGTAATTAGTTAAATTACACACATTTAGATTTAATTCTCTTGAATTCCTTTTGGATCAATGCTAAAGTTGTGCAGATAATGGCGACTTTTATCTGTCAGAGAAGTTAGTTATTCATTTCATACTACAGGTAGACTCAAGGAGCTCTGCTTCAAGATATTTTTCTTCAAAGCCTCACATTTCAGTAATAGTTCTGTCACTTAAAGTCACCTTTTGTACATATACCTTTCTATAAAACTACTTCATATTTCTTGTTAGCACAGTATGTGTCAGCAGAGATTTGGAGGATACCAAATCAGTTAAGTCATTAACTTAAAACATTTGAAAGTTTGTCAAAACAAAAGTGATGCACAGCAAACTGCACTTGCACTACACCATGAGTTAGATCAGGGGACAAAGCTCGTTAAGAGGAAATACTGACTGAACAATACATTGACACCCCCTACTGTTCATATACTAACATAAGCTTTCAAAAGTCTAAATGATTGCAGCATAAAAACCTGACGTAAGTAGTTGCAGATTTTGAAAAGACATGCAAAATTTGATTATTAGGATCCTGGGTTTGATTTTTTGTGTGTTGGTAGTTTGAAGGATTTAGGAGCTTATTTTCTAGACAGCATTTTCAACTGTCATTTCAGTAAAAACTCTTTGTCATTCTACAGTAATGTTTAACTCGTGATGACTGGACTGTTTTAAGCCTGCACTTGCATCTGGTCATTTAGCAGGTGGGTCATCTGCTGATCATGAAGGTCATGAGTGTCTTCTCTAATCATTAGATGGAGTACCGAGTTATATTTTGAACTTTTTTTTTTTTGTTGCATGAATTGTGCTTAGAAACCTGTCCTTATATGTTGGTAAAGCTTTGCAAACACACTGATTTAACCTATGAAAAGTGTAGACATTCATTTCCAATTTACTTTTCAGAGTTTCAAACATCTGTGACCATGTTAGAGTATTTTTCCATTTTGTAACTTTGCGAACCAGTTTTTTTATTCTTGTTCAAAACATTTATATTTATAATATAACTTCTTGCTGTTATAAGAGAAATGACAACATTTCGCAGTATGTGATATTCAACTGAGTTGCATAAGTAACTTTACACGGCGTAATTGTAGACATTTTAAGTCATCCATCATAACTCTAATTAATCTGCAAAGCCCCAACTGGATTTAAAGACACTTTTAATGGCAATATATTACAAACTATTGCATTAAATTAAGATTACTCTGCACAATTTGTGTAACATGACTCACCTGATCTCTGTCATGGCCTTTGCAGCCTGTCCTGCTTGGTTGTCATATATTTTCACATGGTAGCCTCCACTGGCAAACACCATGGCCCAGGAGCGGCCAATCAGCCCACTGAAAACACAGATAAAATCATTCACTCAGGAAGAGAAGTATGATTAATCAAACTAATATATTCCAACCATCCATGCAGGTGTGAACTAATTTGTGTTTCAAAGTTTTTCTATTTGTGGGTTCAATGTAATTCTGCAAAGCGGCATATGCACACAAAGGATACTCCAACAACTTATAGAGATGAGTGAGGGAATGTGTGGGTTAGTGTTTACTTTTCTTCAAGGGGTCACCTCAGTGGACTACCAAATTCCAAATAATGAACAGGGTACAGAAAACAGGTTAAAATGTAAGCCCACTAAGCAGGCTAAAAGGACGTAGCCAGTGAGCCAGCAAAACCAATATCCTGGTTCATAAAGTGGGTCGTTTCTGAACATAAACCATGAATAAAAAGAAGAAATCTAAAAGAATTTAATGTAGCTGCAAAGATAAAACACAGTAGATCAGGAAGTAACAGTATATGCATTTGCAACATAAAAATGCAATCAGAATACTCCTTATGTCGTGAATGATCACATTAAACTTTAAATATTCACTTATTTCACTAGAAAGACATGACAATTATCCACAAAAACCAAAAATTGTAACTGTTGAGATGAGGTACATTTTCCTCCAAATACAGCCTGCAAGCAAAGCTTTACACGATGGAAACCTCTTTTCTTGCTTACCTGCCAATCACGGTGATACTCTTTGACTTAGAAGTGCTCATTGTATCTTATAAGATTTCAGTTTACACTGAAGTATGTGTATTTTTTATCAAAACTAAAGCTCCGCCTCTTTAGTCACGCTGTCAGTGAGGTACGGCAACGCGGAAGGACAAAACAGCATCAAAGAGTCCAGTCCATTTTCCTTGAAAAGAAAACCGAACAGCCATTAATAACTTTAATTTTTTTCTATTAAACTAAGGTTTTATACTTCAAAACTAAATGGAAGTGAAACTGAGACCAAAACTAGAAAAGAGAGTTATAGCTTACCTTTGTATCCTAGCAACCTTCAACCAATCATATCAGTAATTAATAATGAGTGACGCATAAGGAACCAATCAAAAGCTCAGGAGGAGAATTGTTCCGCCCATACCGCTAGGAATTGTGGGATTAAAGCCTAAAACGACAACAAATATTTTAGCTGTCTTTGCAAAGATAGCTGCTTATTTTCCGCACAGCTTCTTATTTCCACTGGAGGAGAAATGGAAAATGTGCATCTGGCTGTAGAGGAGGATGATCTTTACTCGGGTTACAACGACTATAATCCAACATTTGACTCCGAGGTAAATTAGCCACTAGCCTATTAGCAAGCCGTTCGTAGTCAAATGTACAGCCAAAATTAATTACAGTAATCAACTAATTAATATAAATTTTAAGTTTTTGCAATGTTGAAGTCTTCCCCAAATATAAATGTTTTTCTAGAAACTCAAATGCCCTCATTCTGGGATCATTCCGTTTCCCTCTGGGATTAATAAAGTATTTTTCATTTTCATTCTACTTTATTTTGGAACAATGTAGAGAAATCCATATTGGGAAAAAAATGGTCTATATCACCTTTCCCCAAATTATTTGCAAGTATGAATGTATTGAGAAACCATTTTGCCGTCTCTCACCATTTTACCACATTATTAGCTTCTTAATGATAATCGGCAAATTTTATATACTCAAATCTAGATTTAAGAAGTCTTTCCCAAATATAAATATTTTTTTAGCTGAATTAGATGCATTTACATGCCTTACAATTCACAACAAAAAAGTGCACGTACACTATATATCCTTTATGATTTATTTTCCTTAGAACCTGTTTCTTTATATGCACTGATGTTACATATCTATCTATCTATCTATCTATCTATCTATCTATCTATCTATCTATCTATCTATCTATCTATCTATCTATCT
>JAOXYM010000013.1:5866016-5890556 GCA_028567055.1 Leptatherina wallacei | reverse complement strand
ATTAAAGTATCTATTTAAAAAGTATCTATCTATCTATCTATCTATCTATCTATCTATCTATCTATCTATCTATCTATATTTTGTTGTTGCTGTTGGTCATTTTCTACAAAATGAAGAAGTTTGAGGGAAAGTTTCAGCCTGACAGACAGAATCCTGCTTCTATATATAATATATAATGATTTTAAACAGCTGATCTGTTTTCTGTATCATTGATTGAAACTTTGTAGAAATATTTAGAACTGATTAGTTTAATTATTCATTGTTAATTATTTACTATCAATCAATGAACACAGACAGGCATGTGGTTTGGACTTCAATAACTTCAACATACTTCAAAATTCTTTAACATTTCAAGTTTTCCAACAAAAATAAGAGATTTTTTGTTTTTATTGTAAAATAATGTCTTAAATAGAACGTTCTTCTATTATTATTGTCGGACATTTCCAATTTTCCAGTCAAAATCATTCAGCAAAGAGGATTCAACAATTATTGACCTTTTCTTTTCTTTTTATAAAGGAGTTGGAGAATGACGTGGCCTTCCAGCAAGCAGTCAGGACAAGTCATGGCAGAAGACCCCCAGTAAGATCGCATTTTGTGTCTGATATATATAAATAGAGTTAAGTGGGAAAATATCTGGATGCTTGCACGGTTTTTCTTAATTCTACTTGTTTGCCTAAACAATTAATTTACACTCCTGTAATGTAGCTAAAAGTGAAGAAGTTTCTTTATTTTAGTTGGAAATTTCAATTAAATCCATGTTCCTAACTGTAACTTTAATTTGGTTTGGTAAACAACTAAAATAGCAAATGTCCAAATATTTTTGTATTTAGCTGCTAAAAATGGGGATGGATAGAGGTTGTTGTAATAGATTACTGTTAATGTTTCCCTTTCTCTCATTTGTTATTGTTGAAAAAAAAAAATATCATGTCTTAAATTTTCCAGATGACTGCCAAGTTTCCAGGCACCGCCATTGGAGCTCGACCTTTAGCTTCATCTTTTGGAGTAAGAACAATCAAGTCAAATCATTTTGAAATGAATTGTGATTTACAAAACATGTAAAGCCCGCTGTTCAAGTAATCACGTAATAAAGAAGCTTTTTAATGAATCAATACAGTAATTAAAGTGACACTTTGGTTCATGTCAGTTAAAAATGACATTGGTTTAATAGAACTGCACATATTAATTCACCATTAGATAAAAAATTGTGACACTGAAAACTGTCATTGTTTCCACTTTGATTAATATAAAAAATTTCTTGATTTAAAAAATGAATAAATGTATAGAAGCAACCTACTCAAAAACCAAGTCAATGTTTGTGTTTGATATCTGCATGTTAAAAAGAAAAAAAACCCAGAAAAACAATAAGGTTGATACATTACCTTATCTGTGTTGTTTCCCGTAGACTCGGATGCCTATGGCCTCATCAATGGGAAGACCCATGACTGGTGCTGTGCAGGTGAGGGGGATTCATCATTCAAGTGTAAATCTGATGATCTGCATAGCTTTCATTATGTTTTCTACCTCCTGTACTGCTTCTTGTTATGTCATGTACTGATATAACTCTGATAATAACTCTTATTTATGTGGAGAAGAGATTTTCTTTTTTCTTTTGATGACTTACAGAGAACTTACTCATCTCAAAAAGTTGATACACATCTTAATGTTCACTGGGGCTCTTCTGCTACGATATGTTGTCATTTCTACTGAAAACGCTGTCAGAAAGAAGCTCATATGGCACGCTGTCATTGTATAGTTATGGTCTTTTTGACATGTGGCAGGAAGGGGCGGCCCGACCAATGACTGCTGTCAGAGCGGCTGGCTACACCTCCATGACGCGTGGTGAGTTTAAGGAGTCACAAACAGAAACGGTCTTTTTGCAGCTCTTGTACTAATTCACTCTTACTTTGATGTGGTTTTCCACCTGATGAGGTTTTTATTTATAAGTTTGTGACTTGCATGTGTTGATACCTGCAAATCAGTCAGAATTGTAGAGATGACTCATAGGTCTCATTTTAATTGTAGTAACTCTGATTTTGAGAAAGTAAATGCTGCTCTTTTTATGAGTATATTCCTCTAGATTTTCTTTATTAGAACTGATTGTAATCTTATAAACAATACAGTATTCCTGTTACAGAGATCATTCTTATTTTTCAGGCTCCACCTTTGACCCTCTGGGCCAATCCAGGGGCCCTGCACCCCCACTTGAAGCAAAGAATGAAGACACGTGAGTGGTTTCTCTTTTAAGTAAATTGTTGGTTTCACTGAGGAATAGACACATAGGCGCTTTATAGACTGTTGAGTTTCAGTCACGATGAATTGTAACCGTAGGCTCCAAAAAAGACTTGTAAGTTGTTTTTATGACAATATAAGGCTTTAAAGTGGGACTCAAATCACTGTGGATGATTGTGTTGCAAACCCACATATTTCCTAATGCTAATAAGTTGAACATATCCATATTTGTGCTTGGAGAAAGATGAATTTACTCTGCTGTAGAGTTAACCGATGCGGAGATGAAAGGCTTCTGTCAGTCTAAGATAGAACTGAAGCAGCTCTGCCATGTGAAGCATTCAGGGGAAAAGCTTAAGCATTGGGTCAACTTTCTCATTCTCATATCATTTAGTTTTGTCCTATGTTCTCACAGGCCGGAAGAGAAGATCAAAATCCTGGAGAAGAAAGTGAATGACCTGATCGAGGAGAGCTGCATGGCACATAGCGTGGGCTCCTTACAGTTGGTCAGCCTCCGACTCATTATTTCACTAACTATAAACTCATACCTGCTGTCTGAATTTACAGGCTCGATTGGCCATCATGTGAGATGGTAAACAGTTTTTCTTTTGTTTTACTGTGGCATCTTTTCCTTCATATTGAACAGAATTTAAGGTAAAGGCCCCTTAGATCTTTAAATAAATAAAACTAAATGACAAAACTTTTAGCTCTCATGCTAGTAGGTAGACTTCAAATTTGTCATATTTTGATCACATTTCTTTAAGTATTTATTTTATTGCAATTGACTGAGTTTATAAAAAGAGAAATCTAGTACAACTAAAGCCTCCATCTGCTCCCTCAAAAGTGACTTATCACATTTACTGTTGTTTATTTTGGATATTTCGGTCATAACTGCTGATTTGTGTATGTATGTATGTGTGTGTGTGTGTGTGTGTGTGTGTGTGTGTGATGTTTTTCTACAGGCGCTTGAAAAAGCCAAAGAGGCAGGGAAGAAGGAGCGAGCGCTGGCTAGACAGAGGGAGCAATCGGGCAACGTAGACCACATCAATTTGGACCTCACCTACTCAGTGAGTCGACTTTCTGTTTGCCGGTTGCTGTTCTTTCATCTGTACTGAAGGTAAAATAAAGACCCGGCTCGGCTGTGGCATGAAAAACAGACCCTGTTGACCAAAAAAAGCTGGCTGATTTTCAAACTCTGGGTTTTATTCTTGATTTGTTATGACCTAATTTTATTGACCGTCTTCTTCCAAAACAAAGACTTCCTGTGTTCTTTATATTCTGATGCATTAGTAAGAAAAGCCCAAGAAAAGAGTGTTTTTTTCTGTTAGAAAATGAACAAGTGGGACTTCTCATTTAAAATGCCTCCTCTCTTGTACCTTTACTGAATTCTGATTTAATTTTTGGCTCTCAGAAAGAAGCCATAACTTCTCATTTCTGTGTGATATACTGTTTGTGACGTTTTCTTTTCACATTGTAGGGAGAGACAGTAAAGCAGGGCACATGTTTGACTTCAGGGGCAGTGGACTTACCCCCTCTGCTATGCAGGCACAGCTCACAGAGAACAACCGTTTTTTCTGTGAATCACATTCTGACTTCATTGCCTGTTTCTATTTACTTTTATTCTCTTTGTCATGTTTTAAACGTTTTTATTGCTTCTGTTTTATTTCCTAGGTTTTGCTCAACCTTGCCAACCAGAATGCAAACAATGAAATGTACCCAGAGGCCCTGAACAGCTACCAGTTCATCGTGAAGAACAAATTGTTCAGTAATGCAGGTGAGGAGACCCCTCATCTCATGTCTCGTACATCTCCTCAACAAAAAAAGCCTTATTTTTCCCCTTAAACTAAGTGCACTATCCTTTCAGGCCGTCTAAAAGTCAACATGGCCAACATCTATTTCAAACAGAAGAACTACTCCAAAGCCATCAAGTTCTACCGCATGGCACTTGATCAGATCTCTAACACTCACAAGGAAATGAGGATCAAAATCATGCAGAACATCGGTGTGGTCTTTGTCCGCTTGGGCCAATATTCAGACGCCATAACGTCTTTCGAGCACATCATGAGTGAGAGTCCCAACATCAAGACGGGCTTCAACCTTATCTTGTGCTACTATGCCATCGGCGATAGAGAGAGAATGAAGAAAGCCTTCCAGAAGCTCATCTCTGTTCCGCTTGGCATCGATGATGAAGACAAGTACATCCCATCGAATGTGAGTTATTGTAATTTATGGTTTACATACTAATAAACATACATATAGAAAACAGGACATTCATGTATTTTTCCCTGTCAACAGGTATCATTGGCTAATATGGTATGTTTGAATTGTGCTGTCCTGGTATCACTTGTTAATTGATCAGCAGTGTGGATAGTTCAGTGATCTGCTTGTCTGTGGATTGGTGTAAATCCCTAATATTTCTGTTTTTTATTCTTATTCCATTGCTTGCTATGCTACATGATGTTTATCCAATCAAATATCATGATGCCATCAGCTGATTTAGACTCCAAAATGGTTTTTAAGTGGCTGAAAATGTTCTGTTGGTGATTGGAGAGAAATGATGTTTGTCTCCTCCAGCTTCACGCTTAGTGCAAAGATCCAAATTTGGAGGTTTTTCAATATTAAAAATGCCTCCTCTGTCTTTGCCGTGCAGTGTTGGGATCTGGTAGGTATGTTGCCTTTCATGTCCTCCTCTAAAGCCTGTCCTTTTGGTCACCTTTAGGACGACACCACCACAAACATGGTCATTGAGGCCATTAAGAACGACAAGCTTCATCAGATGGAGAGAGATGTGTAAGAAAAATGACATGCTGTACAACAAATATTTGATCTCATCAAACCACAGAGACATTCAGCCCCTGACCAGCACACAGAAACAAAGTCTACTTCCCATTTACCTGTATTCTTGTGTTCATGTTTTCTATTCATAGAAAAGTCCTGGCTGAGAAGTACATCATGACTGCGGCCAAACTCATTGCTCCGGCCATTGAGACTTCTTTTGCCAGTGGATTTGACTGGTGTGGGACAATTGTTATGTTCATCTTAACACTTTGATTCAGACACTTCCTTCAGAATTGTACATTAAAACGAGACTTGAAACAAGAAGAAAGTTGATGCTTTTGGTAGCTTAAAGACTGTACATTTCTTATTTCTTTTGAAGGTGTGTGGACATGGTAAAGAGCTCTCAGTATGTTGAGCTGGCCAATGATCTGGAAATCAACAAAGCCATCACTTACCTCAGACAGAAGGACTTCAACCAGGTGAGTGTGTGTGTGTGTGTGTGTGTGTGTGTGTGTGTGTGTGCGTGTGTGTCAGCAGGGTCGCAGTGGCTGTAAAGAAGAGTGAAGTGCAGAAGTTGTCTTAGTTTAATAACAATACTTGGAAATAAAATGAGAAGGATTTCTAAGTGCAGCCTCTGAGCTTGACAAGTGGCTCGCACAGTAGAGTCAACATCTTTAGCCTTGTCTGGTTTTGCTCTATATTTGCCATTTAGGTTATTGGGAAGGTGTTTTCTTTCACATTTGTCAAGCCTAATCTTTGTTGTCCTTATAAATGGTTTTTGTTTTATCTTTTTATAAAAAAATGTGTTTCTGAACAACTACATCCCATCACTGGTGTATATACTAGATGGCACTTTTCTTCTCATTAAGCTGATTGATCAGACTTAACATTTTCCACTTCTCATTGCCTTCCATTCTCTTGCTTTTGTCTCATTTCCTTCCCATCTGCATGCCTAAGGTTGAGGTATGTGTGCCCTCTGTTTTCATGATCACATTTAGATTGTATTGTCTTTTTTTTTTCCCTTTGACAATTGACTTTACTGTGCAAGAATGACATTTACTAAACAATGGCAGTTACTGGTTTAACACTCATAGAAGGCGTAAGGAAAGATCTTTGTGCAGACAGGGAATTCTAACTTTCTTTAACAATAACGTGCACCAGGCTCTGGAAAAAAAAAGCACAGATGTGTCAGAGGAGCTGCTCTGTGGCTGACATTATGGGATTGATGACACTGAGGGGTACAAAGTGTGTGCAGTTACAGTATTACAACAGCAGTAGTTTAGTTACCTCTATGAAAAGGCTTTACATGTGATGCACGTGTGTGGTGTCTTTATACTGTTTACAGGCAAAAGTGGTGGTTGGTGGTTTAACCTGTTCATCTGTAGCATAGCTGGTGGTTTGTCAAAATGATATAACTTGCACACAAATATTGTTGGAAAAAAATTTCCTCTAGTTACTTAGATCGACACGCTGATTTAATTATGAAAAGCTTCATTCCACGTTGGGGGGGAAATCTGTTAAAATATTTAGATGCTCATGAGCTTGCTGGATTTATGAGGTAAATCAGAATAAATATAACAAGATTTTCTTCATATTATGAAAAGTAATGTCTGCTTGCACTTGGGTTATACAGTATTAATAAGCACATGGAATTAAATGAAATGAAAAATATTTATTCCAGAGGGAAATTGCAAAAAAAAAAACTAATGCAACTGGATAAGAGAAAAATCAGCACCAGCATTTCCCTCACTTCATTTTATCATCATGTGTGATCAGGCGGTGGAAACACTGAAGACATTTGAGAAAAAGGACAGCAGAGTGAAGAGCGCTGCAGCCACTAATCTGTCTTTCCTTTATTTCCTGGTAAGAGATTTAATTTCTGAATCGCATTAAACATTTTGGTACTTAATATATAAATAATGACATGCTGTATGTCAGGGGTGTCCATAGTCGGTCTTCGAGGGCCGCAGTCCTGCAGGCTTTCACTGTATCCCTGATCCTAACACACCTGACTCACATTAAATGGATCCAACAGCCTATGAAGTTCTGCACAATGACTCATTAATTTGAGTCAGGTGTGTTGGAGCAGGGTAACATTGAAAACCTGCAGGATTGTGGCCCCATTTAGGACAAGAATTGGACACCCCTGCGTATTTTATGTGTTAGATTTCCATTAGGAATTGAATGTCTTCTACGTAAAATAGCGTCTGCTGTCAAAGACATTTAAAGCTTGTGCAGTTGGATGATTATGTTTTTGTTTCTGTATTTCTCCGTTAACATTAAATCGTATTCAGGAGAAGGACTATGACCAAGCTGACCGATACGCCGACCTCGCCATGAATGCTGACCGTTACAACCCTGCAGCGCTTATCAACAAGGGCAATACAGTATTTATCAAACAGGATTATGAAAAGGCTGCAGAATTCTACAGAGAAGCACTGAGGAATGATTCCTCGTGCACTGAGGCTCTCTATAACCTGGGTAATGCTTTCTGTAGAAGTAAACGTAGAGCATTGATGGATAAGAGGGAGGATAAATGTAACTTGGCAAGACCTACTCGTAGCGTTACCATAGAGCCAAACCTGACTTCCGATTTTCCTCCAGGTCTGACTTATAAGAGACTGAACCGCCTGGAAGAAGCCCTCGACTGCTTCCTGAAACTCCATGCCATTCTGAGGAACAGTTCTCAAGTTATGTACCAGCTGGCCAGCCTGTATCCAGCTCAAAAAGAGTGCAAAATGTTTGTGAATATATTTTTGTCTGTGTGTCATATCCGTTAACACTTACAGGTTTTATTCAGAGGTTTTAACTTGCATCTCTGTCGAGCATCGTTTAATCACCACGTGGTCCTTGACATCCTGGTCTCAGCTACGAGCAGTTAGGTGATCCTCATCAGGCAGTCGAGTGGCTGATGCAGGTCATCAGTGTGACTCCCACCGACCCCCACGTACTGGCCAAACTGGGAAAACTGCATGACGACGAGGGGGACAAGTCCCAGGCTTTCCAGTACTACTGCGAGGTATGAGAATACAAATGTTTGTTTGTTTTTGTTACACAGTAAATAACGAATGGAACATTTTGACCCCGGTTAAGCCAAAGTTCTCTGAAGCTGTTGTTGCTTTTCAGTCTTACAGGTACTTTCCCTCCAACATCGATGTGATCACGTGGCTCGGGGCTTACTACGTCGAGACGCAGTTCTGTGAGAAGGCCATCCAGTACTTTGAAAGAGCCACGCTTATTCAGTAAGTTCTCATTGTTTACAGTATTGTGGAAGATTGTGGCATGATAAGAAAAGGTCAAAATGGACCAGATATTACCCACGGTTTGTGAAACAAGACCCAAAATTTCTTCAATTTTGTTGTCATAGATTTATTTACTTATCAGAACACACACCCTCTGTTCCTCTATCTCATATTTTCTGCATGTGATTGGTTTTTTTTTTTAGTTTTGAAAGCTCTCCGAGCTCATGTGCACACTGGTGCAAGCAAGTCTGTCGAAGAGAGCAAAGTTGTAGGTTTTCCTCCAAAAAATAAAGCATTTCTTAGTTTAAAATGACTCTGATCAAATTCAGGCTAGGCTCAGAGTCCAGATTTTAGTTTTTATATACAGAACAGAATGAACTGTGGAGAAATGATTTAATCTACTGTCTTTGAAAAATACAGTTAGTCATTTAAAACACTGATTAACCACACCATCAAACCACAAAATAGTAAAAATGAATAAGATTGATTTAGCTATTTTGGTTATTGTTAGTGGTTTGATACATTAGACGTCTCTAAATGACTGTTAGCAGTGGTTGGGACTTACTAAAAGGTGGTTCAAGGTAGGACAACAACAGAACAAGTAAAAGGGATGCACAAGACTCATTAGAAGACCTGTGGGTAGCCCTTGTTGTGCAGCCTGGTACAAGAGTGCACACAGCAAGCTGCATCTGCTTCAGTGCAACCGCAGACTGGTCGGCATCTCCATTGCTGATCTAAGTGCACTGCCAAAAGCAGCTTAGAAGGCATGTTATCAGTAGACATGGGCTATGGTGCAGTGGAAGATGCTGGCCTGGTCTGATTTAGTTTATTGAACAGGGAGCATGTAGCAGCATTGATAACAGAGGAAAATATGCTTTTGTACTAGATTGTAGCTCCCTGAGCTCATTTCCATCTGCAGTCCCTAAAACACACAGAAATACATTATACATAGAAAATGCAAAGCACATATACAGATAAGTTTTTTTTTTTTAAGAAAAAGTACATTGCATAGTAAAATACATTAAAAGGGTAGAGATGATACCATTTACAAAAAGATTAATAAAAGTAGTTATAAAGGTGAGCCGACGATATTTCCCTCATCGTCCCATAAAGTAGATACACTAAAATATTACCGGCTGACACATTTTCTTTTTCCTGGTCAAGGGAAACGCAGCACATGATCAAATTAATGCTGACATGTCTTTTTTTTGACAGATTTTTTTTTGTTGTTTTCTGTGCAGAATAATTTTAATGGCAGGATGTGTGTGTTTTGTTGACTTTGGGAAGAAATGCTAGCAGGATACATCATGAGTGGAAGGCAAACTAGAGGGGCTTTCTTATGTTCTGCATTCATGTTGAAGCTATTTTTACTTAAACTTTGTTTAAAACCATCTACACGCCCTCTTAGCTACTGATTACATGTCTTTCTGCTGTCGTCCTCAGACCGACTCAGGTCAAGTGGCAGCTAATCGTGGCGAGCTGCTATAGAAGAAGCGGTGAGAGGGACATCTTTTTTTTATTTTACTTTTCATCACATTTGTGAAACAAGACCAAACACAAATTCCCTCTGTAAATTAGAAGAGTTCAGTAAATGCTCCGTCTTCCTTTTTGTTTCAGGAAATTACCAGAAAGCTTTGGAAACGTACAGAGACATCCACCGCAAGTTTCCAGAAAACGTGGAATGTAATTCCTTCACCTTCGTACACATTAACAACAGCACACGATCCACCGGTGAGATGATGAGGTAAATAAAATGTCTGCGTGTGTTTGTGTTTAGGCCTCCGTTTCCTTGTGAGGCTGTCCACAGATATGGGATTGAAGGAAGTTCAAGAATACGCCACCAGGCTGAAGAAGGTGGAGAAGATGAAGGAGATCAGAGAGCAGGTATATGTCTTGTGTCTGAGACGTTTATACATATCAGCTGTTCCTACAATTCTTCTTTAACGTGCTTATGTCATCACAGGGTGTCTTTTCCTGGATATAATCTTTGCCACACAGGACACTGTACACCAGGGCCATTCAATTCGGTCCCACGACGACCGGAGTCCTGCAGGTTTTTAATGTTTCCCTGCTCCAACACACCTGACTCAAATTAAATGGATCCAACAGCCAATGAAATTTAGCACAATGTTGGGGAAAGAAACATCAAAAACCTGCAGGACTGCAGCCATCGTGGAATGAAATACTCCTGCTGTACAGCCTTCAATCTTCCTGGGGTCTATCATATATAATAATCATTCATATAATAAGGACAGATAGTCATAAAAAACAAAGTAATGTAACGACAAAAGCAACACAGTAAAGAAGATCAAAAAGCAGCACAGATGTCTCAAGAAATCTTTTGAATCATTGCTTATCATTCAGTTGCATTGGATAATTAACTATAAAAATGCTCTCAGCTTGGGATTTTGATCATATTCAGCCTCATTTTATTATAAAACTCTGTAATCGCCGGATACACCAGAACAATATTGACATTATGAGTAATGCTTCAGTTCATTTGTAGCTGTACATTACAGGACTCAAATGCTCCATCATTAATCATATTTTCATCACCTTTGTCTTGTGATGGCGTCCTGTCATCTGTTCCTGCTGATTGGAAACATGCGTCTGGGTTTTTGCTGCTAAATGTGACGGTGGTCACCGCAGGTTTCAAAAAATACATGAAAGCCAGATGTTTTCTCTCCTCTTGATTTTTCCACGAATCAGACTGTGTTGACAGAAGAGCAGATGCTAAACAGCTGTTTAACACCGAGCTGTCACTGATCTGGGGTCTTTTTAAAACCTCCATAGTGTTTTGAAAGTTGCTTATAAACCTGATCATGAGGTGGTTTGAGTTATTCAGTTTCACCTGAAACATCAGAATGACTTAGATGAGTAGAAGGGTGGAATATAACCAGCCGAGTTGGTTAATGTTTTAGCCTTTGATGGTGGACCTGAAACCTCTTTCCTTATTCTCTAAATCTAAATCTAACATAACTGGAGCCATATGTCATTGAGCCTTGTCGGTAGATTGACAGCTAGTGTTTACTTGTATCTTATTGGCTCAGACATTTGTAAAGTTATTAGGATATTAACCCAAAAGACCTGCTGGGATATAAGTATACTCCAACTAATCTCCTCTTTAGTTCGGTCCTGTTTAATTCTTTCATTTTTAGCTGAACGTAAGGTAAAAAACAAACTGCTGATGAAAATCCCCCTTCTAGTGTGGATTCCAGAAATTAGGAGGAACATCTGTCATCATATTTGGTATTTATGATCTTCACTCCATCCAGCTCTGAATAAAAGCTGGATGGAGATATCATCCAGAGGCCTCAAAGTTGAATCATAGGGATAACCCCTGGTCCTGTGGAGCTCTGTATCAGAGCCAGGAACAGATCGGAAAGGTGCGTTCATCAAATCCTAACCAGCTGGTCTTAAATCAGTTTCCGAGACAGTGTGACAGAAAGTGACAGACAGACAGAGGGTTGACTCTTTAATCCCCAAAGTCTCTAAACTGAATGCCACCAAAACAACTGATCCTACTGATGTTCCCACTTAGTTTCATTAGCACTGAATAACTTTTGTGTTATCAGTGTTGCACCTAATTATTCAATAAATGACCTGGTTTTGTCTTTTTTCTGCTGATAGAGGGTGAAGTCAGGACGGGAGAGCAGCGCAAGAGGACGGAAAGAAGGCAGAGAGGGCAGCGCAGGCAGCAGTGGTGAGTCACCGTTCATCATGACGCACCAGATTCTCGTTCTCCCTGCATTTAAAGACGTATCGTCCAATATCTTCTACATTTGTCTGCACACTTTGTTAGCTTTGAAACCTCTGATGTTTGAAGATGTGGGTGAGTTAACGTTCACATTAGTGTCCTGGTTTTCAGTCTTGTCTGTGTTTCGATCATATTCTAGATGTGGTGTATAGTACATGAAACTCTGTTTAGGCATGATCATTTAGGTGTCTGAATACTTAACCGTGATCTTTACCAAGGCAGAATATTTAGAAACCAAATCAATATTCGATTTTTCATGCTACAGCGTCATGCTTTCTATCAGCTCCAGGTTAGATGTTATCCAGATTTCTCAATGCAAAATAAAAAGATCTACAACATGTACCCTGGAATACTCCGAAAACTTCATTAACTTGTTCACTAGTATTCATTTCTGCTGCTCAGATTATAAACGAAAGCAGGTAACAATTAGTTTTATTTGCAACATGCACAAAGGAACCAGTCCCATTAGCTTGGAGGGCCGAATTAATCAGGTTTGGTGACTGGGAATAACATTAGCATTACTTATTGATGTAGAAATGTTGAAAAGTTCAGTGTGTTTGAGCAGAGTTGTGCTGAAGTGATGGAGGAGGGTAAGCTTTGGAGACAGATGCTGGGCTAACTCTTGTTTAAAAAATATTTGGTTCGCATAAGATTTGGAGTTTTACGAACAAACATATTTTCATGTTTTTCATTAGCACTGAATAACTTTTAGTGTAATTATTGTTACCTAGAAAGGTCCGGATGTGGACAGAATTATTCTGTAGACTTTATAAACTCATTGCTACACAGTTTCTGAACTGTGAAACAGTTATTGTATTTTTTTAAAAAATACAAATAAGGGTCATTTTATGAGATTTGTTTTGGCACCCAGATCATGTTAGACAAGGTCCTGCTAGAAAAACTGCAAGATTTAGGATATTCTTCTACAGCACATGTATATTCATCAACCCACAGTGTCTGATTTGTGAATCTTATATTCTATTTATGTATAGATTTCTTTTTCACTTCCTTTTTTTTTGCCTAATTGGTCAGCCTAGGTGTCAATGCTGCTTTTTTTGATTTACACCCTTCATCAAGTGATCGTCATGGGAAAATATTGAGATATATATCACTTTGATGAACTTCTAAAAGGTTTTGATAAATGGTTGAAGAGGGAATTGTTTAACGTTTGGAGTAACATCAGGTTGAGAGGATACTGGTTATTAAGAGGAAAGCTGAGTTTCAAACCTCAGTAATTGCTGTCGCTGCACTTTCTAGACTCAGACCTGTAAGTCTGTCGTTTATGGTAAATGGACTGTACTTGTAAAGCGCTTTTCTAGTCAAGTGACCACTCAAAGCGCTTTGACACTACATGTTCATTCTCCCATTCACACAACACATTCATACCCCCGATAGGCACATCGGGAGGCAGTGTAGGGTTCAGTGTCTTGCCCAAGGACAGTCAGGGGGAATCGAACCGCCGACCTCCTGATTAGTAGACGACGGCTCTATCCACCTGAGCCACAGCCGCCCATTTATTACATCATCATTATTCTTTCATGTTCTGTTCTGTCATGTTTCACCACTTCTCTCCATCCTTTATCTGCTCTTCACACACCGATGCAGCAGGCATCTCCCCACTTTGAAGCACCTTTCTCAAAAAGTCCAGTGTTTTTCCTCTTTAGATCCCGTACAACCAAGATATTGGTTGTGATATTTGGGGTATTTTTTTTTTTTTATTTAGCATTCCTTCAAATGTTCCCCATGAAACCACTCGACTGCTGCTTCAGCAGAACGCTTCGGGTCATTGTCCTGCTGAAACCTGAACTTCCAGCCCAGTCTTACATCTTTGGAAACGTCCTTTTTTCAAGAATTTTCCTGCATTTAAACCCCAGCTTGTAATTTTAAATGCAGAGGGGGAAAAAAATAACAACAGAGATAAATATTTTTGCAAGCCTTTCTGTATATTTCTGTAAACCCAGAAACCATTGTTTGTTCTACAGGATAAGGCTCCTTATGCTGTTGAGCAAGACGTCCTCCTTCAGTATTTACTGAACTTCCACACACTGAGCGCTCCTTCGCTACAGATTCACAACAAATACAGACACGTACACTGGCTCAGACGCTGGAAAACTGGCCCATCAACAAATTTCAAATAAAATCCAGACAACTAGAGAGTTGCCAATGGCTGTAACAAAGCCCAGCTTCTTTTTCTTTTTTTTTCTTTAGCTGTGTAGCTGCCTCCAGTAGGATCCTGTAGTAGTCACTTACATAAAGTATTAATATGCATACTGCTTCACCCTGCAGAGACTTCTCTTATTTGTCTGTATCCTGATAAATTGGATTAGGAAACCCTCTTACTTTTTATTACCCTATAGCTCAGTAGTGCCAGAACATGTAACTGGATCTGTTAAAATAAACCAGTGCAGTCACTGGCGGTAGTTCAAAAGTCTTACATGTTCATTCTTTGTGTCCACGAACGTTGGTTTTAATAATGAAGTTTAACCAAAACCTTGATCTGTTTCTCATTTTCATATGCCATACCAGATGATGTCAAAGCAGGTGAGAGGCGGGAAGATTATGAAATACAGACTAGTTCATTCTCCTCATCCTTCATGGCACAGAGCAGACTTCTCTCTGTGTCTAACAGTTCTCGTACTTTTTGTTTCTCTGCTTTGCTTCTCTGACTCATTTGTTTCCATCTGCCTTCATGCTGCTTCCTCTTTGCTGCCCAGCACCTCAGACCGAGTTAAAACAGTTCAGTCCACTGTTGGACTCAGGGAAAGGTATGTCGCGCTATCACACTAGAACTACAGGTTGAAACCTGCAGGTTGTAGGCTTGTATTTTGAAGCAGATGGACTCCGTTAATGATGGCTTCTTTCATTAGTTGTTGCCACAGACCTTAATGATCAAAATTTTAACAAGCTTCAATAATTAAATCAAGTATGTATTTATTATTACCACACAAACAACCTGTTTCTGGGCGGATTAACACCCCATGTTGCTCCGTAGATCATCATGGCAGCACCAGAATTCTTCTATTGCAGCATTATTTTCTGTTTTGAAGATTTGACAGCTTCTGTTAGTGCTCATCTAATCAGTTACTGGATAACAACATGTGTTCTGTGCTTATACGAGTTGTTTTTTGGACAACAAAGCAGTAACATCTTATGAGAATCATTTCAAAGTTTGCTTTACTCGTGTTTGAAATTTTTAAAATGTGAATAGATAGTGTGAAAAGCAAAAAGAATCAGACTTAAGACAGTTAATGAGAAATAAATGCAAACAGATTTGTCTCCAGACTGACCTTCCCAAGAGTCCAACAATATACATCCCCCCCCCCAGTCAAAAGACATGAAACTGATCCAGAACTCTTCTGACAGGCAGTTGCAATATTGGACTGTGTACAATGTTTGCACTGAGGCCTCTCACTGAGGAGGAGGAGGAGAATGATTAAGCAAAGCTCTTTCAGATCTTTGAGAAAACTTCTAGTGCACCTGAGAATTTTCCATCTTTTCTGTAAAGTCTGCATATTTGGAGCTGTGTATGTCGGATAGTAGAGAAAAGCTGCAGGGGTTTACGACTGGAAATGTCTGTTTTTTTCTCATAATCAAATATGTCCTTCTTTGGGGAAAATTTGGAGTAAATCTGGGAGAATCACCATGATGCATTGACCCTGAAGCTGCCTTTTAATGTTTTATTTCTCTTTCACTGTTAGTGGAATAAATAAACTAGTTGAGGATGGGTTTACGTCACTGTTTCCATCAGGAAGGCTTATCGATGCCTATATTTAAAAAAATTCTTAGCAGGAAAAAAATCCAGACAGTTTCATCATCTTCGTGCTCTCCATCTCCCAGTTGTGTAGTATAAGAGAGAAATGTCTTAGTCCAAGAAAAGGGGGAAAAACCAAGAGGGTGTGGGACGGGGGGGAAGCCCATTTTCCAGCAAAGGTTTCAGTTTGCTGGCAGTTTGTGAAGCCTTGTGTGAGATATTTGGGACCAAGAGGTGGAATATCAGCCCTCCTTCCTGTTTTTCAGCTCTCAGCTGTTGTTCTCTTTAGTTTCCAAGGCTACCTGGCAGCCAGATGTTGGTTCTGTGGTCTGTAATCATGCCTGTCCCTCAGTGCACTAGACCAATCTATCAGCCTGTTATCCGAACATGGAACGCAGACATTCTCCAACATATTTATTACATCCTGTGGAGAGTAGCAGCTGAGAATAAAGTCATTTAGTACTTGAGCTGGTGCTGTGATTCAGCATGTTGCTAAAAACTGATGTCTTTAAACTGCAATACCTAATAAAATAACATTTATTAAAAAGCATTGGCAAGATTTGTTATGGTGATTACAAACTACAAAGGGGAAAAAAATATTCACATAGGCTTATTTGATGCTGTTCTATAGTATTTTCCCAGCTTTGATCTAATGTTGAGATGCCGCTAGAGGTGCACGCCTGCTGAAAACAGAACATCTTCTTTGAAAAGTATTGTGCTCAGATTTAAGCATATTTAAAACACATTTAAACTTAAACAGTGGGCGGTATTGTGTGTCTTAGAGTGTGAAAAAGACCGGACCCCAGTGTTAACCCAAGTGCATTTTTCACCTTTAACTAAATGGGTTTCGAAGTTATCACATCATATTTGAAACACTAATACTTTCTGAATACACAGTTGAAATAAGTCAGCGATACTATTAAAAGATGTGATGAAACTGGCACATTTAGTTTAACTCACACACTTCTGTGATTAGAAACTGGCCTGCTAACCTTGAGCAGCATTCGGCTTGAAGGAACATTAAAAACACATTTTACAAGTCAGACCAGACTTATAAAAGTATGAATGATACTTTAAAAAAGGGCCTGATTCAGGATGCGTATGTGTGTGTGTGTGTGTGCTTGCATGTGTGTTTTCTGCAGACAGCAGCCACAGCAGCAGCAGCACTAAAGGAGAGCGTCTGAGCACCAAAATGAGGTCACTACCTGGTTCCAATGAGCCCTACGAAGCCAGCAACTCAAAAGAACTCGGTAAGGACACCTTATTACTACGCATCCACCTCTGTGGTTAACCCCTTCATGCCTTTTGCTGCAAATGTGCTATAAACCATTTCTGGCCTTTTAAAAATTTTGTATTTATTTTTATCTAATTGATTTAATAATCTTATTTGCTTTTATTTATTTTATTTCATTTATTTATTCTTTTTTATTATTAATTTATCCAATATTTAATTTGATCTTATTAAAGTCTTTTTTCTTTCATAATTTTTCCCCTTTTTTATGAGTTTTTTTTTAATAATAATTGTAAAAATAAAAAAGTGGGCATTAAGAGTTTAATTAAACTCTTAATGTATTTGTCTTTGAATGAGGAAACTGTGCATGCAGTAAATCAGAAACATGTCTAATTTACCAAATGGGATTAAGTTGTACTTCATAGGCTGAAACAAGGACCGATTGGACAATGGTGAAGATTGGAGGTCACTGAGATATTGTCGACATTGCACCCTTCAACCAAACAGGACTTGGCAGCTTAATTCTCTCAGTCCCAGCGATGCATGTAGCATATATCATTTTAATTTTCAGAAGACAGCTAGGCCATAGGCGAAACCACTGGTACACATTAACCAGAAGCAACACACACACACCCACACACACCCAGGAACCTTAACAAATAGAACGGAAATGTTTCTGCTTGAAAAATCTCCTTAAAATGTATTTTGCTCCAATATTTCTAGATCGCAACGACATCTGCATGCAGTACTTTGTGTTTCATGTTCTTACCATAAAACTTATCACGTTATAACGCCATACGTTTCCCGTTTTTACTATAAACTATTGCGCTATAATGTGATAGTTTATTGTAAGGTCCCCCTTTTTTTTATTTAGGTGACAGCGCTGCGCTTCTGTAATATACAAATAAAGCTGAAGTGAATTGAATAGTAATGATGAAGATGATTTGTTCTCACCAAGATTATATTTTTTTTTTTTTATTTCTAATTTTATTGTTTATTTTCAAATTTTTATACTAATTTCTTTTTGTGATCACATTATTTTTCCTGTAACAATCATCTTCAGAATCAGTGATGTAAAGACGCTCCTTATGGTGTGTTCGTGAACTCTGTCGGAATCTTTTCAGCGAAGGTCCAGAGTGTTCGTAACAAGCTGAATCTCTGTTCTTCCTCTGTGCAGATGCGTCCTATGTGGACCCACTGGGACCTCAGATGGAGAGACCAAAGACAGGCGCCAAGAAGCGCATTGATGATGATGACTTTGCAGACGAAGAGCTGGGGGATGACCTGCTGCCAGAGTAGACACATCAACCTCTTTCCTTCGCTGGATTAACACTTTTTTTTTTACTTCTGACACCTTTCACGAGGCAAGAGCACAGAGCTTCACCACATATGTAAATAGAACAGAATAGATATTTATCGTCTATCGACGTGGAAAATGAACTTCTGCTCACCAACACTGCTCTAAAACCATTACAGCCACAGTTGAATTGACAGGTTACAGCTTGACTAGATCATTCAGCTAGATTACTGTCAGTATGTCGGTATAGGAACAAGGAGGGAAATCTATTTATTGATTCAAGAATGTCTGCTACGCTAGCTGAGGATATGCCTCCTTTCATTCCCCTTGTTAGTATTGGGCTTTCTCTGAATGTCTGTTACATTATGGACCAAAAAAGCTGAGAATTTATCTGGCATATCAACCATATCAAGCGGTGAAAGGAATAGCTTTACAGCTCTGTATGCTATGTAACAAATAGGATGCACGCTATCATTTGTGGTTATTTTGTTAACAGACAAATTATTTAATTATTTCTTCATTTTTAAGTCCAAGCCCATGTGCAGAGCACTTTGACCAGTTTGAGTCCAGTTGGATGTGAAGATGGAGGGCTAATTCAACTCCTGACAGCATTTTCTAGTTGCTAAGTCTCATCTTAGCAGTTAGATTAACGTGTTTACATGTATTCTAAAAGTCTGACTGATAGAAACAGATTTGTCCACAGATGGGTCATGTTTGTGAAACATCAGGTCACTTTGCATAAAGAAACAGATCATCCTACAGTTTATTTCCTATTATCATTTATTTGATATTCTTCACTTTTTAAAGTGAAAAATATCTTTATACATGGATTGAACGCACAAATGTTTATTATTAGCTTGTTACATTGCAGTCTGATACAGTTTGGGCAATTTTAATGAGGCTTTGTTTCCAACACATTGGGGGAATAATAAAAAAAAAAGGTTCAAGTGTTTTTCTAAATTTCAACTAAACTGTGTTAAGTAAAAAATGCAGTAATTGGACACATTGCTCACTTGCCTTCCTGCTACCCAATGTGTTGGAGTTCAGATCCAAATAAATAAATATTTCTCACTATGTTGATAACTTTGAATGGACTGTGTGAGACTTGAGTCCTTCTGGAAAATCTCTCAACATGTTGTACCAAATGCTATCTAACCATTTCAGTTCCTGTGAATGAATATGAAAATATGTAATCTCATTTTTATTTATATTCTTTGCTCATCTTTTTACTGTTCGTTTTATAATTACAGATCTATTAAAGATAAATATTTTTTACAATTAAAGATAAGTTCATGTTTTTCTTCCTAATCTTAAGCAAAAGCAGGAATGTGTTGGACGTGACAGGAGGAGCATGGTCTGTGAAAAGGAAACACGACATTAAACAGTTAAAAAATATAATATCAACGTGTGATCGCTTGACCCAGACTCCATAGCTTCTTCATAAAACCAGGATAAACACGATAAGTTTTACAAAGCGGGATAGAGCTTATCTTGAGAGCGCAGCAGAATGTGGTGTGGGGTCAGGATCCAGCAGCAGAGCGCGCACAGCCAACAGTCTGGACTTCCCACTCGTGTGGAGAGCGCGTCTCTGAAACGCAGATTTTTTTTCCCCCTCCTTTGCTAAAAGTTTCCAACTTGAATTTATCCGTCAGTGCCTCAGATTGAATAGACTCCACCTGGATGGCGCATCACAGCGTCTCTGTGCGTCTAAACGCCTCCAACGGATTTTACGCACACGTTGTCGGTGAAAAGCGAACGGAACGCGCTCTTTATGGCATTTTTCTCGTCTTAAACAAAGACCAGCGGTTGTAAAACTTGCATATCTCCGAGTTGGCAATCATTATTCCTGCCGATTGAATTCTTTGTGCCAAAATGTTTCCCTGGCGGCGCGCCTCTCCCTCTCTTTCACCGTCAGGACTGTGGACTGTTTATGTGCCGCAGGATTCAAAACGTGGATCATAACTAAGGAAAGTAACCTGTTAGCGGTAAAAAAAAAAATTGTGATTATATAGCAGAGTGCGGCGTAGTGAACGCGCATTTTGGCACAGCACCGCAGCAAGTGAGGACGCAGCGATGCCGCGTCGGATCATCGTGCTGCAGCTGCTGCTCCTGGCAGTGCTGCTGCCGGTTTGGCCGGTAGGGGCAATCCGGGTTCGAAAGAAAGCCACCAGGACCCGGGGTTGTCTCGATCTGCCTGAGGAGATTTTGGAACAGATGTTCGGACGGCTCTCGGTGGGAGTGATGAGCGCTTTTCACCACGCCCTGCAGCTGGAGCCACAGGACAAACTCAACCTGACATGCCCGACCACCTCACCGGCCATGACCGACAGCAAGACCCGCCTCCCGGTCAACCTGCTCAGCATGTCCCCCTGGGCCTACAGGTATGAACAGGTGCAGCGTAAAGACTTGGATGGTTTTAACTCAGTCATGTAGTTTTTAATCCCTCTTTAGAATGATAGCTAATATTGTTGCTTTCAGACATGAAAAGTCTTCTGACCAGATAAACCTTTTGGATTTATCCTTTAACGCATCTGTATTAGTTGTAATGTTTTAATTGTAAGTTGTAGAATTTAAAATAAAGAAGTTTAGCCAAATCAGAAATGTAAAATCTAAGTAAATTTAAGTAACTTCACCAGTTAAAATATCGGGATTCATTGTATGTTTGGAACACACCGTAAAGAAATGGGTTTGTTTTTTGGTCTACCCTAAAATATTGTATTCTGAAGTTGATATGGATGGAAAAATCCTTATAATGATTTTGGGGTTTAACTGCATTAATTCTGAACAAAAAGGAACCTTGAAAATGTGGCCTTACAGATTGTTTGTCTTAATCTTTTACAGTGGACATAAGAAGTATATACACCCCTGTTAAAATGCCAGGTTTTTGTGATGTTAAAAAAGAGAGAGACTACAATAACTAATTTCCTGACCCACAATGATGGTGGCAGTATCATGCTTTGAGGTTGCTTTTCCTCAGCTCGAACTTGGGCTTTAGTCAGATGGAGGGATTTAGGAACACTTCCAAGTACCAGCCAGTTTTGGAACAAAACCCTGAAGTGTCTGCTAGAAAGCTAAGGCTGGAGAGGAATTTTAACTTTTAACATAATGACCCCAAGAAGACATCCAAATCAGTAAAATAACAGCTTCACCTGAAGAAAATGATCGTTTTGGAACGTTGCATCCGGAATCAAGACCCAAATCTGATAGAAAGTCTGTGGGGTGACCAGGAGATGGCTGTGCACAAGAGATTTCCTCACAATCTGACAGATTTGGAGCATGTTTGCAAGGAAGAGTGGTCAAGATGTCCCATGCTGATAAGACTCCTTCTGGGGTAGGAGTTTATCAGCATGCTGTGATTAAATGAAAAGGTGCTTCAACAAATTATTAGTTTAATGGTGCACTTATGCAACCAGCTTATTGTTTGATTTTTATTTTTCATTAGTTCCTCTAACAGATTTGTTTTGTTTTTTATTTGAATGCTACAAGCTATGGGTCATATTAAAAGGTGGGAAATTATTTATTGTGGTTTACTTTAACATCACTAAAACCTGCCATTTCAACAGGGGTGTGAATACTTATATCCATTAGATCATATAATTATGTCATGCTGATGGGCTTCACAGGAAGCGATCAGCTTGAAGAACTCAAAAATTTTTATGTCTTAAAAAAAAAAAATACAACCCTCATCTGCTAAATGTATTTTTCAGGATCTCCTACAACCCAACCAGATATCCCCGCTACATCCCAGAGGCCTACTGCCTGTGCAAAGGCTGTCTGATGGGACCGTACGGTGAGGAGAGCGACCAGTACCGCAGCACTCCGGTCTACGCTCCCTCCGTCATCCTCAAGAGAACGGGGTCCTGTATCAGTGGACGCCACTCGTACTCGGAGATCTACATTTCCATTGCTGTGGGATGCACCTGCATGCCAGTCCTGGAGAAGGAGCGTGATGGTCAGAATAGTAACCAGAGCCTGGAGAGAGGAGAGCCCAAAGCCAGGCAGCTATTCTCTGCAGGCAAGAATGTATGAAGGAAGCAGGACTTGAAGACTCTAGATAGGATTTCTGTACCTGATGGCACTGCAGATGTGCTGGTTTTTCCATTTCAGGAGATTTTTCACATGCATCTGTCCCTCAGTGGCTAATGGTTGAATATCTGGAAGAACTTACCAGTAAAACCCAATAAAGACCCCTGATAGCAGGGATCTCAATCTCTGGTCTTCAAGGGCCACCGTCCTGCAGGTTTTAGATGTTTCCCTGCTTTAACCCACCTGACTCAAATAAATGCATCATTGTGCAGAACTTATCAACAAGCTGTTGGATCCATTTTATTTTAATCAGGTGTGTTGGAACTGGGTCGTATCTGCAGGATAGAGGCCTTCAAGGAGTATGAGATCCCCGTTTTTGTCTACATTGATCAGATTTTTTTTTAACATGTTTCCTTTAATGCTGAAACTTTACAAAAATGTTTTTAATACAGCCGTAGGTAGACAGCGATGCTTGGTAAAATCTGACTTGGTAACCTAGATTGTGAAAATCAAATCAAATGGAACAAATTAATAGAATGCATCGCTTACAAATGTCCTGATCAATACTGCCACCTCCTGGTGTTCATGGAGGTACTTCTTTCCCTGGCTCCCATGTATCTAACCTGAAACCAGGATTTATGTTATTTAGAAGCACTTTTTTATGACGACATCTCTGTCGGCTCACTTTACACAGTAATTGTTACCGTTTCAATGCTTCCTCATGCAGAATCAAATGATTGTAAAAAGATGTTTTAATCTTAAGTGTGCCGTCACCATTCTGGCTGCCTAAAGGGATCATAATCTGCCCACGTCAACATTAATATATTAAAGATGACATTAGCATTACATCATCTGTAAAATCTTTGTAATTATGACAAAAACAACAACAAGTACAAGATGACTGAACTACAGACTTCTGTCTTCACCCGTCTGATGTCAAATAATCCAAATGTGAAATGCATTCAGTGTAAACTGGGATCTTTTATCTTCAAATCTTAAACCAGGAAAATTCAAAACAGCAACACAGATGTCTTGTTTTGATGGAAAAATGTCCAAAATCCCAAATAAGTCTAAGTCAAATTAGTTAAAAACAAGCTGCTAAATAATTGGTGCACACTTAACGATAAATTCCCACATCTCATTGTGAAGTTTCATTTGACAAAATGTCCAAAATTAAATGATCTCCAGTCTAGTATTGCATATAAAAAGCATCGCATTTTAAATCATTCAAACATATTTTCGATTGTTGTCCTGCTTTGCTGCATCGCTGCACTCGTCAGCAGCGTGCGACCGAAGCTGTAAAGCGTCTGTGATGTGCCGCCTTGTTGTCTCCTCGTCAAGACGACAGGCGGGAAGGATAGTTGACGAAACATCGGAACTCGTTGGATAAGTTTCTGTTGTGTTTGGGCAAAAAGCTGCAGATTTTTACATCCAGCAGTTCTTTAGCCAGATTCTCCATGATGGCTCCTGTAGAACAAACCGCACATAAAAACAGGACGTAAGCAAAGAAATAAAGTTTTTCCAACTTGATGAACTAAAAAGGGCAAAAACATTTATTTTATATCATCCTTCAGAAAAATGGAAAGCAACATTGCAGGACTTCTTCGTCTCACCTGTGCAAAGCAGTACTTTGCCTTTGCTCAGGTACTCGATGGTCTTGGCCACTTTGCTCAGACACTCTTCAGACAGGTAAGGCGGGTCGGCCAGGACGATGTCAAAACTCTGCGGAGCCACGTCAGAGGGAAGAGACAGCGGCTCGTTGTAGTCATAGAAGATGAATTCATCTCCATACGCGGCGAAGCGACGGTCGTACTCCAACACAACAGCAGACACCCGGTCTGAACCGTCCACCACCCCCTGCTTCAGCTTCTGGTACACACTGGGCGCGCTCAGGCACGCTATCCTGGGGGGGCAGAAAACATTGAGACACACAGAAACCTTTTATTATAAAATATATTTAATTTGGAACAAGTTGAGTTTTAAGTTGCTCCCCAGGAAGTTGAGTCAAAGTGATCCAGTCTTTATTTAAAAAGAACTAAAACTATTTATAACTAAAACAAATGAGCTAAGTGAACAAATGATCGCCTATGTTGATACAAGTTAACCCGTTTGGTTTCAGTATTTGTAAAAAAAAAAAAAACTTAAGTGGTTTAGACTTAGACTTAGACTTAGACAGACTTTTATTGTCATTCAGTATGCACAGAACGAAATTTCGTTGCCTTGGCTCAGCAA
>JAOXYM010000013.1:5802309-5812435 GCA_028567055.1 Leptatherina wallacei | reverse complement strand
GATGTAAACGATAAGTCCATGTGGAAAAAAAATCAAGTTACGCGAAGAGACACCCCCCCCCCCGCTTTAACAGGGTGAATCAATTATTCATTTTTCCATTAGACATGCTAAAGACAAAAATATGCGCGGCGTTTCAGTGAGAATGAAAATTATACTCAGTACATGCCAGAGAAATTGTGCTCATCAAGCAGAAGCCCAAGCTTCCGAATTCAAAAGAAAAATCCCCTCGCTGAGATGACAAGTGAATTTACAACCGTAACGGCGCAATCCACCCTTTGAGAGAAGAAAAAAGAAAGAAAGAAAAAAGGACGGACAGGCTGTGTGTGTGCTGTGTACATGCCTCCGGGATGAGTAATGTACATGGAGTGACTACAACATGTGGCTGTGGTTTGGTGGGTTTTTAAAGACATCACCTGCTACTATCTCAACCGTTCCAGCAGGCTCAAGAATAACTAATGCGACGCGTCAGTTTTCCACTGGAAAGATAAGACGTAGTGACAGAAAGACGGACAAGCCGCAACACACAAACACGTTGAGCTGACTGAGGAATCAGCCAGTGTAAACCACTGACCACAAGGGTTTAAATCAAATGCAAGTGAAGAAGTTCGCACACTCAAGGTTCTCAAATTTGCAGCCGCACAGACATGCAAGCGGACGGTAATATCTTTATTAGGACCAGACAACAGCTTGGAGATTTGACTGATCCTGTGGTGCGCTTTAAAGCACAAACACCACATTTCAAGTTTAATTTCCTGGGTTTTTTTTTGTTAAACACTCTGGTGTCTAGTGTTTCAAGTTTTAGTTTTTTATAGTGTGTGAATGATGAGGGAAGAACACTGCAAGAAAAATGCATCATTCTTCCCGTCGGGAGCTGTAATTCAGTCTGCACAGCTTTGTAAAACTACCCACAAACATGGGATCATCCCTTTTTAAACATCCAGAGAGGCTGAATTACATAAATCATCAAATCGTACAATAAAGAAGGCAAAAAGTTTCTGTATATTACCTGTATGGCCAGAAAATACTATTCATTTTGTTTCTGTATAATTTTTGCTTCCCACAATTAAATGTACACAACTGTTCCACATCCAGAAAGCAAAGCAGAACCAAATCAAGCCTCCCTAAACCCCTGCATGATGAAGATCACATTAGCCTTTCTCTCCGCCCAACAACATTGTATAACAATCTGTCAGTATTTATCATTTTAAATCTTCTATTTTCCTTTTGATGGGACAAAGTTTAGAATTTAAATTTGAGGAAAAAGTCTGATCATCACAAATAAATCAGAACAAACCTTCATATCTGTTTGTAAGACAATATGAGGAATATATGAAGCAACTCCAACTGTGCTCTCACATTTATGCTAACAATAAACACAATAGATGGACAGATTCAAAGCCTACATATAAAAACCTAGTATAAAAATTAAGAAAATGTGCATTTTATGAGTTATTTATTTCCTTTAATAATACCAACTGATGTTGTATTATACATTATTGGACAGTCTGCTTAGTCACCTTTACAACGAGGTAGAACTTGTAAGGATCGTGCTTCTGTGGAGTGAGCAGAACAGCTGAAAGTGTGAGTAGTGCGCCCCCACAAAAAGTGCCAAAACCCTCTGCAATGTTCTCCTGTGTCACTGCCAGGTGTGTGACAGTCACGGATGCATGAGTGGTACCTGATTAGCACCTAATTGATAGACAGACATATGAGAATGAGGTTCTGGAGCCGGTGATATCTCCAGAATCTGGGATCCAACTCCATCCTCCAGGATGACAACACTCTCCACAGACCCAGGATCATCACAGAGTTCTTCCTGAATCTGGAAGTGGAGAGGATGGACTGACCTCAACCCAACTGAACCCTTGTGGGATCAGATTGGACGCGTTGTACATGCTAGAGTGACGGACACAACCACACTGGTTGACCTTCAATAACTCCTGGTTGAGGAATGGGATGCCATCCCACAGCTAAATGTGGCCAGGCTGGAGAGCAGCACGAGGAGTGTATGGATCTTCTAAACACCACTGAGGTCCCCGACAATGTAAAGGGAGTGTAAAAATAGCCAATATGTGTTGTTTTTTTCCTTATAACTGGGAGAGAGCGAGATCATCCCATCCAAAAGTCAAGCTCCTCAGAAAAAATTCCAAGTGTAATTTTTTTTTTCTTATTCTATTTAAAAAACCTTTTCAGACAGTTCTTTAGTTCTTAAGAGATTAAAGAGACAATCACATTGAATTATTAACTGAGAAAACACATTTGAGTTGAGTCCATTATGGAGCAAGAGTGCAGTAATAAGAAACAGCCTAATGGCCTTAATCTAACTCAAGGGGGGAGGGGGATATCACATCAATGTGAAATGTTGTTGTTTTGTTGCTGCTACTGTGATTGGTATAGTTATCTGATATTCATCTTAAATGATGAATTAAATGTGGCAGTGAAAAGGCCCGAGGTAGAGCCGGAACGGTTGGTCTGCTCAGGGCTACTATAGTAACATGCCAGAGTGCCTTGTATGTAAAATGCTCTGAAAACAGATTCATGCATGCAAGCATTCGTATGGATGGGTAAGTCTTCAATGCACCATGCTGGGAGTTGTATTTGTTGGTCTGACATGTCTGCACATGGAGGTGAAACTGGATACCAATTTAAATGTTCTACTGTGTTCCAGGTGAATTTACTCTCCCACAGTAAGATACATTTTGATTCGGACACTTCTGTGGTAATTAACATGTCTTGGCTGTCTTTTGAACCCAATATTAAACATACAGCTGTTGTAGTTTGAAAGATATACTTAATTTATTTTGAGTATGTCATTCTAGACAGGAGGCAGAAGAAAATAGGCCTTGTGATAGCGAGGTTAAGTACTTAGCATTTTTTAAATAAATAGCATTGTTTTCTTTTTTTAAGAGATTTTTATTTTATCTGCTTGCAATATTTCACAACCATTACTTCATTTCCCCATTTGGGATGACTCTAAAACTTCACAACTGTGAGGTCTGGGGATCAGTTTGTCCAAAGTGCTTCTGTGATTTTGTGTTAAACTTTGCAACACCTCTGGTGTAGCATCTTAAGCCCTAACATGACATTTTCTGAACTCTGTAACAACGGCATCAGCATTCACTGACAACCACCAACCTGATATACTATTTTTGTGACCGTTTTAAATGACCAACAATCTGCTCATCCCAGTATTCTCAACATTATGCAAGCCTCAGCAACCTTCATTTTGGAGGATAGCGGATTAGCAAGCTTCTCCTCTATCCTCAATTCATTATCCCTGATCCTCGCTGAGGATGGTCCTCCTGCACGAGAAGACCGGCTGAGCGTCTGCCAGTGGCCGTGCGAAGACCGCAGCACTATGCTAAGGCGCGTGGTAGGGTTTAAGTGATACATCCTGCCAAAAGTCTGCCCTGCAGCCTCGCCATGTGAAATAACAGTCCAGGAATACCTCCTCTGCGACCTGCCCCCCCCTCCCATCCCATTTCCTTCTACTGTTTGGCCCCCCCATCTGTTTAGACAGCAGTTGCCATTAATTCTCCCTCAAGTGGATTAAAGCAATAATAAAGCAATTACGTAGCAATGCTCAATGCCAAGCTTTTCTTTGGAATCCAAGAGTAAAAACGTACGGATGAAAGCAGCGAGTTCATTGAAGTAAAATAAGAGGAATATTTTCTAAGTATAAAATGAACTGATTTCAGCCAGACTATTAAGATCTGCCAGAGAAGAGTGCCTGCAGAATCCTTAATGAACTCTACTCATTGAAAGAAATGGATTTAGTTTGAAAAAAAGTAGCTAATTTTAAATCTGACAGCTTAGAAAACACACGCGGCAACTGAGCATCCATCAGCGTTTCAAACAGCTGTTTACTCCCTCCCACTTTTGTTTAGACAGTAGTCGTTAAAGATTCTCCATGCAGGTCAGGGCCAAGGCAAACATCCAGCATCGGCTTACACACTCCTAATCCTAACCTTAACCTGAGGGCCACAACACCCAGTAACTGACCTCCGAGCAGCTAATGAGAAAACCGAGCCACACTATGACAAGTGTTGGTCTCTTCAGCACAAGCATAACTCCTTGTAGGGGCATTTTATTGTAGAAGTGGGTCTGTTTTCATAAAAATTTATGAAAAGAGAAGAAGAATTTCTCAAGTTTCAGGTTCATTTTCTGAGGCAGGAAGGGCTTTGCTTTTATATGAGCTGATACACCAGAAAATACACACATTCCTCTTTGGTGATAGAGTGGAAAACTGCTACATAAAAAGCACCACTTATAGCAATGCATCTGACAGATGAGTCTAAAGATTCCCTCACATACCGACGACATCTAAACTACATCACAAAGACCCAAATACAGAGGTTAATGCGGGATCGTTGAGGCAGCTGGGCTATCCGTCTGCTCTGGCAGCCATTTACAGCACCTGACTGCCGCCACGGCCTCAAAGGCCTGACGGCGACCCCGGCCAGAGTCAAGCCCAGTGTGGAGTGACACGGTGTGGTAGCAATGCCTGCGGAGCGTGTCTCCACTACATGACACCAGAGCTGAAGGGCCCGGGTTCAGATGGCGACGAGGACAGATTACCTGCATGCCGCTCAGTTCATAAAAGGGGGGCAGGCTTTTCGGAGGAGTCTTACAAGTCGATGGAAGAGTGTGCGTGCTTCTGTGAGAGGTGGCTGCTGTCAGCCATGCAATTAAGAAAAAGGGCCCCCGTGATATGCATACTTGCATCGTTTACTCGCATTGCACCGGCACAAAGCGTGCTGTGACACTTGAAGACAGGCGGCAACACTCATTCAGCCCCCCCCCCCCCCCCCCCCCCCCCCCCCCCAGCAGTCTTCATCAATCCGTTGTCCTTTTCAACAACTGTCCAGACACTTGAAGACTTCACACGCACAACAGTTTTGAAGGAGAGCGCCACTTGATGTAAGAAGTCATGAGCTATTTTTATGAGCTGAGACAGTAGACAACATTTATGACAACTCAACATCAGGAAAGCAGAGAACTACAGCTCTATTTGTTTGCAAAGAGCACCGTGAATAGCCATCACTGCATTTATAAATCAACCAGCCATTCTCACTTCAGTCATTAAAGTTTCATCAAGGGTTTAGCCATGTTCTTTTGTTTGCACACGCCCACATTTAATGCTCTAGACCAGGGGTGTCAAACTCATTTTTAGTTCAGGGGGCCAGAAACAACACAATTTAATCTCAAGTGAGCCGGACCAGTAAAACAACATAATGATCATCTATAAATAATGAAAACTCCTGATTTTCCCCTTTGATTTAGTGCAATAAGTACAAGTACATTAAGAGGTTTACATTGAATGAACCGTTCTTTTACAAAACATATTGTAAACTTGACATTTCTTGAGAAAAATAAGTGCTTTTCAACAATATTTGATCTCAGTTGATCATTTCCACATGAATTACAATTTACTAAATCACTAAACATTAACTCTCAGGCCTTCCAATGGTCCTCTTTTGTCTCTTGATTATTTTTTTTGCTGTGATTCTGGCAGTTTTTAAGCTAAGATGAAAATATTTGGCAAAGATGTGCATTCCATAAAGAATTTTGAAATCTCAGGATCAAACCTAAAAAATTTAACCTTGCACTTCGTAGACAATAAACTCCTCCAGAAGACTGTTTTGGTCTATTGACTTTCATTATAACCACTTATTTACATTCTACTATTGTAGTACAGAAATGTGAAATCCTGTTAATTTCTCTGCAATCCTCTCATTAAAAGACTAAATAAATAAACATACAAAAAAAAAATAAAAAAATCACCCCTAGATGTTGCCATTTTCTCATGTTTGCAGGAAATCATCGAGGAACATAATTTTCTTGTTTGAACTGATGAAATATAAGAGTCATTGTAGGCCAGAGGAATAAATAGCTTCAAATAGAACTGTTTTGGTTGTGTTCTGTGGATGTCAGCGGTTATTGTCTTTTCACATTTACCACATTCATCCTGTGTGCCAGATTTGGACCCTCTGGGGGGGGCCGGTTTTGGCCCCCGGGCCGTATGTTTGACCCCCTCTCAACTCATGAGGGAATTTGAGTTTCGTCTGCATTTAACCAAATTACTCAAAATAATATATTAAAAGATTATCTTAAAATTTCTGCAAATCTAGGTTAAAAAAAAAAAAAAAACACCTTTTAATTGAATAAATAGAAAATCCTGACTGGTTTATGCATACCTGACAAATCTAGGTACTTAGATCACAAAATTTCCCACCTTATTTGCCAACTAAGCTTTACAATTCCCACAATAGCCTCATTCAACCTGGGATATCACAGGACGTTTATTTACTCCCATATCAAAAAGTCAGCTGTTTTAACTTCAAACTTCAAGGTTCCTAACATGCACAACGATTCACAGTGACACCAAACACCAAAACAAAATTAAACTGTTGTCTAAAAATTGACTGCAATCACTCTTGGACTTAAAAGCGTGTCTTTGAGAACACACGCATTTTGAAGTGAGCGTGCCACACATACCAAGGGCAGCCTCGACAAGACAAGGCGGGGGGTGGTGCCCCGTTGGAATGATACAGGGACGGACACACAGACACCTCTTTGAAAATGATACATGGCTCTGGCTGGCTGCAAGCGCCACTCCAGATCCCCCTCAGACAGGCAGAGAGGATGCCTGGCTGTAGGGATTAAAGCCATAATGAACCCGACTGCACACACACACAAGCACGCGCCCTAAGTGCAGAAGTTTGCTCAACAATGCGACCAACTGCAAAGATAACATGGACACAAGAGATGAACTACAAAGTTAAAGTGACCAACAGATTTGCATTCCTGCCCATCACATATTTGTAGACACACACACACACACACACACACACACACACACACACACACACACACACACACACACACTGGAATAGTTACCAGAATATATAGGCCTGATTCTCAACTGTCTTTATCCGACATAAAACTACAAATCAATGAAAACCGAAACACCCATTAAAAAGGACACAAGATAAACGGTGAGGCTATTTTAAAAAATATTTTAAGGAGCAATAAAAAGGAAAGGTTTAGACCGAAAGGATATAATTGGGAGGCAAGAAGTTCCAGCTGAGGACCTGGTTGGCCAGAGCCAAGTAGCGCTGGAAGACACACGACATTTGGGCGTTGAGGTTTTCTCTGCGGCTGAACTCCTGCAGCACCTCCATGGTCAACATGAAGATCTGACGCAGGCCTTCCTCCTGAGGAGGCGGGCGGAAGGAAGAAGGGATGTAATGCAAAGTAAAGTGTGACGAGTAAAACGTGAAGGCGAGGTGTGAAACGAACCTGGAACAGGCGCTTGCAGTTGCCGTGAAACTCCATGCTGAGGCCGATGCTGCTGGTCTTACTGGAGCTGGAGAACTCGCTGAGCAGAGCGGTCAGGATGGAGCAGGCCAGGGTTTGCTGCAGAGAACAAGGTCATTGTGCATCACGCTGGAAAAAACAGCTAAATCAAGCTTTAAATGCTACAATTCTGATAAGAATTAAAGGAAACAAATGAAAAATCAAAGCTTTGTAAAAATATTTTTCTCTTTTTGAGGATTATTTCCCAGTGATGCTTCAAGGTCACGGTCAAAATGACATCAAATCAGTGAGCATACCACACCATTTCCTGATCAAAGTTTCTTGGAAAGGTATAGAAGTTAACCTAATGGTGAACATTGTTAGTATATAACACCGTTTTTGGAAAAGTTGAAACTCTTTCAACTGATTGAAAGATTAATGATCATAGGGGCATATCAGTGTTATTAGCAACAGCTGACCAATCAGTCGCTTAACTAGAAGATGTGAATGCAAACGTGTGTAGTCAGGCTCATCTTGTTGGAATAAAATGTCCTGCTTGGAAAACCTGCACCCTGACATTCACACGGACGTGACTCTCATGTCTGCCACCCACCTAAAAACTTCTGCAGACTGGTCACGTCCTCTCCCAGCAGGACAGCAGTGTGCCCTGCTAAGACTGCTTAGGAAGGACTAAAAAAACCATCAAGAGCCGGAGGGGCTCACCCAGCCTCCAATCCTCCAGATATTAATCTGATGGGATCTGATGGTATACGTGACAAGTGAGCTCAATCCAAAAGATCTTTTACAGAATACTCTCAGATTTTCTCAGCCCATTCCCCGACTGATGGATCAACTCAACATTAAGCAGGTGGTCGTAATGTTGAGGCTGACTAGTGTAAACATATTGCGGCATTTAACAACTAGTCATTAAATTAACAAATTGATAAAAAACTATTTTGAAACAAACTAATCAGCTGATTTAAGAGAAAATTGTTCTGGTTTTAAAATTATTTTCCCTATAAATGACTTGTTTCTTTAAGATTTAATTACAGGGAAACCTAAATAAACTATTTCAGCAACTCATTTTTTAAACATCTGACAGCAAACACCAAATCAAATTTTCCACTTTTGTGCATCAGAGACTTCCAGCGCCAGGTTCAACATTTAAACCCTCATTTGAGCACAATTTTCAGGATTGAGATCGGATTTTAGAAACAAAAGAAATAGCGCCATCTACTGGATTAAGACAGTACATGCATTTTAACGGAGACAAAACTGGCAGACATCTATTTACATAAGAATGAGACTAATATTTATGCTTTATGAAGCAAAGTTTTATCAGCATGTTGAGCCATAACAGTAGATCTGTTCAGTCTTTGTTTTATTTCAATGGACATATCTTGTACATCTCACACGGTAAAGAACATGAAACATTCAAAATATGCGATGAAAATTAACTTTGAACAGCTGATATGACTGCACGGGCAAATACAGCAGGATTGAATATTTAATTTTTTTGCTAAATGTACAAAAACACAAAAAGTGTTTTTCCCTGGCGGAGTCTTTTTTCAATCTTCAGACTGAACTCTCAGTTAGACCACATGCAGAATATATGAAGCCAGATAAAAACAACATGGTCCACCCAGACAGAAATACACTAAATATGGACAAATCTTAAATCCAGTAATACCGACAAGCCTTCCCATACCACTGTCCTCTTCCTGCCTCGTTTCTTATTACCTACAAATGGATTTTGGGGTAATAATTAGTGTTAATATACTTTTTGCCGGTTTGTTTAAGTTTCTTTTCACGGTTTTGATTTTATGGAAAGAATATACAAAAGAAAAAGGAAAACTTAAATTCTTAAAATGTTTAATTTCCAGCCGTGGCTATATTTAGGAAAGCTAAATGAAAAACAACAAGCCCATAGCCATCCACTGATGTCGATTACTATGCTGCCCCTGTACCATCTGCATATGATCACGACTGTGCTGCTGCCTTTTTACACCCTGGAAAAAAAAACTTTAACTAAAAGCTACAGTATTTTTCCCTTTTACTATTTTAAAGGTCATATTGATCATTTAATTGTAACTAAAATTCACTTGTTTAAATAAAAAAAGGAAAAAAATCCCCATGTTGTGTATACTGTGCAACAGTCAAAGGTGTACATCTATAATTCAGCTTTCTCTCACCACTGTGGGGTTCCCGCTGCTGATGAGCTGTCCGACCTCATGAAAGATGCTTTTGCAGCTGATGCTTTTGTCCAGAGAGCCTCTCTTCACAATGACAGCCACAGCCAACAGGATCTGCTCGCGGACATACTTCTGCAGACTGCAGGGGAAAACAAGAGGGAAACGTTTTAAAGGGTCATTGTCCTGATGAAGCGCAATGAAGTTTGGGAAGACTGAAAACAATAAGGGAAACATGAGTCAGCAGCAGTTTTTTCTTCGGATTCCTTTCATTTCCATCTTATTTACACAGCACCGATTCAAACAGAAAGTCATTTCCATGCCCTTCAGATTAACAAAAAAAAAACAATTTTTTCGGAGTGTACGCTCGTCAAGACCATAAAACCCTGTTATCTTTTCCCCTTTTTCCACTCAAATCAAACTAAACTAAACAAAAATCAACAAATATTGTTAAGAAACAGCTCAGTGTGGGCATCACTTCAGACTTGAATTTGTTACATCTCATAAAAACATGCAACAATGGATAAACTGAGAATACAAATTCAGCTTTCAGAGACCTGCAAAACATCCATCCATCCATTTTCTGTACCGCTTAATCCATGCAGGGTCGCGGGTGGGCTGGAGCCTATCCCAGCAAG
>JAOXYM010000013.1:5785443-5795574 GCA_028567055.1 Leptatherina wallacei | reverse complement strand
TGACTTAGAACATTGTAAGAGACTATTCCAAGGACTTATAAAAGTGATTTTTGCATAATATGTCTCCTTTAAAAAGCAGAACAGAATGCCTGCGAGCTTTACTGCATATTTTATTGGTCTCCATCTTTACTTCATAAGAAATATTTACCAAATAAATTGATACAGAAATTAGTGTCTAAAAATATCCAAAATGCATTAGAATGATATCAAATGATATCAAAATATCAGATTTTTTTTCCCGAGTTCATACAGGTAGAGTTTTTTTTTTTTAAGTATCCTGACCGTTAGAATTAGACTTTGTAAGATGTCCTAGTCTCACAACGCCTGGTTTCAATTTCTGAAATGAAGCTTATTCTCTGCTTTTTTCCTGGTTATTCTCAGGTTATGAACTGTCCAATAAAAATGCACAAACGTCCGATCACGAAAAAACAAAGATTTAGATTAGTGACTCAGGTTTTGTTGGTGTCAATAGGCTTCTTTGCATCAGCAAAGAAAGAAATGAAGTATCATGTTTAAGGTTTTTATCAGGTTTCATCCACATGGGAACGGTGCTGTGGGAGGCCAGAAACTCTCCCTTTTAAAAGTGGGTCTGAAAGTGAATAAATCTGAAAATAATGCCAACGTTTCTGTTCCGTGTTTACAACGTGTACGTATCTTTCCTGGACCGATGGCACCATAGTCCCACCTCTCCCTTAACCCACATCCACCCAACCCAACCAACAGCTACTACAATGGAGGATTACAGTGTAATCTTCTTCTCCACATGTTTGTTTACATCGTATGATTCTAATTTCCCTCTGGGATAACAAAAACATTTTTTTCATTTCATCAGTTTATGTACATGCAGTGTATTCTCTGTTTTTTTGTGTATTTCTGTGGCAGCATCACACTAAGACTTATAGGTCTGGCATATACTACAGCATTTTCAGTGGTTTTTATGTGGATACACACATTTCTTGAAACTTTTTAAAAATGAAATTGGTTCCATCTCCATGTGGATGCAATAATAATGCCCCCCCCCCCCTCCCCACACACACATACACACCATCCTGCTCAACAGACTTTGAACAAATAGCTCAATTCACTGATTACTAAAGCTCAAACACATTTGGACATAAGTTATCTTACCAGTTTACCAAAACATATCCATATCACAGTTATGTAATAAACACAAGTTCAAAGTGCAGACTCTCAGCTTTAATTTGAGGATTTCCACACACCCAAACTCATGAAGTTCTTTTGTTATTATCATTATCTTACATTAATTAAGCTATTATAAAAGGTATAGTTGACTCCATTTGCATTTAGGAGGTATTGCTATGAACCAATACGTTGAAACATGCCACTTTTGTGCTGCAAATAAAAAGCAGAGCCATAAGTGGAGAGGCCAAGAGGAAGGATAAAAAACTAACTCACAGCATGAAAAAGTCCTGGCAACCAAATATGTTTGAAGATTTCCTTTCCAATGATAAAGACAAATCTTTTTGTAACATCCAGCCACTTTCCACAAGAAAGGCATTCATCATAACCAAAGTCTACCACAAAGAAAAGACCTTACTGGAGAAAATACAGAAAAGCACAAGATGCAAATCATGCATATACCTTGGAAACATAGTGTCAGATAAGGGTTTGTCAGAGATGTCTTCAAAAAGCCCAACCAGTTCTGAAATAGCATTATTTTCACAGATGACAGTGAGATCGATCTGCAGCTAAATTATTCTAATAAACAAAACAAACAAAAAAAATCATAAAGAAGGCTTTAAATAATTAATCAGTAAAACATGGAGGCAGTGTGATAGCATGGCCTCCAGTGGGGCTAAGTCACTGGTGTGACAGAAGTAATCAGATGTAATTCATAGTGTATAGGGATATTGACTGGACGCTGCTTCACAATGTAGTTAATCAATGACCAAAAACATACGGTAAAAGCAAACCAATGAGTATTCCAAGGAAAAGAAGTGGAATATTCTGCGATACCCCTGTCATCTCATGATCAATCTGCATTTTACTTGCTGAAAACAAAACTAAAGCCAAGCAGATCCACAAAGAACTGAAGGTGATTCCGGTGAAGGCCTGACAATATCACAACACTTGAGACAGCACATTGAGGCAGTTACTGCTTGACAATATTTCTTTAAAGTGTAAGAAAATAAATATTAAATTTGTTAAAGTTATGTCCAATTTACACTTGAGCTCTCTTAAAAAAAAGGGGGGGAATGTATAGTAATGAACGCCCAAACTTTTTACAGGGCATTTTAGAGTTGTAATTAATCCACCTTTGCTAGTATTTGGACGAGGATTACTTCAAATTAAATGAAAGAGTGTAGACTTTAAGCTCATATTCACCAGATAACTGTATATCCATACATACGTGTAAACATACTGACAATGTGGAAAAAACTTCCTGCTACATCCCGGGTTAAGACACCTGCAGCTGTCTATAATGTGAAGCACTTTATGAAGACTATTTTCTTCCCTTTTCAACCAAAACAGGCAGGTTTTTTTTTATCATTCCGACACATTTAAAATGGTCAGTTTTAGTTGAAACCTCCTCAACAAGATGGTAAATAGCGAGAAAAAGCAGCGGCTAGCTAGTTTATCCAACACACTGACATGCACATGGTTAGCCACTTGCTCCTAGCCGGGTTTGTTGAGTCCTATTTGTTCAAATGGAGCGTGTTTTCAGAGGGAAGAGGCAAACACTTGATGCAAACGAGTGTTTAAAAGGAGCAACTAGATGAGCCCGAGCAGCAGACTGAGGGAAACAACCGTAAAACCGAGAGCACAGAGATGCTCCAACTGCGTCCAGAGTCCGAAAAAACTTGATTTAGCGGGTGAAAGCAGCAACACCGAAATCGTTTAAGTTTCTGGGGGAAATAGAGCCACATTGGGAACCGTCCGCATCGGACGTGATGTTCAAAGGTGTATAAGAAGGACCGAAAATGATAGCGAGGGGATTGTTGGAATAATGAGCGGGGTTTTTGCGGGATGGAGACGAGCGAGGCGCTGCGCCACGCATCGTTTACATACCGTCTCTCAACTGAGCACACTTAACAACAAAACCCGGGACGAAACAAACACCCACGAGAATCTCTAAACTACCAAACTCCGCTCGAGATAGGTTGAGAAACGTGTACCGTCCCCGTCGTGGATACAAAATAACGTTTAATTTCTCACCATTAAAACTTTGGCAGCGCTTTCCAGCTGTGTGATCACTTCTGGTGCACCGACCGCCGCCATCGTTGTCCCTCTCCAATGACGCGCCATGCGCTCTGCATTGTGGGATTACAGCGCTGCTGGTACCCGTCGGGGTTCAGCGTAAAGACCAGACAGGGGGGTTACGTAACAGCATAAAGACATGTTGCTAGTGTCAAACTCCAGTTCTGGTCTTGAAAGCTCTGCATGCCTCTGGAGAATAATTAAGAATCATTTAAAGAAGAAAATAATGACTTCTACCGACTTGAAAAATGTTTTGTAACTCTACTGAGTAAAGTATCAAGTACTTTATCAAAGTTAAAAAATGTTACCAAATAAAACTGAATCAGTTTTAAATGGCAGTGTTTGTGAGAAAGAAACATGATGTTCTCTGTTTCTTTTTGTTGCATCTGCATTAAAAGGCCAAAGATTAAAATAGTTCAGCAGGTCTAAAAGAGTACTTTTGCACCAATGCTGTGATTCTTACAGGGCTATTAACTGAGAATTCAGTATTTTGCAGTTTGGTGCAGTGTCTCCTGGAGGAAGTTAGAGCAAACTAGACAAGAGGAAGACTAAAGAATTGACAGACTGGATTTGAGGTTTTTGTGTATTAGTTGCAGTGGACATCCAGTGAGCCAAAATAGTTTGGGCTCATATGCAGCAAGTCAAAATAGCTTATTGACTTCATAGATGTAATTAATTAAAGGTGCATAGTGTAACTAAATCAAAGGTCAATGAAGACAAAATGTAATATAATTAAAAAAATGTTTCTAGTGGTATATAATCACTAAAATATTTTCATTCTCTTAGAATGACTCCTTTAACTCTACTTGCCATGGGTCCACATACATGGCAGCTGCCATATTTCTGCCACCATTTTTACTATGGTGTCTCTGAATGGCCAAACAACTGTGTGTGCGAAGTGAGAAGAACTCTCTGAGCTTTAAAACTGCAGTACCAGCTTTGTTTGGTAGGTGCTAGAGCCTGTTTGGCATAGTAAATGCCAACAAGGAGAAAGTACACATGTACACAATTTTGAAGCGGTTACCCGTAGTGCAGTCATCGCTGCACCTGAGGACACTGGACCAACTCGCAGATGAAAACATGTTTACGTTTGGAAGAAATTTGGCCACTGACTGCCACCATCCACTCATAACTGTGCTTGGCATTTATAGAAATTTCTATCCCCATCTTTAATACTAGATGTCAGTAATTCTACCACACTACTTAAAATCAACCTAAACATACTGGCTCATGTCCTGGAACTATTTTTTTACATATATTTTGCCTAAATTCACCACAATTATCTGGTTGAATGTGGCTAAATTGAACCATTTAACTTTGGCAACCACTATAGGGCCAGAGTCAGATCACTTCTGATATTTTATTGCCAGAACATAGCCTTGTGTTCACCGAGTCTTACTCAACCTGATTCATTAAATGCTTGGAAAAGCAATCCTGTCACTAACAACATATCACTTTATTTCCATTTTAAAATATTACTTTATTTCTTGCATATTGAAATCTTTCATAAAGCTAAAAAATGAGGCTATTAAACTATGGAATTTGATAATTAAATTTCATTTCACTTCAGTAACATAAGAATAACTAAAATTAACGCAAGGTTGTTTTTGTTTTTTTTAACAAGCAGACCTTTTAACAAGCAGACCTTTAAGTCTTTGTCTGATTAAAAAAAAAGATTTACAAACCTAATTACTGTATCTTACAAATACAACTCTGAATGAGTTACTCTGCAAGTCAAGTTGACAGAAATGCAATCCTACCCTTTCCAACTAAGTTTTTTTTTAACATGTGAACCAAAATGGTTTATGCCTATTTTGTAATTTGTAGTTAAAATCATAGTAATAACTAGTTTGGTGTAAAAGAGATACTGCGACATGTCATTTCATTCATTCAATACACTCGAGTCCAAGTTGGTTAATTTAATTTATACATACATTTTACACACCAGGACAGTGAAAGCATTTTTACAAATTCTCAGTTCATACATGAATGTAAAAAAAGAGATCTGTCCAAATTACATCATCTATAATACTGCGTATTCATGGGTTTTAACATTAGCAAAAGGGAAATTGAAAAAAAGAGAAAAGATACAAAAAATATGTATATCTGTATAAATATAAATTTAAGAGTAACAGACTTGTATCATACATTAAAAGAGCAAAGCAGAGGCTTCTTAGAGTAAAAATACAAAAATGAAAAAGATATACAAGTAAGTCTTGCCAGGAAATCAGATAAGAGGACATGAAGTCCATCAAAGATTGTCAGTCATCACTCTCTAGCCTCAGAAAACAGGAAACACATCCAGGAAACACCTCACATGCTCTTTGTGGCACTCACACTCTGCAGAGAGCTGCGGCTCTCGCTGTAAAGCTTTATTTCCCATGAAGAAGTCCATCCTGATTTAAGTGGATTGGAAAACAGTGAAAGAGAGGAAGACTGGGTTGAAGACAAAACTGAATGGAGGAAGAGTAACAGAGCAACGCCAGCCTCTTAACATCGGCGATGATGCTTTATGGGTGTGCAGAAGACAGCACGAGGACAAAATGCTGGCCGTGTTTACATGCAACATATCAGCTTTAGTCCAGTTTAAACCACCATTAATCACATTAATGACAAATGGAAATATAGGGTAATTTCCCAATGTGTTTACATTAGGGTTATGTGTGACCATCCAACAAATCTGCCAGTCTGTGATATGCAAGATTCAAGAATCTCCATCCAATCCAATTAAACAAGCAGCTTTATACATTTGAACAAGACCTGAGTTGCAACTTTGTACAGTGGCAAAAACCAGTTTTCCCTTTCCTAAAACAAAAAGTGACAACTAAAGAACAGAGTCTTAGAACATGTCCATGTTTCCATGGGACAAAAAAAAAAAGGGGGGGGGGGGGAGCCACCGTTGTCAGTATTTGATTCAAGGAGTTGTAGTTTGCCGAGTTATTAATTATGGACCTGAATAACAGGAAAGATTGTTGCATGTAAACACAGCCTGCATTAAAAACATCCTCTGTCAGCCTCCAGAGCAAGAATAACAGATAAAAGAGGTCTGCAGAAAAAGCAGGGGTTTTTAGAAAAAAAAAAGATTGTGCTGCTCATGATAGACAAGGCACATTTATAGAAAAATCTAAATCAAAAACATTGTCGAGCAAAACAAGGCAACCAAATAATCTTAACCACACATTTTCCATCACCCGGAGAATCACCTTAAAGAAAATCTGACCTGTTGACAACAACAGGAGTAAAATTCAGAATACTGCTGGAACAGTTTTGGTATCAATTTACCCAAAAAATATCAGTTTGACATAAGGAGGAGAAAAAAAAAAGAGCATTTACCGTTTGCTGATTGTCACTAAGCAAGAAGGGTAGCATTATCTGTAGAGCACAGAACATGGCACAACACCAGAGTCAAGCGACACTTTAACTTGTGGTTATTTTGGATAAATAAAAGAAAATGTACCAAGCTCTTTGAAATTTAACCTTTTGTAGTTTTGTAAGATAGAAAAAGCTACTCATTCTCCCCCCCCCACAATAACATTTCCTGAAGCCAACTTGCTTCGCTCTTCTTCTCCTTCTCCTAACTTTCATCTTCCCTGTTCCATCTCTGTCTGAACTGCACTCTGTCCCACTGCAGTCAGGGCCAGCCCGGCTTGCAGCAGGTGAAGAGTCCACCCCCCCCCCCTCAAAAAATTCTGCAAAATACCTGCCATCATCATCAACGCAGTCGTCTTCCTCGTCATTGAATGGCGACACGCACTATAACATTCAGCTAGAAAGGCACACAGCTCGCTACTTTCAAAACCCAAACACACTTAAGCCGACATTTCTTTAGACTGCAACAAAAACATGTAATAACAAATATTATAATAATAATAATGTAAATAATATTAACCACAATAATAAGCAGCATGTTGTAACTGAAAAGAGAAATAATTACATATATAAACCAATATATTTGTACATTTCAGAACTAAAAGGATATTAAGTGTTTAGAAAACTATATACATATAAATGTCATTTCTGTATTGCACATAGTCATACTATCACATGTTTGGCTGTTGTAAGGACATGTTGCTTTGTTTTCATTACTGCCTCCAGGAGATAAGAGGAGGCTGTTAAGCTGCTATGCAACTGCAGGACTGGTCTTTGCAACAAAAAAAAAAAAAAAAAAAAAAGCTGTACAATTGTGCATGTTGGTGGATATCTGTATGTATTAGAGGTTGGATTCTGTACAAACTCAAGCCTCATGAGATTTTTGACAGATTCAGGCCAGTGCAGATCTGGCTCCGACTTCTTGAATCAGTTTGCCTCATGGCATTCACCAGTTCTTTTTCTTAAAAAGAACAAAACATGAGGAATCATGCTGCCCGCCCCCCCTCAGTAAACAAAATCCAACTCGAAAAGTGAGAGCATTTCTTGAACAAATTCACTTCATGTCTGGGGGGGGAAAAAACAAAAAAACAGTGACACTGCTGGTTTTATGAAACATGGGCTCACATGCAGCAGTGGTTCAATTTTGAATCTTAAATAGAAATCTGCCTGATTTATTTTTTCTGGAGGGGGGGGGGTTGAGCTTTACAACAATCAGTATACAACATAAGGACATTTGTGTCTCATCTCTGAGCGATGAGACTCCATCTTATTAAAATTGGCACAAAATGAGGCAGTTGTAGACGTATAAAGATGGAGCAACTATAAATATTTCTGTTTGAAGCTGCAAAAAAAAAAAACAAGGGACACATTTTCTTTTAAAACAAAACATGGTTGCTAAACTACCATTTTCTCTGTGGGTGACAGCATCAGAGGAATCTTTTTTGTCAAATGTAAATAAAGCCAACGTGTTGAAACATCAATATGGACATTAAAATTGATGTGAAATCTAACACCCTTTTCACCCTTTATGACTGAACACGAGCTTTAACGAGTAAGCATGTGTATGAATGTGTCTTTGTAGCTTATTCTGCAGCAGCTGTGAAAGAGGCGCCGTCGACAAGTAAACCGGTTCAATACTTGAGTGTAAAGCAGCTCAGGTAGAAGCTCCGTCGCTCCTGTCAGAACGTCACCGCAGTGGCGTTTTGATCATCCGTAAGACCGAGGGTGGAAGGAATGGGACAAGAAACTGCTGGGAGAACATCTCCGTGAATATCAACCATCTCCTTTCAGCTCCTCCAGTTTCTGAGTCTGCCTCCGCTTCACCCTTGATGCAGTCAGCCGCGCGCAGAATGTCGTCTCTTGGTCCCGGATCGGAAGAGTTTTTGTACTGGAAGTCATTGTGGACACGTTACAGACTCCACAAGGTGGCGATGTTCAGCCATTTCGCTCCTGCAACTTTCTAATCACACATGCCAGATATGCAAAAACACGCACAGACACACCTGTGCAGTGCTTTAATCTGTACACACAGACACACACCTGAGAGGAGCGGTGGGAGGTGAATGATGAATGATGTCACAGTGTAGCTTTAGACATACACCGGCTCACATCCTTCCCCCTGCTCTCCCTCTTCCTCCTCGTCTTCCTCTTCGTCCTCCTCTTCCTCTTGCCCCTCCTCTTCCTCCTCCTCGTCTGGGCTCATGCTGGCGGCTCCGGTGATGCCCGGCGGCACCTCGCTGGCCTCGGGCGGCTTCGGGTAGCGGAAAGGGCAGCCGTTGTCATCGAAGAACCTGCGGAAAGTGAACTCGTAGAAGGCGTGTTCTGGGTGCTTTCCGTGCGGTGAGCAGAGCGTGTCCAAGGCCCGGGTGCTGTCGCCACTGTCGCTCCACGCCCCTGGAACGCCTTCCTCCTCCACCGGGTCAAAGTTGGACGTGTCCATCGGGTGAGCGATCTTAGGCCGGTAGGGTGCTGGCTGCTGTCGCAGGTTGCTGGAGAAGTCCACCTGGGAGAAGAAGGGGTGAGCCTTGATCTCGCCGGCGCCGTTGGCGCCCAGGCGGTCCTCTGCAGAGCAGCAGAGACGCCTGATGATGTCGACAGCTTCTGGGCTGAGTTTCACCTGCGCAGGCACCTGCAGTGTACTTTCCCAGTTAATGACCTGCAGGAGTACAGACACGCAGTACAGTTAAGTTGAGATAGGAAACAAAAATCTGAGAAGAATTGCTGGAAGTCAGTGTGTGACGTTTCCGATGTTTTCATTAACTTCTCTGGTTCTTCTGGTGCAGAACAAGGAGCTAAATTCAGACTACATGGGAGCCAGTGGAGGATTAATCCTGCAGCCAACTGATGATAAGCTCCTGCTAGTGACAGGCTGGCAGGGAAGTGGGAAATGTGAAGGCAGCTACTCATCTGATATAGGTGTCAACCTTTGTTTATCACTCAGGAAAACAGAGCAACAATCACCGAGTTTGGCTGAACATCATCCAAACTCAAAACAACCCAACAAAATTATATGCGCTCTTCTTGCATTCAGGTACATTTTTCAGAAAAATCTCAATCCTTTGCTTTCGCATTGTTGCTTTGAGAAGTGTAGGAAATGCCAGCATGCAGATGCTAACTGCAGATTAACTCACTCTGCATACTTTCAGTGTTTCTACCACGAGGGTCTCAGAAATGGAGAAGTTCAAATTACGGAGGGGTGAATCTTTTTTGAGCCAGTGCCCCCCCTTATCCACTGTCAAGGGGCCGCTACTGCTCTGCTCCCACCATTAAAATGTAGAAGTGTTTTTCCTGAACATCATCCTTAATGTTGCTTATTCTGTGTTACATCACATAAAACCCTTCAGTGAGGCTGATTACATGCAGTATGGACTATATATGAGATAGTGCTGAGAAGCACCAATCATAACATGTAGCACCAAAATAACACGGAGAAACTCAGCTGAAAGACTCTACTGAGCATTACCATCAGAATGAAACACAATTAAGACCACAACAATTAATAAAATGATAAAGTATGTCTTACTGTTGCCGTTTTGTGGTCAA
>JAOXYM010000013.1:5745481-5764049 GCA_028567055.1 Leptatherina wallacei | reverse complement strand
GTTTTATGAATCGATATTGAATTAATTTAACTTGAATCAATTTAAATCGATTAATCGATTTTTTAAACCCACCCCTAGTAAGCCTCCCTTCAGATCAAAGTTTGGATAAAAGGAAAGTGGGTGTATAGAATCAATAATATCCACAAATTGTTTTTTGATATATCCAAAATAAATTAATAAATAATCTGTACTAAAGATATTTATTAGTTTCTGGCTTTCAGGGGAAAATGACTAGAAATGTAGTTCCTCAACCACAAACATTGAAAGGATCATCTTTCCAGTAAATGCATTTCCCCACCAGCTCACTGAGTCAGCCCTTAAACGGTTTGAAAACCAAACACACACTAAACTGAGTTTCAATAACACATTCAGATGAAATACTCCTATATCTGTTCATTCAGTTGACTTACTGATAAAGTACTTCATACTCTGCTACCCTAGGTGATGACATGCATTAGTGTTCTTTCTACTGATCTATTCAAATCACAGAAACAATTGACAAACAGTTTAAGTGGCAGCAAATTAATACCATGCACATTTCGTTCATGTTGTAAATTTGACTATACTCTAGAAATAATATGCACGCTGTCCTCTTGTTGTTCTTCTCTGTCGCTTTTGGTTTCTTCTGTGACTCCCTGATCAAAGACTTCATCAGGAACTGTGGCGCTAAACGTCTGGGCTAGCTTTGAAGTGAATAAACATGCATGCAGGAGGGATTCAGCTTTTAGCTTGTCTGGATTTCTTAGTCCGAATTTTTGAAAAAAAATCTGATCTAGTACAATTTCAGTCAGTCAAACATGTTTTAGACAAACTAACAATCACGTCATGAGATTCAGACTGGCCAGTGCGTTTAGTGCATGCTTTCAGCTCCTATCCCAGGCAAACAGATGAAAGCTGATAGAAACAGAGAATAACCACAAGAGATAGCGTGCATCTTGTCCACAAAATAATACAGCAACACAGGAAATGCACATAGTAATAAAGACGTCAAAGTTGCAACTTAGAATTATAAAAAAATACCAGTCAGGTTAACTGAAAAAACCCAACACCAACAAGCTGAAAGGGAGCGTATCACCACCTATTGTAGCCAAGCTGAAAATACCTCGATCAATAAATCAATTCCTCTGCTGTCTCTGTGCTGTGGAACATGGAAAGTAGCCTGAATAAATATAGATTGAGCTATAATGAATGTAAACTTACCCAAAAACAAATATTCTGCTACAATTAACTCCTCAATAACACATTTTTTTAAAGATTTATTTTAGAAACTTAGCAAGGCGAAGCACATTTCCTACACAAGGCAACTTCTGTGTTGATAAAGAGCCTCCATATTTACCAAATAGAACTCTTGTCCTTAAATATGTCAAGCACCATGCTGCGCTCTCATCTGCACCTCCAAAAGTTAAAGGAAAAATAACATCCTTCACCCTTTCAGTTTCAAAAGCAAGAGCAACAGCCAGCTGTTTCCTTCCCTTCAAAACTTTGCAGTAGCTTTCATTATGGCAAGAAAAGGTGCTCTCAGTTGCTGCCTGGAGCATCCCCCCCCTCCAACCGGCCTTCTTACAATAATCAAGATGGTCTGTGAGTGTTTTAATTTGGACTGAGCCGGCCAGAGGAAGCTTACAAGGCAAAAATGGAAAACAGAGACAGTCAACTGCTTATAAGGACATCTATTTCTTGATTTACTTTAGTTAAAAAAGGTCCAAATGCAGTGACACAGTCAAACCTGAAATAGTATTTTCCAGGTCAACCAAAACCCCTTGGTAAAAGGACACTGAGGCAGACTGATAGCTTGACTTTCAGGCCAGCCAAGCAGTTGACAGGCTTCAGATACATTTGTGGATTTCCATAATGCCGGCAGGTATCGTCAATCTCCAGATACCAATCTGATTTATGACCAACACGGGCAAACTGGTAGATACAGTCACCCCCACGCAGGTTTAAACATGCAAAGATAACATTTTACTTTAATGGATTTAGTTTCGTTTGGAAACGTTTTGTTGGAATTTAACCAGAAAATTCTCCTGAAACATGAAAACTATGGATGTGCTGAAGCCATTTCCTGCACCAAAATGAATTATCTCAAACATCAAGACACTTTGTGTGTTAGTATCCCTACCGATAACTACGGGCATCATGAGAAGATGGATTGAATGATTTTTCTGTAGTCCATCTATTCCTAAATTAGTTTAACTTCCTATATGTACAAGAAGTGAGAATTGTATTGTTGGACAAAAGCAGCTTGACATCGCCACAGTTTAATGAATATGTGGGAGCGTGGGAGACGAAGAGCTAAACGAGAGATAGTCTTAGAAATATCCATATTTTCAGTGGCATTTATTAATTATCTGCCAACACAAAAAGTACATCAGCTGGTCAATTACTCTAAATTGTCAGAGACAGACACAAGGCTGGTGTTTGGGTTTGGGCGTAATAAAGCTAAACTAAAATGAGCTTTATAACGCCAAGTGCTAAAACACTCAACTAATTACTTGAAAAATTTTACTAATATAATACATCAAAACTAGTTAAAAATATCTATTTTGATTGAGTAAAGTGATGCCAAAAACTGGAAAAAACCAACATAAAGATGTTCTTCCAGTTCAGAAATGCATTTAAGTGGATGCAAATCTCTAAAACTAAATTAAAAAATGTAGGACAGGGGTATATTTAGGAAGAAAAATAAAGTCTTTGTAGCAGTCAAACAACAGTAAACCAGTTTGTTTTAGTGGGTCAAGTTGGGCTGAAGGCACACGAGATTTGCTTCTTTCTCACAGCAAACAGTAAATGATGCTCTTGCATAACGCAGAACAGAATTCCACTAACCAGAGGGGCTACTGTGTTTTTCAGTTGTGGAAAATTAAGAATGCCATTTAAAAAGACAAATATTTAAGCCTGCATTTACAAGGGGGGAAAACAGGACAGATGTTTGTCTGACAGACTAAAAGGCAAAGACACTTCATTTAATTATAGTCTGTGTACAGAAATCAAAAACAGAAATCATATTGTAGCGATGATTTCACCCATATCGCCCTGAGCTGCAACCAAAACATAAAAAAGCTCTTTAATACAGTTTCACCAGCCTCCTCCCTGGCAGCCTCCATCCCTTTGGGCTATTTCGAAGAAAGACACAGCTCTCACTGTGCTGACAAACTCTGTACAGACAAAAAAAACAAAAACAAACATATTTTCTCTCTGTTTCTTTTTAAATATAGCTGGGTGGCTGGGTGATGTGGGGCAAGGCTGCATAAATGTTTCCCCATCTCTGGGATCTCTTGCCTCCATTCCTGCGATGCTTCAGGCGCCGTGTCCGAGCAATGAGCATTCCATTCCACAAGTAACTACAAGTAAAATACCGCCGCTGAATCACGGGACAGTCTGTGCTGACCAAAATAAACCAAAAAACAAGATGTATATAGAGATCTGTGTCTGAATATAAGCTGTAGGATGGGTGTTGCTGGCCTAAAGACTATATGACTTGTGTCAACTATCCAAGAAAGCACAACTTATTCACACATCGACACACAGTTTCGTACTTAACACCGACTAATACATTCCTAACCTTTATGTCTATTTGAAATCAGATTCAGCACCAGATGGCAGTCAACCATAAAACTGGCAAAAACTAAAAGAGTACTTACCCTTCATACAGAGGAAATATCAGCCTTAATGAGTCACTAATTTTGACAATGAATATTTCAATCTTAACTTCTTTTTATAAAATAAACTCAACAAGCAGGTGTCCACTTTTATTAAATCGATATTTGCATAAAACACAACAACATTTAACATAAAACCTCATTTCAGTGGCGAAATAAGGTCACTTTCACAGGAAACTAGTCAAATAAAATCAGCAAAATTTTAAAAAAGGTTTCAGGAAAAAACAAAAGCTCAACCCAATGTCAAAACCAGTGGATAACTTTCACCTGCAGTTCCCATAACAACCACTAGGTGTTGCATCCAAGAGCAGGTATTTGGCTTTAAATAACTTTAAATTCTACACAGAATATTCAGTAATATGTACCGCTTTCAGAATAAGATGAGATCACATCTAGTTTGATCGATTAGAAAGAAATGTGATGCATCTTGCAGAGTAGGAGGGAAAACACAACTTTCTAACAAGCAAAGGTGGTGTAGTCTGCACGAGTTGTGCAAAGGCAACAGCTGGAGGTTCCTGCAGCTGCGACAGTGCATGACAGACAGACGACTTTGCTTCCTTTCAGCAAGTCAATGCAATGTTTTATTTATTTCTTGCAATGTGATTTGCGATTCTCCAGCTGTCGTTAAGATTTTTAACCAGTAAAGACATCTAAAAAGTATACCTGCATGCCTCTGTGAAGTAAGCCGTGCACCTCGCTCCATACATCAAATTCAACTCGTGCCTTGGTGCAGCAGAAGTGCCAGCGCATACGTCCTATCCCCTCATTTCACCAAGCTTTGCAATAAAATACAACAAACTCAGCGGAAATGGCCACAGCTGAGATCTGCTTAGCATGTACACTGCAGTCATTCCTGTTAGGATACCTTTAAACTCCCTGATGGTATGAAATTCAGCTGTGTGGAGCCTGACAACACATCGCTGGGGGAGCTCAAACACCTGAACTGATGTGATGAACAAATGCTCAATTAAACAAAAGTGTTTCTTGAGTAAGAGTGTTTGAGAATAGTAGTGGCACTCCTGAATGAAACACACAACTGAGTAAAACAAGCCAATTCAAATCCGATGAGTCCATTTTATCTTAATGTATTCAGATAGTACTTAAAAAATTATTCCAGAGTATTTACAGAATATTTCATTATTGCACATTTAGAAATAGAGGTGAGCGAAAGTCTTGCTGTAAAACTTCTAATTAAATCACTGGAATAAATGGAGGAGGGTATGATCACTGGATAGTGTCTGGTCGCCTTTAAAAGGCACTCAAGGAGTTTAATGATAAAAAAAAAAATACTGCAATTATTTTAAAGTCGGACCAAAAGATGAGGTCTAAAACTGAGTATTTGCTTTATAATCTTTTAGAACAGTTAGAAAACTGTGTCTTTGTTGGTTGTAAGTTCTTGCCCGTGGGCCCCTGGACATGGAAACGTGTGGAAACCCCTGTTTTAACGCTCTGTGGCCTTCCTCACTGTACCCCAGGCAGGGCTGGGGGCTGAGAGCAGCAACACATTCCTATGCAGGGGGGAAAAATGGAGGCAGTCCCGTTCACCCGCAAATAGACTTAAAACTGAGAGAGGTGGAGGAAAAAAAGTTTCATTCTCTATATACCTTCATTGTAACATATCCGTTGCGAAACATTTTCCTCAGCAACAAGTCGTGGAAATAAGTCACACCACCACTCCCCTCCCCAAAAAAAGTAACTCAACTTACCATGTGATAGAAGTAGCAACGAATAACTCAAGATTGGGAAGTAAATCCCGACAAACTGTAACTTTTAATGTCCGTTCCTCGGCTTCAGAGCGCACAGACGTGACAGAAGAGCTCAGCAAAGACGGCGCAACTGGGTAAATATGATGAAATGAGCCTCCATTTTCTCCCCAAACTCCAGGCAGGATCAGAAATGCAGCACAAAGTTGGACACTCGCTGCATTGTTAACATTCCACAGGTCACGTGACGGACCGACGCACGTCAGCACGGACTCAAAGATCGTCTATTTAGACAGGATTCGCTCTGTGGCTTCTCTCTCTTTTTTAAATGAGTGTAATGTAAATGCTTGATTTTAGTGTAAATTTGAACCTGGTCAAAATTTTTAAAGTTGAGTCTTTGTGATGCATTATTTTACAATTCTACAATTCAGTCTGACTATATATTACTGCAAATGTTTGAGATACACAGGATCGTATTTGAATATGAATATCTTTTTAAAATATATTTGAAGGGGATCTAGCTGATTTTGATATGTGGAGTTTTAAATAAAATACTTTACAAATAGTACAGTAGAAAACAAAAATTACACATTAAAAGTCAGAAAATGAACATCATACACAATTTCTCTAAATCCAAATATATGACCCAACTCTGAAAAGGATTTTTGAGCATCGAGATTTTCTCTTGAGGGATTCATGGGGCTGTCAACTTTTTGATCAGTATTTAAAAAATAAAAATAAAAGATTCTAAAGACTGAATTTAAAAAGAAGAGGAGTAACACATCTTCTTTTCCCCTGCTCTCTGATCCCACATACTCAAGGTGGAGCCTCCTCCATAGCATTTTTTCTCCCCTTTCATAAATGAAAAGATATCAGTAGATTTCATTACTCAGTTACTCCTTTCTGGAATCGGAATAACTCTTTAACAATCAAATACAAAGAGTCAGTGTTAGATAAAAAAAAGAAAATCAATCACCAAAGTCACAGTAGATATAACAGAGTCAAATAGAAAGAGACGATGGCACAAACGGCACAAAACTAAAATGTTTCAAGTATTGAGGAAGCAGCAAAGGGATGTTGCATTTCCCAAACTTACATTACTCAGTTATGGAATCCATAATTAAGGACAAACTGTAGCATAAAGACAAACAGCATGGTGGTGTAAGAGAACAGACAATAACCTGAACCAGACACTCTGCATGTATTACAGTAGTCTTCACCAAAAAGCTCTTCTTTTTATTTCTAGAAAGGTGAAACATTACATATCAACTGTGTTTTTGTTTTTGTTGCAAGTATCCTAAACTTAAATTCCTCGTCTTTCATTTTGTTTATGTGGAAACAAAACGAAAAATGGTGCTCGTGTTGGAATACAACAGATTTAACCAACGTTGACATCACAAATATATTCCAATAACACAGGCATTTGGTTTCATGTGATAACAATCCCATAGTAGACCAGAGTTGTTGCTTTCAGAGGGAGACATTTTTCCATTCAGAAAAGTGTTTTCCTCCACTTTTCAACCATAAAGCAGCAGTTTGCAGATATCAGTGTGGTGAGTCAACGAGGAAAGGAGCCATAACTATTCATCAAAAACACATGCACCAAAGAAGAAACACATCAACTACATTACTGCTGATTAATGACATGATTCTGACTGAAAGACCTACATGAGATAACAACATTCGACTGGAAAACAGAAATGTCACCTTGACAGATAAAAAGGCATCCCAGGTGGAAGGGGGTGGGGGGGTGCATAGGTTACAAGTCAACAGGAATATAACTGCTCAGAAAGGACGTACAGACAGACATCTTTGGGTGTGCCGGAGACCAGAAGGCACATTTTGAACTCAATGCTGGTTATGAGTACGAAGCAACACCTGTAAAAACTCACAACCTGAACTCAAAGAGTTTGTTTATAGGAGCAACCATCACATCACATGAAAGACCTTTTCCAATTCATTTTAGACCAAAACACAAGTCACACGAGTCACAGTGTCTTGCATGACTAAAATTGCTTGTTTTTCTTCAGATCTATTCACATAAATTGGGGAAAGTTTAAATATGAAGAAAGCTCTGTGGGTTACATGAGATGCGTTTCATTTGAGTGCTGACTCCTTATCTCCGTTTGGTTCACATACAAAACCAGAGGGAGGGTCTAAAGCATATAATAAGGTGAGAAAAATGAATACCTGTAGGAAACGCAGGCACATTTGTAAAAGCTTCATAAACTAAGGCACTGGCAATGCAGGACAACAAAAGATAAACTTAAAAAAAAAGGGTGTTTTCTACGTGCATTCTAGCTTAATTAAGAAAATATCTAAAATGCACAAACATAAATGAGAAAATTTCCAGGAAGTGGACTGTCACTAACTGTTGTATGTACTCATGGTCCAAACCAGTTAATGCTCATTATTAAAGAACACACTGAACAAAACCAATGCTGATTAATCAGTCACACATTAGACACTGATTCTCTGCTGTAGCTCATGTGTTTGGCTGGAAAAAGTGTTAATAAAATTAACAAATCAGTGTTGGCTCAGGTAAAAAAAACAAAAAACAAAAAAAAACCATTCAGAACAAGCTTGATTGTGCCTTTGAGAAATAATCCCTTTCAAACACTGCTTTAATTACTCAGGAATAACAAATTTGGTAAACTAATGCCTATATATGACATTTTTTTCTTTGACTTGCTCCCTGTGATGGTGTGTGTAAGGAATTATAATCAAGGGAAATAAAGTTTGAGATAATATTCAAATATTTTCTCACCCGAAAGCTTCATTTTAAACGAGAAGGCTTAACCATTATGACAAAAAAATGCTGGAATACTTCAAAGAAAAAGATGTTTTCAGCTTGTGTTGGACACTTCTGGTTCCTTTTCCAATTCAGCTTTCAGCAGGGAGAGGTTTTAATCTTTGAAGAAGTAATCAACACCAGCAAAGCGCTGCTGTACAGGGCAACTGGAATCCTCGTCCAGAATATTGTTGAAATATGTCGGGAATGAAAGTGCCAGAGCACAACGGATAAATTAATACCAGACTCTAGCCATAAAGGTAGTAAATTGGCCTGTGGTAGGTCTGTCTGTGCCAATCATCCCACCAGGGCTGTGCTCTATTATTATAAAATCTACCCAGCAGACATAGAAGTTGAATTTGTCAAGAAATGTTAAATGAATCCTGTAAAAACACACCATCAACAACAATGGGTTAACCAAGACTCTTCATAGAGGGAAGACATGCCATACATCTTAATACTGCATGTGCTGATCCTGCTTTCCAAGCTGATTTATTCTCTTTTCTGCAACAGAAATAGGATGTTATCAGTTTTATTACACTGCAGTTGTGTTTGTTGGAAATGGAAAAATTCAGCATTCACAAAAAGAGCAATGAAAAGACATCTCCTTGCCACCCAAAACCTCATAACTAAATTCTTTGCGAATCTACCATTCTTTATGAGTTGAGTTGCATAACTTAGCGACCATGCATCTCAGAAACAAGGCCTCCGCGTTGGGAAGGATTGCTGCTATAGCCTAGATTAAAAATACCTAGATAATGGAGAGGGAAAGAAATTAGAGTGGGTATGTGCATTGAATTCTGTAGTGTTGACATGTGGATATAGAGGAAGTCCATGGAATAAAATCCAAAGCACTACAAGGAAGTAGAAGAGCATTAAGAAGCACTAATCACTCAAGTGGAGCAGCAGAGATGCACAGGTTGTTTAAGGCACAAGCAACTTGCACGATCTTATCAAAGATTGAGAGGTTCGACGTGCGCTCGGAAGTTGTGGTGAACGGGCTCTCGACGGGGCCCGTGAGCATGGCGTACCTCTTCTTCACCATGGAGATTACCCTCTCCACATGCCTCTGCACATTCACTGTCTCAGAGTCTGTATCAGCGAGCGGCGAGCCCTCTGATCTCCCGCACGACTCTTCCTGGCAGCTGCCAGCTATTTTAAACAGGGCTCCCCGCGCCGCCACAGACTCACCAATATCCAGGTCCCGAGTCGCCAACACGACGTCACCCGGGAGAAGTTTGCACAGAAATCCGCAACCCTCAGCCAGACTCTTGTCACTTGCGTTTCCCAGCACGCCCCTGGAGACGAAGGTGACAACGCCTTGCGGAGCCACACCAATCAGATACTTCAACACATTATAACTTGACCCCTGAGAGCTTGGAAGCATCTGCTGCTGTTGTTGTTGCTGCTGGTTGCCCTGGGAAACCGCCTCCTCAAAAGGCACTGTGAAACAGTCTATGATGACAGCGCAGTCTGGGTGGGAGCTGCACAAAGCTGCTGGGAGATTTTTGCGGAGCTCAGCTCTAGAAGGCCAGAAGACAGCTGTCGGCACCAGAGTGGAAGACATGATGTTGATCATCTGATGGACCGTTCTGGTTACCGTGCCGACTTTGACTCCAAAACGGTAGGCGAGGTCTTGATTGCGGAGGTCTAGGCGAAGGCGCATTAGTGTCATCAGAAGCTGCTGGAACTTTGAGAGCTTCACGTTCCTCATTCTGTCCATGTGCGGCGCCAGCAGCCACATGACCGTCTCTAAGACAAAGAAGTTGGGTAAACCAGTGTAAAACTTGACCTTCTCTGCGTCGTTCCTCAGAGAGTTCTCCGAAAGGGACATTTTCTCCACAGACTCCCTGAGAGCCTGGTTCTCCTTCTTCAGTGCTTTCAGAATGTCATCAAAGTTAACAGACACGTCAGATGTCTGAGCAAACTTTCCCTTCTTACAGTCACTCACAGATTCTTCGTCACTGTCGTCATCTTCGTCAGCGCTAAGGGAAGATGACGCGCTCTCCTCCGCGACGGCTTCCGGCTCCCTCGCCCCCGGAAGCTCTTCCTGACACGGATCATCCGAAGCTGACCTGCCCTGGCCCTGGAGGAACAGCAAGGCGTTGGCCGCCTCCACGTGGGCCTCCTGCTTGTCCGGGACCTCTAAGGCACCTGGCTCCTTCATCTTTGGGGATAAGGGAACTGCGGTGAACACAGAAGGAACATAATCTGGCGAACGCGGATTCTTCACCTGTTTACCTGCATGTGGAAAATAAGGAGAATAAAGAAATCCTAACATCTGATGTTAGACACTTTTCTCAGTGAAGTTTAAGGACAAACAACAAAATGTTTCTCCATCAAAGTATTCTTTTCTTTTTTTTTTAAAAAAGAGGAAAGCAGCTTTATTCTTGTTAAAACAGCTAAAGTGTTTTGAGATGCGGTTCAACATTTACTTAGCAACGCCTCTTGTGAATAGGCTTGTTTGCATGTTCCCCCCTGTGAATGCGTGGATTCTCTCCGGGTACTCCGGCTTCCTCCCACAGTCCAAAGACATGCGTGATGGGTTAAATGGTTACTCTAAAATTCCCCCTAGGAGTGTGTGTGAGTGGTTGTTTGTCGCTGTTGGCCCTGTGATAGACTGGCGACTTGTCCAGGGTGTACCCTGCCTCTTGCCTGCTAATTGCTGGGATACCCCCCCTACAGAAATTGAATGAATGATATGTATTTCTGACTTCTTTTGATGGCACAAAGATATTTATCATGTACATTACTGGAACTATCAGAATAAGAAAAAGGCTCTTCCAGTCGTAGGTGAATCCCTAAGTTCAAGGAGCAGAAATCTGGTGTTAATCTTACCAGGTAAAACAACAAAATGAAAATTCTGGGGCATACTAATGGATTTCATACAACTGTTTCACAGTTATTCGTTTATTTTCATGGGCACTTTGGCAGATGTTTCCAAACGTGAGGATAACACATGTTGATGTTTGGGATGTGATTTTGTGGCATCCTTCAGACTGTGACACTATAAACTAAAACTGTAAACCATTGCAGGGTGAGTTTTAAGAAAGTATATAGAATTGACAGTCTGTATATAGTCTCTAATACTTAGATACATAAAATGTAACTTCATACACACTATAAAGTTGTCTTTTTGTGAATATAGAAAGCATACTACAGATCATGAAACGTCATTATAGCTAAAATTCCTATTTGTGTATCAGAAATTGGGGCTGCACCGGATCAAAACTACCACTGGGGTACTCCAGAGTTGAGCTGAATTCATACCTGAGATGAAGTGACTACTACACAGCCGACTGCCGTCGTTAGGCACCCAGCCCTCTCGGTTCACGGCCGCTATCCACCGCTGCTTCCTGTCGGGGTCTCGGGGGAACCGGTAGAAAGATAAGGTGGTGCCGGGCGTCCTTCTGTTCCTACAGCCTGCTACCACACATGTGTGAACCATAGTAAGGCCACAGAGACGCGTGGGAGGTGTGTGCGGCTGTTTGTTGTGTGTTTTGACTCCCAAAATGGTGGCCGACTAGAGGATGTCAGGGGAAAAAAAGAAAAAGAAAAAACAGAATCAACGGTCGTTTGCATTTGTCGATCTGATTGGACCGTCTCAGGGTGACGTCACCGAAATCAGCTTATTATCGCAGTGCTGCTACAGAATTAGTAGATAAAACATTTGCTAGATTTTAAAAATACAAACACTTAACACGTGGCTTTAGAAAAAAAAACGTTTTGTAAGCACAATGCAGACTTGTGTTAAAAAGACCGTCCTATATCTTTTGAAAGAAGTTAATAATAAACTAATGAATAAAAAAAAAAATTAAATTCTATTCGGCTCCAAAATCACAATAAAGTCATTTCATTTTAATCCAATTAAATCTACAATAGTCCAGATAGCACCAGAACTCATCTGGAACTTTATCCCATATATTTGGGAAGATGGAATGACTACAATTTGTTTTACAATGTGACCACAATTAATCTCAACTACCAAAACCATCTCATTTTCATCAACAAGCTCTTAGGAGCCAAAATTTTTCTTTCTTTTCTTTTTTTTTTTTTACATCTACCTCATAAATATATCATAATAGAACAAGTAACACAACCAAAAACAATAGAACCTTGTCTTTACAAAAAAATATATATACACAAGTAAAAATATTGCTTTCTGAATAATTTCTTAGGTCTTAAAACTTCCATTTCCAATAAAGAATCCCAATATGTTGATAAACCAACCTGATGCAATCATAAAACTGATTCACTGACGATATGAAAGAGACTAGCAACAAGAATCAGGTGCACATTTGTTTATTCGAGGAATAATGTCAAAAAGGAAAAAAAAAATAAAATTCTAATGGACCAATCGGAAATTTACTAAACAGTTAAAAGAAAATGTCTTCAAGAGGAAAATCTGTGCGGAATTTTTTCCAACATAAATTTGGAATCAAAATGGCTTCTTAAATTAACTTTCTAAATGTCAATTCTCTTTGTGACTTGGAAAAAGAAAAACATTAAACATTTCATGAATGTCAACATTCCCTTGGATTATGGCTGAAACAGGAAAATATTAGGACGTCCCAAAGAAGATGGAGGAATATACAACAAGAACCAAGCACTTAAATCTATGTGGATTATTAACTTGTGAAATCTTTTGTAAGTTTAGAATAGAAGTTAAAAAATATGTGAAGTATATGAACAATAAACAACAAAAAGTGCATCCAAACATACAGATGAATATTTCAGAAGACAGATTGATGCTTTGATACAAAGTAAAATAGAATTTTCATGCTACTGCTTCCTTTTCTATGAATGAAATTCTGTCATCAGCTATTGTTTCCAGAATTTCGACACTTAAAATTTGAATTCTTTTTCCAATTACTGAAAAATGTGGCAGTAACATTTTTCCAGGGTTGAATTGAATTCATGCTGTTCATGTCACATGGGAGATCATTTATGATGCCAACTCTTGTTACTGCAACAAGAATGTGTTTAATTGAAGAAGTTTAAAAAGAACAAAACTGTAAAAAGAAAAAAAAAAGTAGCTACTGTGTAATTTACATGAAATTTACCACAATTGTTCAAAATATGAGGGGAAAAGAAAAGCTAACAGGAGCTTGTATGGAGTTAAATATGAGTAACTCAAGAAAAGTTACAACAGTGTACAAAAAGGAATTCCCATGAAATTCTTTTTTCACTTTGCCACCACAAAATATTTCAGTTTCATGATTTCCAAATGTAAGAATTGTTCCCCCGTTTATTTAAAACAGCTGAAGAGCAGTTGTATGAGCTACTACCAGTCCCGTCTCTCCTTCCAAAGAAACATTTGATTTGCAGTGACAGGTTTTAGTTGAGATTCAAGGCCTGAAACCAGCAGAAGCGGTCAAATTAATAATGACATGCATACTTCCTGAATCGTCATACAAAGCACAATTTAAACTTTTAGTACAATAAACTTTATAACTGAAGCTTTATTTTTGCGAAACATCTCCTTTACTCCTCTAAAAAAAAACTCATATTTTATTGAATTTTACCCATTAAATCAAAAGAATAAACGCCTCATAGCACTGGAACCATTTACAGTCTATTTACATTATAGATACAGGCTATCATAAGTCCAGCAACCTTTAGCTGTGTGTGATCAGTTTATATGCAGCAGTGCCTAAAACTCCGTCTACTTGCTTCAGCCTCTTCAGCTCCTGTAGACACAGGATGTATACGGGGGCCATGGTCCCCACGTTGATGATCTTCCGCAGCCCCTCTGTGGTCAACTCTTTCCTTTCTCCTGCAGAGGGCAGCACAGAACAGGAATTAACCCCATGAAGCAGCTTGTAATTTCAGCAAGTGTCCTTTGTCTCAACATTCTGGATATTTTACTTGTTTAAAAGATATCTGGTAAACATCACTAAAATACAAAATAGCTATATCAGTAAAACCAGAAATGCTAAGAAGTGCTTTGTATCTATATCTGTGCTGTACTGGCTGAGTTTGGTTTTGTATTTAAAGCCAAATAAATCATAAATTGATGACAATAACTAAAAGAAAAACAACAACTGCTGGAGCGTATAATGGGGTGTAAGAAGTCGTTACCAAGTCAATAACTTGGAAGTAAACAGAATGATTAGAAAACACCATACTTGGAACCACCCAGATTAGGATGTGATCCCTAATGCATCCCGCCGCACTGACCCGGATGGTTCTCTGTATATCTGTTGATGTTGTGGACTGCCTGGTTGAGGCTGCTCAGATTCATCCGCCTCAAATAGTTTGGCAATGTCTGGAACTCACTGTGCGACACCACAGACAACCTCTCAGCTTGTGGAAGAGAACTGCATGGAAGAAAACATCTTATGATTAATATCTTGACTTATATACATTAACTGAATCAAAACAGAAAGAATTAAGCATGGACACAGTAAAAAGAAATTGTCCAGTAGAAAGACTGTGATTTTAGATGTCAGTACTACAGTAATTGAATAAAAACATGATTATAATGGTTACGTATGTTTCCTGCATGCAAATAAAAACTGCCTTTGCGTTAAGGGGATCATTAACACAAATAATTTGGCACGTAAAATATCCAACAACCCAAAATTCAACACACTCAACTTCGTTTTCAACATATCTTTTTTTTATTGAAAGTTAGAAGTTAGTTTACCTGTGTTTGTCTTTTTCTGGCTGGATATGTAGGTGAATATCTGCAGTGGCCGTCTTCTTCATCTGAGCCTGGGATACAAGCTACAAAACAACAGAAAACATGACGACCAAAAAGTTGAACTTCGTATCTCAGACATTTGATTTAGATGCTTTCAATAATATCAGATCTGAAGTATTTCCTTGATTATCCTTTTCTTTTTGTTTGTTTTTTTGCTTTTATATATAACAAAGTCATTTAAAAAAAACACTAAACCACACCGTAACAGCGTGTACTGCATCAGATATTATCTGTAGATAATAAGCAGGTTTAGATTGATGGGAAGAGTCAACACTTACTTTACATATGTCCTGTGTAACAGAGCTGAGGTCTGGCATCTCAGGAGTGCTGGGATCGGGGAAATTTGTCCTGATGCGAGGGGTCCCCAAGCTGAACTCCTGGGTCGGTCCATCAGACTTTAGACCGTTGACAGTGAGGTCCTTTCCCACCTTTTCAGTCCTATTCATCTTTACGATTTTTCTATTTGTCTGCTGGTGAACATGACACATATACAGATGACCAAACAATAAAAACTCTGCTTTGTATCCTTTGTTTTTATTTTTTTCCAGTTAAGTTATATCTATTAACTTCTAGTAGATCTTAAGGTTATGTTTTGCTGTTGCTGTCCCCTTGACTTTAATATATCTTCTCTCATTTTTGTCTCACTGATTTAAAACATCTCAACTTAACTCCTAATCCTTTGACCTCCTACATTATTGCCTTTGGTCTTACACTCTGTAAAGTGTTTCCTAGAGCAGACTCCAGGTTGGGCATCTCTGGTATCTGCTTGACCTCCATATCAAAAACGGATATATCTGGCACATTGTACTCCCAGGAGCGCTTGGAGTCAGCCGCTTTGTTACTGGGAGATGTTTGAAGTTGGAAGGTGTTGCTGTCGTCATCAGTCTGCCGTGCACTCTGCAGACACATGAAAAAAGGCCCAAACTAACAGTGTTATTGGCTTAAGCTGGTGTAAAAGTCTCGAAATTAAATAGGATATTTAAAAAAATATTAAATCAGGTGATTTTTTATTTTTTTGTTGCTTTTTTAAAAAAAAAAATACCTTTTTGACGCTGACCAGTCGGTTCACATATGGGGTTTGAAATGCTGGGACCTCAGGGGTAGCAGGATGGAAGTCAGGACGGCATGGGGATTCTGGGTGACCATTACTTTGTACTGGCGGGGAGCACTGGCCGTTTGTTTTTTTTATCTTCAACCCTGGGGTACAAAGTACAGGCAGGTCTGGGGATGCCAAGTGGTCGACTAAAGATAAAAAAAAACAGACATTAGAAACAGGAGGTAGGCAAACAGGTTTAATTAGTTTCTCTCATAAAAAGGGGTGAATGTATTTTTGTACATTTTGTTAGCGCTGTATTAAAACAATTTGACTCCAAGTTTAAGTTTTCTGGCAACAGATCTGAAAAAGGGATGTTTTTTTATAAGTAATACTTCCAATGTGAAGCATTTGGGATCAACATTATTGGTAGATGCATTGCATTTCTTGTTTCTGAACTGTATTTAATGGTTTATTGCCATAATCTTTGAGTAGCACAGAAGAGACAAACACTACATAATTTTTTAAACCAGTTATCACTAGTTATCGCTTACATGATTTGACGTGCAGGCTAAGGTTAATTCAGTCGATTGAAGTCTTCAATTTCACCACTAGATGTCACTAAGTCCTACATAACATCTTCCGTAGTTTTGTTCAAACAGTAGGAATAAAAATCCATTATTTTCAAAACTTAGGAAAATAATTTAATTTACCGATTTATGACTACAGCTACAAAAACCCTTGAATTGAAAAATGTAAGTGCTGAGCCCATATACCATAGATGCTACAGAAGACATGTTAATAAGAAACCAGGTTTCTGGAAACAAATCTAAGACACTTACGGAAAAAAAGCATATCAGTGTTTTCTTCACCCCTTCAACTGGAAGAAATCTGTGTGCAAGTCGATTAAAGCTAACAGTGAAGCAACTTTTAGCCACTGGATATGAGGAGGAAACTAACAATATCATACCTTTTGTCTGCAAACTCTCCACTATAGAGTTCATTGATGGCACAGGTATGTCTTGTGATGGGCTGATAAAGAAAGACACCAATGAGTCAGGCGACAAAAATGATGACTGAACTCAGACATCCATAGAAGTAATGCTACAAGCAAGGTGTGTTACAAGTCAAGCTCAACATCTATTGCTACTGCGTATATTATGCAGTGCTCATTGTGCTCTACCTTGGGGGATTCTTAACATTTTTCCGGAACAGATCCATAGTGAAATCGTTGTTCAGGCACATGGTGTGCTCCGAGATCCCAAAGTCGTGCATCTGGGGAGTCTGCAGGTCATTGTCATCCATCCGCAGGGTGCATTTAGGAGTTATGGGCATGGGGGGTGCGGGTGTGTTTAGTAGAGGGTGTGGGAGGCTCATCTCAGGCATAGATGGGACTTCAGAGCACCACTCCGGCCCAGCCAGAGCTCTTTTCAGCTGCAGCTCAGACAAACCGAAGTCTGAGAGCTGAGGGGTTCGCATCACATCAGTGAAGGGTGGCTCCGTTGTCTGAGGCAATGAGCAGCAAAGCTCTTCATCCTCCTCCTGGCTTCCCTCATCTCCAACAGCCGTGTTAGTTTCATCCTGTTGATCTTCAGCCTCCACTTCCTGATCTTTTGGTTCTGTGTAAGGATCAAACAAAATTAATTAATTAATTAATAGAAACCTAAGAATTATCAAGCATGTTCAAAGACATGATTACGGACGAGTTGTGTTCACTACTTACTGACTGGTCTCTGGATGGGAGCTTGGTAACCATACTTCTCCAGGTGTGTCCTGAGCGTTTGGATGTCTTTACAGGCCTTCTGCTCCATCACTTTACAGGCTTTAATGAAGTTGCTCACCTCCTTTTCCTGTGCTTTCTGCTCAGCCAACTCCCCCTGGATCTGTGCCTTCATGGACCGAACAGATTTAAATTTTATGTGGTAATATTCTTTACAAAGCTGACCTGCTCTGAAGATATTTAAATAGCCAAGAATTGAGTAATAAATTTACAAACTTAATTTAATTCTTTATGTTGATCAATTAAATATGTCTATACTCCAGATAAACAGACGGATGGCTATGAGTTTAGTTTAGACCCACTAATATCACTGCAGTTCCCACTCTGATCTGACATCTGGCTCTTTCTACGTTAGGTTCAGAACCAACCTATAGATGATTAAAATGTCCAAAACTTTGTATAAGAGCAAGAATCAAACTGGTATTTGTCGCTTAAAACACTGCTTCATTAATCATAAGTCACAGGTCAACCATGGTCAGGTCCATAGAGAATGTGTTCACATCCAGAGTGCACTGTTCAGTTGGATCTGATCATCACACACATACTTCCTCACCGACCGGCCACAGGTTTTCAAAATAATACCTTGTTGTGTCAAAGAATAAAAGGGGGTTGTACCATTATCATCTATAAAGTTCTTATATTTATTTGCTGCACCTTTTTTTCCAGTTTTCCCCAAAAAATGCATTTAAATGAGGGCTGGTGCCAGACTCTTGAAGTTTTATAGTATTCAGATGCACATATTGCACTTTTTTATTCCACTCCTTTTATGTGAAAAAAATAACTTCCAGACACTTTACAACTTATTTTACATGGGTAAGATAAGGCAAGGCAAGGCAAGTTTATTTGTATAGCACATTTTCAGGTTCAAGACAATTCAAAGTGCTTTACATAAAACA
>JAOXYM010000013.1:5706814-5732849 GCA_028567055.1 Leptatherina wallacei | reverse complement strand
TAATTAGCAGACTTGAGCAGAGCTTGTCTGAGTGTGAGTCAGGTGTCCTGCAGCAGGGACACAACAAAAACCTGCAGAACACCGGCCCTCGAGGACCAGGATTGAGGATCCCTGGTTTAAGGCAAAGCAAGTTTATTTGTATAGCACATTTCCTGTTCAAGACAATTCAAAGTGCTTTATATAAGACATTGAAAGCATTACAGATGGAGCAAAGAAAGCATTTAAAAGTAGTAAAAGGCATCAACAAAAAGCTAAAATAACAATGAAATCATAAAAAAAAAAGATGAAAAGCAAGATAAGTTAAAAGATACCATGCAGATTTCATGCATAGTTCCATGAGAACAGAAATGTTTTTAACCTGAATTTAAAAGTTTCTACATTTGGTGAAAGTTTAACAGCTAAAAGCTGCTTCTCCATGTTTAGTCTGGACTCTGGTCTGGACTAGCTGACCTGAGTCTTTGGATCTAAGAGCTCTTGCAGGTTTATATTCTCTGAACATATCACAGACGACAGTTTAATATGCAAGTCTTCATACCAGACTCATGAAATGAAATCAGATATAAGCTCAGATACAAGCTCAGAAATGAGCATTCATTTTTCAATTACCTCTTTGAGCGCCGAGGACACGATGCCCATGACGTCCTTCTCATCAAACCACTTCCCTCCGTACCGAGCCTGGTAGTAATTGTTGATGCGAAGCTGTAACTCTGTGGGGAGCTTCATGAAGGTCATGTAGTGCTCCAAACGGCTCATCTGTACAAAGTCAAAGCACTTTCAGGCATCACTATTCACAAAATCCATGACGCACAAGTTTAAAATCCCCCCCAGACTGTGTATTTGCATCATAGATAAATAGCTCCCCTTCTACTACTGATGATACCTTTATGCTTTTCTCCTTGAAATGAAGACTTAAAAAAAAGAAATTCCACAGCAGTGTAATAATACACTGCCTGGCCCAAAGAAAAAATGTCGTCACTAAAAAATGGTTAATGGCTGCATCACTTCATCCTCCTCTCTTCTTACCGTGATGCTCCCATCACTCTGGAACAAGGTCAATATGGACTCATCGGACCACATGACCTTATTCCATAGCTCCAGAGTCCAATCTTCATGCTCTCTAGCAAGCTGAAGCCTTTTTCTCCAGATCACTGATCACAATCATTCAAGATTTTTTTCTGACCACATGACAATGGTTCTCCACTATCCTTCCAGTTTTTAATCATGCGTTAGACAGTTCTTAACCCAGTTTAGTAGATGTTTTTTTTCTGCTTGATGCCAATGATTTGACCTTTCTTTAACAAACATCTTTTCCACGACCTGGGATGTGTCTTTCCACATGGTTGTTTTAGAAATGAGAAGCTGCTTATTGCATAATTTGGGGTTAAATAAGTTGCTGCCAGCTGATAGATAATCACCCATGCAGTAGTTATCCAATAGGAGGCTTGCACCTATTTGCTACGTCAAGTCCAGATGGCAACTTTGTTTTTGGCCAGACAGTGTATTTGCTGCGGGAAAGTACGATCCAATCCTAATTCTTACACATGGCCCTATCCCCTAAGTTTTACTCTTGCAGATAGGATAGATGTCCCTTTTCTTATGGAGATAAAGGAGTAGAAGCTTCTAAATGGCCTAAATAGCATTTTGACTTAAGGGCTAGATCATCAATACTCCTTGATGCCTACAAATAAAGGGGCACCTTGACTCTGCAAAGAAAAGAGCTAAAGGGAGAAATTGGGTATAAACCAAGAGGACCTTGCTCTTATATTCCTGGGCTGCTGGGTCTTGGTTAGCGATCATGGCCGTAGCGTTGGCCACGAGAACGGTGTACATCAGACAGCCAGAAACCATGCTGACCATGACGATCCACAGTTCAACGTAATCTGGAGAGCAAAATGACAAACCAATGTTAGGTGGTCACAGATTTTGTTCTTTTTTGGATAGTTAAATAGGAAAAAGTAATAATTCTCACTCGTTGGTGCATCCATAGAGCCATAAGAGAGAGCAATCATCTGGGAAAGAGCTCGGAAAACTCCCCAAGAGTATTTTACAATGACTGTTGCATTCTAGGGGGGGGGGCAGTTTATTAGTTGTGTTTCTCCTTTACTGTGGATATTGTTTGATAAGTTGCAACCAGAAAATATTTCATGTCATCCGTTTAAAAAAAACAAAAAAACATTTGTATACTAAAAGAAAAGTTGAAAAACCTCTCTAACATCAATCATCATTTACAGTCTCTCCATTCAGAGACACATTTACCATCAGGTTTTCTTTCCGAACCCAGCAGTCAGTGGGGAACTCCTCCAGCATGGGGACGAAGTATTGGATGCAGCCGTTCCAATGACACAGCAGAAAAATCATCATGAAGAGAGACAAGATGCGGAAGAACAGACGCACCACCTCCAGGTTTGCATTTGACACCTGTCAAAAAGAGACGACATGAGACATGACACTTGGCGAGCCCATTATACCCACCGCAGATCGTCTTGTCAGCTCGCCTTGGCTGCGATGTGCACTGGGTTGCTGCCATTCTGCTTCCACAATGTTACAGTAAAATATGCAGAGTATGTGTTTGAAACAGTGATAGAGATCCCGAAGGAGCAGAATTTGACCCCGTTTTGGTTAAATTAGAGTGAAGACCTGAGGTTCACTTTTACAAATGATTTGATGGAAAAAAGTTTGAAGATTAGCACTTTTTAAGTGGTTTATTACAACTTCTATCATTTATTTTTTAAACAGTTTTGACCTCTTTTTAAAATTTTGGGGCATCAAATGACTAAGCGATTACAACAAAGTCAGATAGGTGCAAGAAACATGAGCGGTCAGATGAGCAGGCAAGCTGTAAACAAGCCAACAGTTTAGTCAGATTATCTAAACCACTTAATTTGCACCTTTAATAATTAAATAATTCCCATCGCAGAAGAAAACTGTGCTCTCAGTTGCAGAGAGTGCAGCTGGTCAAAAGTGGACTTTGATCTGTAAATTGTGACGGATGACTGGAGGCTTGAACTTTTTCCTTCCATGTCTTCTTCCAAATAATAACACCTGTCAAATGTTCCGACTAAATAATCATTGGTTTTAATTCTTTTCAGTAGACTCTGAGTTTCCAAATCAACCATTAATTCTGAAAACACTGAAGTACAGTATTAGTTTATTTTTACGAGGAAAGTGGGCCAAATGAGAGCAAAGGACTGTAATAATAAATCAGGATCCAAATACATCCCACACACACAAGAGCCTTGCCAGGACAAAACTTTTTTTTGGCCATCTCTGCGAGGTAGAAAATAAAAACGATCATGCGGGTAACAGGGGGGGAAATGTGGCACAGTCCGTAAAACTGCAAGATTTTTTTAAAACAAATACCGGCCAAGTAATTCCAGGTCAAAACAAAGAGGAGAGGATAGAGAGGAAGAAGAAGAACGGGGTAGGAGAACAGAGGATCTGATGGTGAAAAGATGAGATGAGCAGCAAGCTGAGAAGAGATACAGAAACAGATACTGGAGAGCTGTGATGGATGGAAAAAGGTTAAAGAAAAAAAATGAAAATCTATATACTTTCTAATCTAAACCCGCCTAAAGAAGTCTAATAAAACATTTTAAATGGCCGACAATCTACACAAGAAGACATGTAAGCTGCATATTGACTAATAAACTAAGTCCCCTCTGGAGCAGGCACGTTTCTGAATCTTTTTTTTTGAAAAAGTGAAGGTTATTTCAGATCAGGTGCTTCACTCCGGGGTTCACATGGTCTAAAGTTCTGTGGAAATAAGATAAATGAGCCAGTTGAAGTGTAAAAAAAAAAAAATCAACATCTCTTCTCACTGCTGCGTCGGGGCTGCAGGGCTGATTACAGTGTTTCAGCTGCATTCACTCAAATTCTGCTTTTTTTCCAGGGCAATGCTCAGGTGTGATTGTTTCTAAATGTAAACACTAAGAATCTTTCATTCTCACATCAGATCCATCGGTTTATTCTTGACATTCTCTCTTTACTCTTCCTCTCTCTTGTTTGATCACCACAGCTCGACCAGCACTCTGTCTCTCCTCCACTTCACGAACAAGGAATGATCAGCCATGCTTGCAAACGGTAGCACTAAAGTTAGTACATGCTCCTTGTTAAAGCAGAAGTTGAAGCAGAATAGCAGAAATAGACGCTGGGAGAATTTGATCAATTAGAAATGTTCAGAGCTGCAATCCCCATCTGCAAATATCTGTTAATATTTCATACAGAAAATATTTCCCCGGGACTTTGTTTAGCCAGCTCAGACATGAGACCTGAGTTCCTGCAGTTGAAACCAGCCTGTATTTTCCAACACGAACCCATCCAAAACTCTAGTAATGTATGTTGACAATTACTTTCAACACAATTAATGCAGCTTCACGAAAAAAAGACAGCAACACAAAGAACACCAGCTCAAGAACCGCCCACTGTGTTTCCCAATTCTGCATGAGGAAATACAGAGGAGAAACAAAGACCTACACATGTGATGGTGACATCAACTAATCCAAAATACCAGTAAATGTTTCAGAGGCGGAACTACAGCAGCGGTATTCAGAAAGGTCTGCAGATTCTACCCCATTGTAACCTGAACAGGGCTGTGTTTAAAATATGACCAAGAAAAATACAATTATTCACACGTCATCGTTCCAACTTGATGTAGTTGAACAAAACTCTTATAGTACAGGTACCGTAAGGTTCACTGTCAACATAAAGACAAGTGTAAAAGATTACAGGTTTTCTACGAAGCGTAGGAAATCCAAGCACGCACAGTTACACCAAACCATACACTAAAAAAAGACAGTTGTCTCAACGACAAGAAATATCAAAGCCGGAGCTAAAATATATTGAGAATTATGATGAGACTAGATTTTACGTAGATTTTTTTGCCTGCTCTGAGTCTGGAGTCTGAACTTACTTTCTCCACTTCATTGAAGAACCTGACCAGTCTGGACACACGAGCCAGTCGGATCAAGCTAAGGATCCGCACAAACATCAGTATCCTCATCATCCTGTTGGCCTTGGATGGGCTGTCATCATTGTGGTAATGTAAATCCTGAGGATGCAAATTACATTTATGTATTTATTTCCTGATTTTAAGGCATTTTCATGGTTTATTTAAATTTTGTTGTACATTGAAATATATTTCCTTGATTAGTTTAGCCTGTAAAGTCTTATTATTAAATTAAGTGCAATACACATGTTTAAAAAAACCAACAAAAAACATAAACAAATTATTGGAATTAGGTGCATCATTGCTTTGGGAACCAACATGGACCTTAGCACACAGCTGACTTATAACGTTACAGTCTGTTCATTATTACCGCAAACAGCAGGATGTATCCAATAGGGAAAGCTGCTATAACATCTGGTATGAACCATGTCCTTAGGTAACTGATCCTTATCCGCTTGATGTCCAGAATAGCTTCCTGAAAAGGAGAACACAGCAGTGGATTGAGCGGATGGATGAAGACATACTTGTGCAGCACGTGCCACGATCAGATGTACGATTCAACACTTGATCTGAAGCAATATTTTGGGAGTAAGTTCAAAATTAAGGGTGACAGTAATGTCAGATAAGATTAGTCGGCTGCCCGGAAAAGCTTGACATTCATTTGACAGAATCAGCGAAGTGTTGCTGAAGCACATGCATGAATATTTGAAATGGGCAGAAGCCAACTGAGAATAAATCTGGTGAAACCAGATGCTTGTGTGGAAAACACCACAGATGGGCCATTTGTGATTGGCAAGAACTCCACGAACAGATGTAAACAAACAGGAAATACCCTGAATAATACTTGATTGGAAAGGCTATATACTTATTTAACAAAACATGATAATCCCCGTTATAAAATCAAACAGCAGGTGCCAATGTTGCCCGTGAACTGAACGGAGCTCCATAGGAGGTTAATCTAGCCTTTCGTGTATTGAGTAGATTACAGATGGGAGGCAGAGATGGATTGTATGAGCTTGTCCGCACAGGGATTATCATCCTCCAGATTGTGTCTGAAAATAGAGCACAGCCGCTCTCACCTCTGCGTCCTCTGTTATGATACCCATGCGAAAGTTCAGAACCACATCCATCAGAAACAGCGTGTCAGAGAACACGTTAAAGCTTTCCCATGCCAGCCCGCTGTTGCCGTCCAGAAACGCGATCTCCATGGGAATCCCAATTAGGTTCAGAAAAGTGATGGCCATCATGCACATGATGTAGTAACTCCTATGGGAGAAAGATCAGAAAAAAGATCAATTATGTCAGCATGACTGACCTTTAAGTACCCCTTGAAACTTTGTTTTTCCATGTAGATTTGTAGTGGAAAGTCTCAGTTCTTCTGCCAGAAAGAACTCATTAGGCGGTCCTGCTGCAGCCAGTAAGGCAAGCTGATTTATGCACACTAAATACTCTGATAATGTAACTGCGCATCTCCTCAGCCAGGGTTCAATTGCCAAGCTCAAATAACTCTGCTCTCTGATCCCAATTGTTTAATTCCATCTCTGTTTTCACTGCCCGTGATCACCTTACAGATTAATAATAACAATACCACACTGATAATGCAAAGCCATCCAGCTCTGAAAACTTGATCCTTAAAGAAGTCATTTGAGCCATCTGGTTTTTTTTTGTTTTGTTTTACAGACTAATCTTTCAGTATCGTCTTAAAAGTCCCAACATGAATTCTCACGTACTGCTAATCAACCTTCAGTTGTCCTTTTAGGGAATTTGTTTTTGACATCGATGTTTGCTCGTGCTTTTTATGATGTAGCCTACTTATATTTTAATCTTTTTTTCTGGTTTCGTTTTTAAAGGAATTCTGGTGGGATTTTAGAAATGAAACAAAACAAATAAACATATTCAGTTGATAGATTATTGGCATCTTTTAACAGCAGTCATCACTTGATTTGAATAAGAAAATAATAATAATGAAAAAACCTCAAAGGGCAAATATGAGAAGAGGCATCAGGAAGAAAAAGTTGAGGGGGGGGGGACCTCTCTTACACAAATACAATCAATTCTGTGTGAGTTGAAAAGAAGCACAGCATGTCTACTGTATAGGTATAGATGATTAGGATGAGAAAGTTATAAAATATAAACATCTCCAGTAGTAATCCAACAAACAGGTATTATAGAGTAGGACTGCAATTAATGAATCATTGGGTTATTTTCTTGATTAAATTGTAAAAACATTACAGAATATTGATAGTGCCCCAAAGAAATGACAAACTATACAATCTACTGAGATCTGCACGTTTCGTCTGTGCACCGTTCCAAAACTTAAACATGTTCTGTGTTCTGAAGAGAAAAGATAAAACTGAACTTTAAACTAACTATGTTTAGCAGTTTTACAGCTACAATGTCTTAATCTCTTATCAACAACATAAATGACTTCCTTTCCTTTCAGCTCAAATATAGACGGTACTTCGCTGAATGTAAGAGTGAAATTTAGTCATTAATCAGTTACAAATATAACCAGAAATAACCCGATGAAACAGTGGAAGTGTTGTGCGAGGATGGCCTGATTCTATCAGATATATTAAATACCTCATGATGCTAAAAGGGTGAATGACAAAGACTCCACTCTCCAGCTGGCGGATACACTCCTTCTCCACGGCCACCTCGCTGCCATAGACGTAGAGGGACTGTCTGTTCAGCTGCGGGAGAAGCATGGCTCTCCATCCACAGGTGGCTTTGGTACATCCCACGGTGGGACCTTTTACTTTGTCCATGGCAAGTCTCGGTCCCCTCTGATCAGCTGAATAAAGAGGCCATCTTCCCTCAGCTTCTGCTGCTCCTTTTTCTTCTCGGGATGAGTGGAGTCTGACTCCAACAGTCCTGACCTCCCCTTTTGGTCACAAGGTAATTTTACATCCAGCCTCCCAACCTCAGGGCTTATTGAAGCTGTGTGGAATGAGGCGAGAGGATACCCGCCTTTCTGCTCCATCCCTCTCTCCCTCCCTTCCTCGCCGACTGCCTCTCTCTATTTCTGCCCCCGCCCCACCCCTACACTTCTTTTTTCTTTTTCTCCCAGCTCATTAACTATTCAGTATCTGTGTCTCATCCCCACATGAATCAAGCCATGTCAAGAGGACAAAGTCCGGCTCACATTAATACAAAAGACAATGTCGGGTGCGTGTGCGTGCAGAGGAGATTGCAATCATTGTCATATGTGAACAAGACATCTGGCAGTATGTGCAAAGTTCAGTTTGGGCCGTCTCTACTGCGGATGTAATTAAACCCTGTACTGTGTTACCTGATGCTGTACATACAGTATGCTGGCAGCACTGAGCCAACTCCTTGGTTGTTTGTTTTCATGTTTCTCATCAATAAAAGAAAACAAAACAGAGGCTGAGCTATTTCTGAGGATTATAAAGCAAGGTATTGGGAGGTAAATCATCTTACACTTTTGGATATTTTTAGAAAGGATCAAAGGATTCATTGAAAGCTGGCAAGTTTGACAAATTAAAAATATGGTGTTATGTAATATGACAGCAAAGTGGAATTAACTGGGGGAATTTGACAATGGGTAAGATGAATTACTGCCATCTGAGTGCATGAGATGAATAAAAAACAAACAAACAAATCCCCCCCCCCCCCTCATCTATGTATGAATCAACTCATCTGGTGGAGTGATGTGTTTTTGTTCACACGTTTGCAGGTGAAACGCTACCATGACAGACTGCCAACCTGTCCAGGTTCACATTCTCTCTGTCTCAGTGGGTGTCCTAAAATAGCCTTCAGTGACCTAAAACAGAACAAAGAGGTCTAGAAAATTATTAGATGTCATATTGGTTGTAGTTTTCCTTTTGGAAGCTTGTAAATGTTAAAGCATTAAATCCAATCAACATTTTTCAAATAGTATGATAATCTTGTTTTGGCCAGCTGAGTGACAGTGCGCTATGTGCATTGACTTTGGGCCAGATGAATAAAAGCAGTATTAATCAAACTAGGCTGTAATGCATAACAAAGCCTATGAAATAAGGTTTTTTTTCAATGCTAAATGGCCATTGTTTGGATTTGTGCAAAAGAATTTGCGATACAAGAAACACTTTTGACAGATTCCAAACATTTGTAATCTAAACAATTTACTTAGTGCTTAGAATTTGGGCGGCCATCAAACAACATGATTTATTTATGTTGACTTCCTTTGCTTTATTCTCATAAGATTAATAAGATCACCAAATAATCCATCCTGCCATGTATGTGGTCGAGGCAAAGTGGTTTGGAATCAGATGACAGCCTCTGTGAAGGTTGTTGTTCATGCTCTTTGTATTAGTGACAATGTGTTTAAACTGGAGGATATTTCTGCATAAAAAATGCTCCAATTAGCCTGCCTATTATTTGATGAAACTCCCTTTTCCTTTTCCAGTTTCCAAAAAGTTTTAAGGAGATCCTTTACAACAATTTGTCTGCTACGTTGACCTAACAAAGGTTGCGCCCTTTGAAAGCAGAAACAAAGGTCATCTATTCTAAAGCAAATATTCAGTGTTTGAAGATGAATGAAAAAATCATATGAAGTTCCAAAAACTGCAGAAGAAATAGAGGAGTATAAATATATAAACACTTTCAGGAAAGGAGAGTTTTTTTCCCCATAAATGTTTGATAAAAGTTTGACTTTTCTGTTTGTTTCTTTTTTGCATTGCAAATACTGTCAAAAAGGAGCCCAGACAAAAAGTGCTTACACTTCTACTTTTCTACAGGATGCTGTAAGCTTTCTGCAGACAGGAGACGGAGGCGGCAGATGGTCAGGACTTGCTCTTCACCGTTCCTCCTTGAGGGGGCAGGTTTCAGCTGGCAGGACTGAAACAAAAAGAGCCTTCAAAGAGCTGACTATGCATTGAGGAGAATCTCAAAGCCACTTAGATTAACATGTATTCATTATGAGCGACTAGACATGAACATAACAGCAAATAAGTGTAGTAGTGCGTGTTTTACTTGGAGGGACAACACAGTTATGAGCAAATGAGCAATATGCTTACTCGCTCATTTATCTAGCACACAGCTGGCCCTTAAAACTAGAGTTAGTGACTCATTGCTTCTGCTTACGCACTGCTTTGCTGTGTTGATGCACAGTAGACTCAATGGGCATGTGGAAAATGCGCACACACCTTCAGGACTCTAGGAGAGAAAATGAACATTTTTCATATTCCAAAACTCCCAGATCACTGTTGTGTACTGTACATCATGCCGAGCGACAGTAATATGTCTTACATAACACTAGTGTCCACCAAACAAGCTGTTTGGAGGAAACAATCCTGTGTTGTCCTTAATTTTTGGCTACTACAGATTTGTAATTATCAGAACATGCAGAAACCTGTTCGCATTGTGACATTTAATGTGACATGTGGACTAAGTACTCTGGGGCAAGTTGTATTTATTTATTTATTAGGAAAAATAAGATGATTAATTTAACAGGATAGATGGCACTCTCCAGACAGTATTGAACCCCCACCACAGGACTGTTTTTCAGTCTCTACAGGTGCAACCAATTAGGACAATTAAGCCAAGACGTAACCCAACTACTTACGCAATGTCATTCAAAGCTTATAGAGGTGATCTATATCTTTTTAGGTCATCATCATTGATGTATTATAACAATAATTGTAACAAAAAAAAAAAAAAAAAAAAAAAAAAACCTCGTTCAAAATAATGTCATTGGTAAATGCTTAATTTACGTGGTGACTAGAAATTTGCATAATTCATAAATTATTTCTAAACTGGAAAATTATTTGTAGTTCCCATCAACTGTGCTTCAACAAGATTTTGTGAATAAAGTAAATACAATTCTTTAGTGTTGTTGAGCTTGCTGGTTCAGTTTAAGCATGTAACATCACATTTTCTCATAGTAAATAGTGCTTTAAATGTCAAAAATTCATTTTTATTCACCAGAAATAAATGATAATTTTGTCAAAAATAACCAGCTTACCATATATTCATGCCAGACCCACTTGGCTCTGTTTTTCTAACATCGAAAACAGTCAACATTGCCTCTCCGCTCTATTTCCGCTTTTCCCTTTAAAAAAACACTACATTTCCCAGAATCCTTGGCTGTTACGTGTAGTCATGTGAGTATAAAAATGAACACGTGAGCTTGCTAGCTGCGTGGTGGTTTCATTTTGAAGGTTAAGCGTCTGCTAACGTGAGTGTTGGCCTCCATACAAGTAAGTTAGCATTACACAACATAGCTTCGCCACGTTTTTAACAAGCAGGGGTTTTAAATAATGAACACGCTTACATATTGCGTTTATTTAACTTAAGCTTTTATCTACTAACGAGCGTTACTGTTGATATTTTTATGGGTGAATTTTGTTATACATCGTTGGCTAATGTTAGCCAACTTTATGTAATCGTTGTGCAACACCTGTGAAAATTATCTAACGGTAGTGAACAACACAATTAAACACTAAATAAAGGCCGGTTTTGTTACTTTCACATGAGCTTTCGAGGTACTTTTACTCAGCATTTTAAAAAGCTACCCAGAATGTGTGCTTTTGTTTAGATTTTTCTTCTGATATAATCTGTTCTTGTTGCATCAGTACACTGCCCTTCTCTGAGTCAGATTCTAGGAAGTAAAACTGCTCTGGTCTGGATTAAAAACTAAATACCTGCATGTAAACACTCCTATAACTTCAAACGTTTTCAAGTCCCATGTAGTCTAAATTTTAAAGAGGAATTCCTCAAAGTTGGAGGGGAAATTGATTATGCAAACTCAATTACACTTTTTTTCTTTTTAAACACTAGCTACATCTTTCAGTAATCGGGAGCTCCCTTCAGTGTACTTAATTTGCTCTGTTTTGACTGAGCAATTGGGAGACATTACTAAGACATCTACTGTGGGGCAACCAGTATGCAGCTTTAGTCATAATGGCACAGAATTAAGAAATTTAGAGTTGCAACCATTGAAGATCTGATAAATTAATTTGATTTGGAATCTGCTGTTTAATCTAGCAATACTTGTAAATTGATGGCTGATTGTGGCTTCTATCCTGCAGTAGGGAGCTCTCTATCTATAGAATTTATTTATTTATTTATTTTTTTAACCACACTCCAGTGGTAGATCATAATTGGCTAATTGTTATCAGGTGTATTGCTGGGGGGGGGGGGGTGTCTTCTTTGTTTAGTCTCCTGAGGAGAAATTTTTGTTTGCATTATATGCAAAAACAAATGTTAATGTACTCATCGGCTCTACCTGAAGTTTGCCAGTCATTAATTCTGCCACTTGTGTATTTCAGCTTGAACATGTCATCCCTGTCTGCTGCCAGTGTGGAGCCTATTGCTGTGACTGGAAGTACAGAGGAGAAGAAGCCTCTGAAGCCATGCTGTGCTTGTCCAGAGACAAAGAAAGTCAGAGATGCTTGGTAAGTACTTGCCTTGAGATTGAAACTGTTCGCGCTGTGGAAGGAAAATGTTTCTGACCTCATGTTTTGTTTTCACCAGCATAATTGAAAAGGGAGAGGAGAACTGCAGAGACTTGATCGAGGCACACAAAGACTGCATGAGGGCACTTGGGTTCAAGATTTAACCACCTTTTACTGTTTTTGTGATTGCGTGGTAAGTGAACTTTTTTTTCTTTTCTTGTAATAAACAACCTCCATCTATTTTTACTTTTACTTTTGATGCACAGAAGCCATAGTTTTCCCTCCAGTATCTTTCCGTTTGATTCTTCCTGGATTATTTTTCCTCACTCAAACCATTAACTTGAATCTTTTAAAAGATTCATCGAGGGATGTTAACATGCCTGCCGAAGGACTTGACTCGGAAAACTTAAGTTTGCGTGCAGTAATGACTGACGTGGTTGCTAAGCTACAACCATGCATTCAGACTAAAGGCCCATTTTATCCTCTACACCACGGGGGTCAAATTTAGGTCCTCGAGGGCTGCTATCCTGCAGGTTCATGTGGTTTATCACACCTGACTGAAATGAATGGATCATTTCGAAGAAGTTGACAAGAAGCTGTTGGCTGCATTGTTTGTAATCCTGTGAAGTCCACAGTATGTAAATGTGCACCTCCCCTTTCTGCAGCCTATTAAAACGTCAAAGATGTTTTTAATAAGTATTCTTAGGTTAACAGCTTAAGTTTTCCCTTTGCTGGGTCAGTTGTTTTGGCTGTTGATTTTATGTCCTAACTGGATCAAACAAACATGGATTTATGAAGGGGCACGCATGGGATGCGGGTGCAGGAGTTATTTTGTGGACTGTGTGGTTATAGAGGAGAGACGCCTGGGGCTCTGTCGGTTCAACCAGCGTGGTTGGCATTGCATGTTCACTTTTTTTTAGTCTGCTTGCATAGCTGAAGGAAAAATAAATGCACACTTATGGTGACATTTGGCTGTTCACTTTATTTTCCTTTTTATTTTTTTTAAATGACAGCTCAACTTAAATTCCTTTTTTTTTTCTTAGATTTGAAAATGGCATGAGTGTAAATCAAAATGTAATTTGGGCTGTTTGTATGAAGTAATGCACTTGAACTGTTGGCCTTACAATGCTCATGTGTATTTTCTTTTTTTGCAGTGTTCCTGTTGTGAGTGGAAGATGACCCCAGATTCTTTTTCATGCTCTTTATTTATACCTCCGCTGGAAGGGAAACGTGATAATGGAGAACTTCAACTGATGGATATATGAAAATTGTTTTATAACTCTGCAGAATCTGACATGTGAATATCTAAAAGTCTGTGTGAAAATGAATAAAAGTCCTATGCAATAAGACTCTGGTCAGTGGTCACTTCATGTATTCATCCTCAGGTTTTGTATTGTGGCTCTCCTTTCACTGTGGAAGTGGTTTCTGGCTACAGTTGCTGCTTCTGGTATGCTCTTATGCTTAAAAATAACTCCTGACCCTGCAAAGTCAATACTTGGCATATCTGCATTCTTTCTCTACAGTGTGGCACTGAAGTGTTCATGATTGGGGACAGTCATTTTCACACTGGAACAGTGGAGCTACAGGATTTGAGGCAAAGATTATGCATGGTAGTCATCGAAAGGCAGTTATTTCATCAGTGTTATCAATGTCTGGTACCATGTGTAGCCAGGTTTTTGATGAGGATACATGAGTGAGGAGCAGACTTCATTAAAAAGAAAAAAGAAAAAAAAGTGACATAAGTTGAGGAGGATCACATATTTAAACAGTTTTTAAGATGCTCTTCAATTTTTATTCTGTATGGGGGATTAAGACTTAAGTTTTTTTGGTTTGTTTTTAATCTGTATTAAAATTTAAACGGATATTTTCAGTGAGTGCTCCTCTTGTGTAACAAGAGCAAAGTCCTCTGTGACCTTATAAAGCCAACCGCATCCAAAACGGACTCCCACATGCTGTAAAAAGATGTCTTTGTTTCTGTAAGGATGATTTGACTAGCTGTAACAACTGAATACTGAGTGCAAAATGATTCTTATTTTAATTGCAAATTATTTGAGACGTAACATTAAGTTGAAATATTTCTCTAATCCAGTAGTCTAGATAAAAGTCACGTATTTTGGATCCAGTGACTTTTAAACCGCCTGTCTCATGTCAGTATTGGCAGAATTGCGCTTCTGTTTTATAAATCCTGCCTACTTTTTCTTGCTATACATACTGTTATGATTTTTTCAAAACAAATGTGTGCAAGTTTGAGCTCGTCATGTCTGCACCAGAAGACCTCGTTGCTTTCTGTTGATTCTGTTCAGTTTTCACTCTAATACTTCAAAACTCTCCACCACAGTTATCTTTGTCTTCTCTTCTCCTTACCCCATGACTCACTCAACCCAATCCCCCAGTTGAATGAAATTCAATCTCAAAACCTCAATTGATACAAATAGAATACACATTTTTAGCTCTTCTAAATTCAATACACTGTTATAAAATTGAAAAAAATAAGCAGCTCAGAGATTCTGACGGACGTGTTGCTGTCGATGTGGAGTTTTCCGGACCGAGAGCTGGATGTGTCAAGTGATGATCGTGTGTACGCCTGAAATCTGACCTGCACTGCTGTCCTATTTATTTCTGTGCCTCTAAATATGCACCAGTAGAAGCCACACTCCTGGTGGGTGGACTGGACTTTGTGAAGTTTGGGTGAAAGTCTGAAGTTTATATGTGTGACATTTATTAGAGAGCCTCTTGTTATATAGCCCCTCTCCTCCCTCCCGTTTCCTGTTCCTCTCTTTCTGTTATGTTAAGTAGTAGGCCTGCTTTCTATCTGCCCCTCTCTCCTCCTTGGGTTTCAATTCCAAACATGGTTATCCTTCTAGGGCTCTATCAGCACTCCCCCCCCCCCTCCCTTATCCCTTTCTCCTCTCCAGCTGTTGGCTCCTCAATGCAGGCCCATGTGTGAGAGAAACGGGCTGAAAAGCAAAGTGAGAAGGACGACAGGAAGGATTGCAGGGGAAAGACGGGGCCAGAGGACAGAGGAAGGCAAACATGACGAGAGGAGAAGAAGAAGAAACCCATTCCAGCTGTGTTTCTGCTACAAACAGAGCCGTGAGAACTTCTTCACATTGAAGAATTTTCCACTGCACGCCAAGGGAACATTTACCTCCAACATTTTTACCCAGTATCAACAGTTTATCTTTTTTTTTTTTTACCAGCTGTGATTAAAACACAATCTTGTAACCAGTGACAGTACTGAATTACCACAAAGCTTGAGTGGATAAGAAGCTTTTTTAACCTTTTTTAATTTTTCACTGTATTTATTTTGGTCTTTAAAAGCTTCCTTCCAGCTTGTCAATTTGTGAGCTTTAAACATGAGCACAGGCAACTTGACTCTGTTGGACAGCTTATTGTTTCCCCCTTTCTGCGATGGCTGGAGCAACAACACAGAGGGGGCCATCTACCATTTGGGCAACACCATCTTGGTCCTGGGCTACATGGGAGGCAGCGGGGCCTACGGGTGCCTCTTCATCTTTGGCTTTCTGTCTCCTGCTTTCCTGTGCCACACGCTGTGGGGCTGGATGACCATGTGCAGCCTGGATGTCTTCACCTGGAACCTGCTTCTGCTGCTGGTCTGCCTGCTTCAGGTCTGCCACCTCCTATTCCGGCTGCACCAGGAGGGCATACGCGGCGAGGAGTTGTCCTCCCTCTACCAGGCGGTCTACCTGCCGCTGGGCGTGCCCGTCCAGGTGTTTAAGGAGATTGCGAGGGCTTTTGAGAACAAGGTGGTGGAGTTGAAGGCGGGAGAGACATATGCTGTGGAGGGCAAGACGCCAATTGACCAGCTCTCCTTTCTGCTGTCTGGGAGGTGGGGAATGTGTGTGCGTGTGCATGTGTCTTACTTCCACACAACATCCAATGCAAACCCCTGCTTCTAACAATCCACACACTTAATCTGAATTCTTGTTAGAAATACAGAAATATTAATAAACTGATTAAAAAAGCCACAGTAAAAGAAGCTGATATTCAGATTTTTGCCTTGTAAGAGATTCACTTGACATGAAACAACTTTAATTTTAATAGCGTTGTGTTTACTGAAAGAATATAATACTTTAAGTTTTTAGTTTCTGTAAGCTCTCGTAGGTAAGGAATAACCAACTCTTGGTCTGCTAAAACCCTCCTTATGGTCACTGTGTGCTCTCTACTGCTGGAAGTTATGTGAATCAGAGTCACAACACTTAAAGAAAATAATTAATTTGTGACATTAAAAGCAAAAATTGAACTTCAGCTGAGGGAAACTACGAATATCCGTCATGAATTTGTCTCTCCAAGTGAAACCTTTCACATAATTTTTTCCCCTGGTGGTTTAGCAGCTAACCTGCAGGTTGCCGGCTGTACCTGAGCTGCATATATCTGACCTAGCAATGAACAGGAAATACTGACACAATAAAACACTTTCACATCGCTACATCAATATATTCTGCTGGAGGTAAAAGTGTGTTACCAAAAAGTTGTTACACTTTGAAAAATGTCGATTAAAAACAGAAAAGTAGTTTGCAAATGATTTTAGCTGTAAAGGCACGCAAACAGCATGAAAAACAACACATATTTTATTTCTTTTACTAATACAATCATTCTTTTTTAATAAGTGCAGAATGTGATTTGGCAATATCTTGCTGAAATAAGCAAAACCTTTCCAGAAGGAAAACCCTGTCTGAATGGCAGTATACGTTGATTCAAATGATGTTTATATCAGTATTAATGGAGTTTCCGTATATTCGACAAGTTCTCTGCACTATTATTGACACTGGCTTTTGAACTGTGTGTTATAAAACAACTGGATGTCACTCACCTCAGTCCACAGAAGAGGATGTTGTGCTGATATCTGATTTACCAGTTTGCAAGCTATGGAAATATCTGATGGGACAATCTGTAAATGCAGCTGTGCTCACTGGCAATGGTGAGTGTGTTCCTGAGCCCATGCAGTGATTTCCACTGCACAAATCATGTCTTTTTTTCTTTTTTTTTTAAAAAAGCATTGCTGCCCGATGGCCTAAAGATTACAGCCATTTAGAGGTTTTTAGCCTTGTTTCTCCTGTTTGGAGATTTATCCCGACTCTCTGGATCTCTTAATGACATTTTGTACTTTAGAAGATAAAATCCTCAAATGCTTTGCAGCAGTTTTATGTCGTAAAAAAGCTATCTTTAAACTACTAAACTATTTATGCAGTTTTGAAAGCCTCCCCTTTTTTCCTTCTGAAAGACTTATCTGTGATGGTCTGTTTGTACGCTGTTGTGTTACTGACTGGCAATGAGATGTTCAGGTAACTTTTTCCACAACTTTCACCTCTTATTCTACTGTTTGAAAAAAAGATTAAATGAATTGAAGAGCTTAAAATGGGATTTTATATTTCAAAGATGATACTATGGAGGACAAGGAGAGTCATCGCAAAAGCAATACAGCTTTTTCATGAAGATTAATTAATTGTGAAATAAAAATAGATAGATTTCTAAATATAATTTCAAATTCAACAATAAATTCATAAAAAAAACAAACATTCAAAGCATTTTGTAATGGTACATTTGAAATAGAATTATTAAAGAGGAATTACATATTATATTCATTAATTCATTATTAAATCCTGTGATTTGAAAATGCATTTTCAAATCCTTTTTCTAAAAGCAGAATTAAATTAAACAATTCATAAATTTGGTGAGAAATACCTTTCCATATCATACATTTAAAAAAGTAATTTCCTTTTCCATTTCCATTTTCTTTCCCCCCTTGCATTTTCAAATCGCTTTTTTCAAATGAGTTTCCTAAATGGTTTACCCTTTCCGTGACCCTTCTGGGCCTTGTGCAGTGTAAACAAAGTTTAACCAATCACAGCCGCTCCATGTTGTACCCCACGTGGTACTCCAGCTCTCTCATTGGTCAGACAATCACATTTGCATTTTTGTCTCGTTACTTCACCAATTTAGAGAAGTAAAAATACAGAAAACACATGAAACTTATCTTCTGGATGCTGTGTGGATGCTTCAAAGTTTCACCTATTCTGCAGCTGTCTCCTTACAGTGTGTTTGCATTATTGGATCTGTACTGTCAACGCAGTTAGCTAGCTGTTAGCTAGCTGTCAACGTGAAGCGGCTGTGATTGGTTGAACTTGGTTTTCAGTGTGTTCAGGGCCCAGAAGAGTCAGGGAATAGTTAAATGGAGAGAGTAAACCATTTAGGAAATGTATTTGGAAAAAGGATTTGAAAATAGGAGGGGGAAAAGAAAATGGAAATGGAAAAGGGAATTACTTTTTTAATGTATGATATGGAAAGGTATTTATAACCAAATTTGTTAATTGTCATTGTCATTTATTTCTAATTTTAGAAAAAGGATTTGAAAATGCATTTTCAAATCACAGGATTTAATAATGAATTAATGAATACATGATGTAATTCCTCTCTAATAATTCCATTTCAAATGTGAACTTACAAAACGCTTTGGAAATTTGATTTCTTTTTATATGAATTAATTGTTAAATTTGAAATTATATTTAGTAATCTATATTTTTATTTCCCAATTAATTAACTATCATGAAAATGCTGTATTGCTTTTTCAGTGACTCTCCTGGTCCTCCATACTTATGTGGTAGGAGAGTGTATTACAGGAAGTTTTTTTCCCATCCCATTTAAAGGTATTGACATTTTTTTTGATGGGTAAAGCTAAAATGTTAAAGATGCAACCCACAACTTCTGCCACAGCTTTAAATACTTAAAAAAAAAAAAACTTAATCGATTATTAACTTTTTCTTAAACTGGACTTCAGTTTTTTTTCTTTTTGAGGCTGCTGGCAGTATATAACTACCACAGGAAATGTGTGTTGTCTTGATCCAAACATCCTGAAAGCATGCTGCAGTAGATCTCACAGGCCTGGAAGCTGTAGTAGAGAAATGTTGTAAACAGAGTATTTTTGTCTGTGACTCACCAGTGTAAGTCCCTGTTCACCCTGCCAGCTGGTTTAAGTGACAGCTTTGTACCCACGACTGGAGAGTGAATGCTCACTGCTCCTCTTACCTTAGATCAAATGCTGGCCTTGGTGTCGACAGGTCTGAGTGTACGAGCCAAATTTGGAGCAGCAAGCAAATGCTCACAAAGTTAAATATCTAGAGTCGTGGAAAATTATGTAAATTAATTCTGTATCAATCTTTATCTTTATTCATGATTATTCAGATTCACAGCCACTGTGAAGTGGTCACCATCTGTTTTTTTTTTTAGCTGAAACCGCTGATACATTTCATAAATGAAGAATCACATATTTAATATCATCGTATCATGTTGCAATAAATGTTGACCAAAAGTATATGAACGCCCCAAACAAACAATTGTAGCGATTTCATCTCAAAAACAATGAGAATTAATCTGATGCCGTCACAATTCCAACTCTTCTGGGAAAACTTTTGACCAGATTAAGAATCTGGCTTTAGGGATTTGCTTCCAATGCAGCCTGAATGGCATTATATGGTGAGATTTAACTGAAAACAGATTCTAAAACCTCAGAGTAAAATAGGAAGCATTCGCACACTATTGGTCATATAACACACATGCTAAATAGGAAAATACCGGCTGTACAGTGACCTTTTCAGCTAGGGGCTCTGATAGAGGAAATCTGGCTCATTACCATTGCATAGAGTAAAAATAACTTTGAATTAACACACCCAGGGTTTTGTATAAAAGCTTTTAGTTAATTCAGTCTATCACAACAATATATCCAATTGAAAAAGCATTCTTCCTTTTGGAGTGTTTCCTTTTTTTTTTTTAGTGTTGAATTAAAAACATAATTTTGCAGTGTTTGTGTCATTAGATAAACATACATTCTTAAATCTTTGAATGTCCAAATTAAAAGTTGTTGAACAAGAAATAAGATAGAATTAAATCAATCTTGAGCGTGCATAAGAGTGTGAATCCTTTGCCTCCCTGAAGCCCCTGCTGCTGCTGCTGTAGTCTCTTGAGGTACAGTATGTCTTGTTTAGCACATCTCTTAAACCCGTTCATGGAGAGCAAACTGCAGCAGCTCCTCCAAGCTGGATAGATTCAGTTGGTGAACAGTAATTTTTCAGTCACACCATGGATTATTGATCAGATTGAGGTCTGGGCTCCGACTAGGTCATGTGAACACATAGACATTTCTTCTCACACCACTCAGATGTTACTTTAGCGGTATGCTTAGGGCCGATGGTTAGAGGTGTGTTTGTGCCACAGTTTCTTTGATGGACAAAAAAAGTTTTAGTGTCTTCTGGCCAGAATTCCCTCTTTCACATGCCACCCTGGCATGTTTTGGTTGGCTAAAGCCAAATGTGATTTCCTATCTTTTTATAGGTTGCGCTCTGGTGCTATATATTTAATTTGATTTAATTATCTAACTCTGGATACTACTGAGATCATGTGACACTTGAATTTAGACGAATGGATTTATTATTTCTGAAAGTAACTCGCAACATCAGGTCTTAAATATATACTTCATAAGAAATGGGTTTATATAGATAAGCATGTATGAAATGTCAGTATTGATTTAAAAAAAAAAAATCCATAATTTTTGTCTTTGCATTTCCCTTCACCAATTCAAGTAAAATAAATTCAGGAGACTTTTATTCTTTCTGCAGATGTCTGGACGTCAAATGACTGAAACAAAGCAGATTATTTGTTTGTTCAGTGAACTTGATTATCTCAGACATAATATAGGAAGTTATGTAACTTTTACATAAGGCTTCTCTGAAGGACGAATGTGCTCATAGCTTAAATGAAAGTCTCTATGTAGGCGTACATCTGCCAAAAGAGGAAACTTAACATAATATTTATCTAAGAGATCGAAAACTTAAGGTACATCTGACTCTGTTTATAGCTTGCAAAGACATTTGTAAGGCCGTCTGTCCTACAGCCTGAGACCACAAAGTGACCTCCAAATTCCCGTTCTCATTATCACATCTTAATCCTTGTCTGTCTTTTTCACCTTGTGCCTCTCACTCTCCCCTTTCAGGATCAGTGTATCTTTGGAGGGTCAGTTCCTGCACTTTATCCACCGCCACCAGTTCCTCGACTCTCCCGAGTGGGAGTCTCTCAGACCAAACGAGGAGGGAAAGTTCCAGGTACGGGACGCCACGTGTACAGATCTCTGAAGGAGGCATTGGTGCAGCTTCTATTAGTGTCTTGACAAAGGAAATTCATTAAGTTAAATTAAGGCCCAAGAGTAAAATTAAGCTGAAATCCTGATACCTAAGGAGCTAGAAAGAGAAACTAGATGTGGATATCAAGTTGTCTTTTGTTGACTTCTGTCAGTCTTTGCTCGATAGGCTGAACAAGGGAAGTAGATGTCCTCTTGCATTTCACGTATCCTGTTGCTTTAGATTAGTCCAGTTGAAGTAAAAACAAAGCCCTGAGGTCCTGCTAGAGATTCAAGTTGGTCTCCAGTTTAAAGAAGGAGGCTGTGCAGGTTTACAGCCTGATTGGATGTAACAAGCAATTATTTCCAGAACCTGTTCTTTATTTTCTGGATTAATCGGTTAATCAATTTTGTATAACAGGTCAGAAAAAAGGAAAATGTTCAATATACTGGGTGCTTGAAGTTAGTTTTAATCTTAAATGTCTATATATGCACATAAGTATGACCTAAAACAACATTCAAATTAGGGATGCACGATATATCGGCTTCAATATCGGTATCGGCAGATATTAGTCATTATTTTAAATATCGGTCCGACAAGTTAAACTTGACTGATATTAACAACAGATATTTATTTCCAGCCGTTTGTGTGTCGGGAGGAGGGGGTGTGTGGCCATGCAGTGTTGTTTTGGACATGTGACAGTGATAGGAAGGCAGCATCGTGGGGTGTTTAACTGAATGTCTGCGGTTTGGTAGTTTTTGATGGTATCGAAAGAAGAGACTCTTGCAACATCAAAGTAATGTGAGGAGGATGTCGCATCAAATCATTCAACACCATCAGTTTGATACGTCATCTGAAAACCCACCAACCAGATGTTCACAAACTTTGGCGGGAAGCTAACGCTGCTAACGTTAACTTTAATTTTGTACAGAATTTCATCATCTTAACTTGATTTAAAAAAAAAACAAACAACATATGTAAATATCGGTCATCGGACATTGCAAAAATATTTACATCGGATATCAGTATCGGCCAAAATTTTCATATCGGTGCATCCCTGATGCAAATGTCAAGTTTGCTCATTTGATTATCTTTGAAAATGTTCCAAAATTACTTGTCTGTCCTGTCAAAGTGCTTTCAGTGTCTCACTCCATTTCTGCTGGATTAAGGTCATGACCGACTTTAAAACATTGATGCAATTCTAATGTATGGGCTTTCTGTTAACAGCCACTTCACATATAAATATTCTGATATTTTCTTTTAGAAGTTGAAAATTTATTGTTCCATAAATTTCAAGCCAACCTGGATAGGATTGAGCTAAAGTAGCACAAGCCATGATACCGTCACCACCGTGTTTTACAAACATAAGGTTCATACGGTAATGCACAATTTCCATGGCTTCAACCCTTTTTATTTACACCAAAACCCTTTTATTTTGGTCTCTGGTGTCCACTAAACATTTTTTTAGCCATCCTCATGGTTGTCCGTTACATTAGCTCTTTTATCTCAAGTTGAAAAAAGATGCTGTCTTAGTGAAATCCCATGGTTAGTGTACCACAGAGAGTAAAATAAAACATTTTTCCTTTGAAACTATTCATGTTAAATTGATTTAACATGTAAAATAACTCGCTTACATCAGTCCACCCCTCTCTTAAGACTCTTTTTGAGATAGCTAGTGCTCCATAACCCTTTAAGCCTGTTGTTAACCTGTAGGCCACACTGCAAACTGAGCTCAGACAACCACCAAATTGAGTAAATAATTTGTGGCCGGTCATATATTGAATTTTGTTAAAATAAATAAATTTAATTGATAAATTTAAGAACTCTTGTTAATACAGGCTACCTTTTTACCAAAGTTGAATAGTTTATTTAGATACTGGTGGAGCTGCTGATAGTACATTCATAGACAAATGTGAAACGGTAATTTCAAACTTAAAATTGGTAAAAATTTAAAGAATTTGTCGGGTTTCTTATCAGAGATATAAAACACGTAGCTTATTTATTAAATCAATTGAGCTATAATTTCTGATGAGAATGTGATATTAATGGCAAGTAAAATGTGATTTCCCACCTTCAAGGTATACAAATACAGCATGATTTAAATGTGTTGTTGGGTGGAGATAAACACGAGCAAGTGTAATATTTCCGCTTTGAGGCAGGTATGTGACATAAATTCACCTCTAATCTAAACAGCCCACTTAATGAGAAATTTTAAAAAGCTCCAAGGTTGTGTTTTTTTCCAGTTGTTTAGTTGATGGTGACTTCATACACCTGCATGTATGCACCAAGCACATTTTATCCCCTAAATGATCCTGTAAACGTTAGCTAATGTGTGATTTTTGTTGGGACTTCAGTCTTGGTGGAGGAAACATTGGTATTGAATTTCCTCCATCTGTAAACATTCCTGTCTTTCCAACTGTGAACTGGCAAAGTCCAAAGTTTGTAGAGATGTTTTGTAACCTTCTGCATCTTCATGAGTGTCAAGTACTCTTTTTAGATGTACAAAGGTGTCCTTTGATCATGCCATGATGCAATTTCACACACATGTTGTAGCAGACTTTGATGAATCCCTGATTTATTGAAACAACACTGCTTTAGTCTTCAAATGAACTTTTATTCCCAGATATTCATCTATTTTTTTGTCCCTAATAATAGATCATTTGCCTCAATAAATAAAGGCCAGACATTTTTTCTGTTTGTGTCTGTTTAATTGGATCCTCTTGTTGGGATTAAATTGTTCATACAAAAGTTGTATGTAACTTGGAAATTGGACCTTTTAGCCATTTTTGCTCAACACATAAATCATAAAAAAATACAATGTGTGAAACCCAGACATTACCTTTGTAGTTTTCTTTATAAACTCAAGATATTCTGTTTTTCATGTCCACATTTACAAACATTTGCTCCATATTTCCACTAGTGGTCCGACAGCACAAAGAATATCCTTGATATATTTCTAGTTTTGATTTTATACTCTCCAGGTGACCCTGACAGCAGATGAGGACTCCAGATACATCTCATGGCGTCGCCGCCGCCTTTACATGCTGATTTCCAAAGAGCGCTACATCGCCCGTCTCTTCTCTGTCATGCTGGGATACGACATCGCCGAAAAGCTCTACAACCTCAACAACAAGCTCTACATAAAGAGTGGCGTGCTGTTGGACATCCGCCTGCCTAGCCTCTACCACGTATTGGCCCCTTCTTCGCAGGGCAGCGAGGGCGGCAGTGGCAGCGACGGTGGCATCGCCAAGGATCACCCAACTGAACAACAGAACCAAGATCCAGCGCCAGCCTACCAGATCGCTGACCCGGCCCAGTCTCAACCCCTCCAGCCCCATCTACAGGGACCAAAGATGACAGCCCCGGATGTGCCTCAGGCTCCTGAGCATGACTGCTACCAGCACCCCTGGGCAACAGACCCGGAACTGCCCTCTGGTGAGGACTCCACCAGCCTGGTCCTGGAGGACTTTGCTGATGTGGCGGGCTCCTTAATGGATTATGGCAGTGAGAGGGATTATTTGAGGTAGAGGGGCAGGGTGCTGGAGCTAACACACTGGGTCACCACTTAAGCTACATGTAAGTACCTCACCTGGGTGGAAAGCGTTGCATGGGGGTGGTGTGTGTGCATGGAAAGCTTGCAGTGCACAGTTCTGACTAACCTGGTAGTACAGAATGAGGCTGGGCAGTGAATCTGAAATCAACACATTACGTGAGATGCATACATATATATCATGTAGATATCATATAATGAATGAATAGGGAAAGAATTATTACTAAAGAGAAGAAGTAACTGAAGCTATAGATCCCATAACCCCAGTAAATCCTGTTGGAAATGTTGCTCCTCCAGTAAGTCATCACATTTTAGTAGTATATTCACACAAAAGTAAAGTTTTTTTTTTTAAAGAAAAAATATATATAATGCAAATAATTTTAAATAATTGTTAACGATATGTTAAATCCCCCAAAATGGTAAAATCATGCCACCAAGTATGGTATAAAATGTAATTCTATTGTAAGTTTAAGCTTTATATAGTCAAAAAACAACTAATATGTAGCTTACTAGTTATGTTGAGTGTTTTGATGTTTTTAAAACTTAATATCACAGACTAAAATGTAAATTTTTTCACCTGACAACTAATATGCGGAACTTCAACACCGCCCATGGTCTGTGTTGTCAGATGCAGGCTGACATTGGTGCTTCTTATTGGTGCTTGATGGGAGTCTTGTGACACAACATGGCAGTGATCCACTGGTGCGTTCTGGCTTTTAGCAGTATGGTCATAAAAATGACAGAATAGGGAAAGTTATCTCCCTCCATCTCTCCTCTATCACCCGCTGCAAGTGTGTGGTGGTGTTTTTTTTCCCCCTGCATTTTCGTACTTCAACAGGATCACATTCTGCAGGTTTATACATTACTCCCTACGCCTTTCTATGTGACTCTATCATTCTCCACCACCTTTGATGGCGTATCCCATTTTGACCCTGGAACTTCCAGCCTGAACTCGTCGGTACAGATTTTATTTAACCTTTATTTATAACCAGGCAAGTCAATTGATATATAT